>QVRM01002084.1:0-150000 GCA_003439945.1 Dermanyssus gallinae
AAGAGCATCATCTGCAACTAAAGATCGAGCGTTCAAACATATGCAGCGAAGGCGCCTGTGTTGGTAAATTGTGCATTGGTCGGTCCACGTATGTTTAAGCGTTTTCTTGAGTTTTGCGGTTGTCTTGGCATGCTTGTGGGTTATTGTGATTATTTGGCTGGCATGTAATGCGTCTCGAAAGTGTGATAGCTTGATGCCACCTTTCCATACCTCGGCGAGAATAGCTTCATCATAATCTAGATCAGGTACTTCGACGTAGACTTTGTGCTCACCACCACGGGATTTCAGCCGCGTCACGGTTATGAAGTGGATATGTCCATGTGCAAATAAAAAAAATAAAAATTGTTGTTGCAGAACGTGGCTTATTTGCGAAACTGCATTAAAACGCTTAAGTTTCCATAAAAATAATAACATCTTATAAAATAGAGTGAATTTACTCATTCACATAGTTATATATCCAAGTGTGTACACAGTAAACAGGTAATCCAACTCCTCAGAATGATGCAGCATTGTATGCAGCATCCCCAGAGCTCTTCACTCCGCAACGTCTGCCAATACCCTCATTGATCTGTTATACCAGAACCGGAGGCAAGATATTTTTCAATTCCCGCACAAAAACACTCACATAGAAGAGAGATCTTATGCGGCCAGATAGCACGCTCCAAATATGTGGCAGACGGCACAATAGAGAATGGGACATAAACCGCTTTCTGGTCCGCGGTACCACAAATACTGTCGCTCTACGTAGCCGCCATTCCTGTCTAGGCATCAAAGGAATCCGCCTGTAGTAAACCACAAGAGGTTTGATAGGCAAGCTTCTAAGAACATATTATTTTGAGACTCTTGTTTTGAGTTTGTTTTCTTAGTAGAAGGTCATGGCCAGTGAAAAGATTACTAACTGTATCGTAACGCCATCGGGAGAAGATGGCTCGAAGTGCATCTCTTTAAATCACTTGAACCCTTCGAAGAATGCCTCTGTACCCACCATCCAATAGCAGGATACCATAACATAAAACAGGTAACAGCAGGGCTTTGTAGACAGTCAGAAGTCCCTTAATTTGGACCCATATCCGCCGTAATGTTGCAATAACGGCATAGCATTTTGGCATCAATTTATCTATGTGAGAATGCCACGATGCATTCTCATGTAATGCCAAACCGAGACACCTTACCGCCTGAGAACGATCTACCGTATTGGCACCCAGTCGAAAGCTATCGGGCAATTGAAGCAGCTTTCTAGCAGGTCGAAACACTAAGATTTTCATTTTGATCGTGTTTACAACCAATTCATATGCATCAAAAACCTTAACAACTCTTTCAACCAATTCAAGTGAAATGTAAATACCACTAGAAACGTTAGCCAGGTCGAGCCGAAATAAGATTGCCGTATCGTCCGCAAAAGCTAATGCCTTTCTTAGGTTTTTGTGCTTAATTCTTAAGGGTATGAAGCTCAGTAGTATCACAAACATAAATTAACCAAGTACAGAGCCCTGTGGAGTCCCCAAGTTAAAAAACTGCCACGTAGATTGAACAGGTCCAACCTTTACAGACTGAGATCCATCCTCAAGATATGACCTAAACCAGCTAACTGTAGAAAACGTGCAACCCAAGTGGGTCAACATCTGGATAAAACTGATGAGCAAGGCAATTCCCGACAAGCCACGTACAGGAACACGCCCAAGCAAGGCTGGTCCATTTCAATCGACTCATCCACATACTGCTACAGATGTGCTAGAGCTAGATCTGTCGATCGGTTCTTACGAAAACCAAATTGTTCTGACAAGAGGAAGTCAATGTTCCTTAAACAACGAGTTAAGCTCTGTAGCACTAACTTTTCAAAGACCTTAAAAATATAGTCAACAACTGAGATAGGGCGGTAGCTGGAAGCAATGCACCTATATCCATTACTCTTGCACAATAGAACTACGTTAATAGATCTCAGACACCTAGGGAAGCAGCCGTGTTCAAAAGATAGGCTAACTACTCTTGCCAAAGAATCCGCAATAGCGGAGGAGGCTAACGTCAACAGTATAGCAGGAACACCCATGATTCCACTAGACCAGCCAGTATTCAAGCTCCTTAATGCGCCTTCAACATAAAAGGCCTGCAATATATGCAGTGCGTCTAGAAGCCCAAAATCATAATCCTACGACTAAAACTAACACATCTAGACAAAGGTGCACTTCATGACGATAGCCTTAGTAATATTTTAATATAAATTAATTACTTCGTCAGCGAATTCACTCGTCATAGCTCTAGAGGCGCACACACAACTATTTATTATCTTATAGTACCCCAAGAACATATACATACAATATATAAGCACAACTTCTAAGTGTTATTTCCCTCTAAGCTTCTGACTTTGTTTTAGTTGCTGTTCTTCTCAATACTTTGTTTTGATTAAGATAAAAATGGTATTCTCTTTCCAGGCCTTAAGCATTTTCCTAGATTTCAGGCATTCATCAAATAGCTCCCTCCAGCATGGTGCCAGTTCGGAGATTTGCATTAAGTGCTTGTTCCCTTTCCTGTCGTTACAGGCCGCCTTTCCTCTAAGCGCCCTTTTAGTTGACCTCAGAACTTCCTCCATTCAAAGCGCATCGTATAATATTGTTTCTTTCGGGCCAGTTTGGCTCCCCGCAGTATAATAGCGAAGTGCATATTGAATTGTCCAGTCTCTTCCGGGCATTACCGCATTATTGTTTTTTCAACCGCTTGTGAGGTTGCACCTGAAATTTCCTGTTCTTTTGGTTTTCTTCCTTGTATGCCGTTTACATTATTTTCTTTATCGTAAACAATATTATTAGTGGATTTTTTTTCGTATTCTCTAGTTAGCCTGTGGCACTATCTGTAATAATAACACTTGGCTCGCTTACTAACTAACATCTTTATCTCCGCATTAATGTCCAAAAATACGCCAAGACGGTCGATGCAACCATTTTCCAACCTTTAATTAAAATCGCCCGCTAAGATCATACATCAAGATCACTCCGGACAGCAATAAAATCTAAGTGGTAGCGCCCGAGGAGCGTACTTTTCAAGGCACATCCAATCATTTTTGCGAGCATCTCCTTCTAGCTCGCTGCTATCAAAAGCGTTGTTAAGAACATGTTCCATTGGAGGGTTTCTCGATACTTGCAATTAAACCCTCCACTCTTCCGACGAGCCTTCGTTGTTTAAAATCTTTACAAAACTTTAAAGGGAATTTAAAGTCACACCTATTACCCCGTCAATGATGGGTACACTAGTCTGCTCAAATTGACTCTCACGTTGTCAAAACAAGAGTAATTTTAGTCCGGCTGCAACGTTTGTCAACTAAGTTGTGATTGAAATTGGCTTAATTTATTACCAACTCCTTGTCGTATTTGTAAATATGTGAAATAACATACCGTTATAGATGTGTATATACCCAATAAATGCTACGCTCAAAATCTGGCCAGGTGTGCTCCCCGTAACGGTAAAACTAGTTGCACCCTTGAGGCTGCAAAAGAACTCGCGCGCCTCCTTTTCCTAACTGTAACGACAAGAGGGACCTGGGGCATTGGTATAAATATACTTGATATTTGCCGTAGAGCGCTGTGGAGGTTTCATCTCCACTAGAGTGAAGGGACAGTCCGTCGAGACGAATACGGATTCATTTCCAGAGCTTTCTCCCCCTTTACCATCTGAGGAATTCATAGCTGGAGAGATACAAGACCTCCTCCGAAAAAAAAAAAGCTAACCGAAAAAATACGCATACCGTTAGACAAGATTGTCAAGACAAGTCGCAAAGGGCTGCCCGGGCGTAGGTGCTACGCATGTAACATAGGTAAACACTGCGTCACGACAATGCAGTGCTTATCACACAGACTACAGGCCGCAAACCTTCACAAAAAACCGCAAATGCAATAACATGCATTAAAAACCAAATAAACCTCTGCAGTCCTCCCAGAACATAAGATCAGTGCTCTTAATAAAGGTCTTACCTCTCTCCGAGGATTCACTAACACATATTTATCAGCCTGAACCATGCGCTAGCAATAAATTCTCTTCGACTATGGTATTTCCCACTAGATCATCCCCCTTCTTAGTCGGACAAGGCACATTTTTCTTTTATTATTATTTCTGACCTTGTGGTCCATTCAGTGTACATGTCTCCGAACTCCACACTTACAGGAAGAAGAGGACTTCCTCGAAAACCTAGATATCATCATAAACGTCCGCGGTCACCAAAAGACGATTGTGGGAGGGGACTTCAATGCGGCCCGCAGTCCTTAGGGAGGCAGACAACGGAAACGCTTGCGCAGGCCTATAGAAAACGTTAAAAAGAGTGATATTTTGTTTCATAGAATACTCGCTAGTATATGCACCGCTAGAGCAAGCTTACCGGAAATCCAGCCACCGTCTACATCCTAGATATATAGCTAATCGCGTGTGCTAATGGTAGAATTGCCTGATCGCCGAAAAGCAAAAGACCTGCTACTTGCGATGACTATACACCACATAGCAAGGTACCGGCTAGAAGTCTTCTATCTGTGGGAAGAGTGCAAAAATGCAACGAACCCTACGCAAATTAATTAGGAATAGCAAAATTGATCATTGAAACCCACTGTGTGAAGAGGTTGAAAAAACCCATACGACAAAGGGTGCAATATCGTGCGTAACAATATGCGCCACGCACAGCCACCACTACCAGTAGAAGTAGCCTGACTGACTATAACTCTTCCCGCAAAGACCCAGGCCGCAGCGGGGGCTCTTTGAGGAGACTGCAGACCTGACCTTTGAGCCAACCTTATTCTAAAAGATCAGAATCGTGGCCGAACGCACTCGGCCAAGAAGAGCACAGGGCCCAGATGCGGTCCCCCCTTAAGCAGAACGTATACTTTAAGAAACCACTCAAAGTACAATTAACGAGCTTTTGGCACCTAATGGTATTACTGATTATGGATTACTCTGTGTAGGACATCTTGAAGGCCAGAGGTGGACGCACAGCCCACCAACATATGGATCAACTCAAGCGAGCAGCAAGAGTCAGCAGGCGTGATATGAGCTAGATGATACCTACATTATAATGGTTAGAGTGATCAAGCGCTTGAGGAAGTGTGTAATCAAAAAGGCGATTGATTTGAAAGAAATGTGTATACGTCAAGGAGGGTATGTTGTATGTAAATAAACCACGATATTTTAAGGAAGTCATATATATTTTGCTTTTGCATGACCTTTATATATATATATATATATATATTTTTTTTTTTTTTTTTGGAGGAGGTATTAAATGCAGTTACGCACTATCGCTACGAGTCTCAATTTCTAGCAGTGTGGGACTCGACCCCAACGGTTGGATGTTACTCCGTTGAGACCCATACCCACTAAACGCACCTCCCCCCTTAAGCTTCACTCTCTGATAGCCCAGATCTTCATAAAAACAGTACTATGGACTATCAGGAGAAGTGGCGAGCGCCCTTTCAGATCAATTGGCTGGGGTCGCCCAGAGGATCCAGCACTTGTCTAACACCGGCAAGCCCGTTTTCTTCGAGCTGCACTTCTCCATGGATGCTTTCAGGTTGAAGCCGCAGTTGTGCCTGTCTTTTTTGCACTTTTCATGTTTTTCATGGAGGAATTCTTTTGCCGTCGCTGCTCCCAGTTTCCAGGCCTGCTTACTGGAGACAATGTATTCTGTGAACTTTATTAAGCTGGACCGAGGTGGGTCGCTGCCCTCGTGGTGTGGGTCTCCCTCCCTGGCCCATTTCACTCGGACGAGTCTGCTTGCCCTTAACCGCGCAGCCTCCCAGGCCGAGCACTGTAGCAGTGTGTGACCTGGAGTGTCCTCATGTGCCTCTTGGCAATTTACGCATATCGGCGACAAAGCCTTTCCAATTCGGGACAAATACGAGTTGAAGTTTCCGTGTCCTGTATATATATATATATATATATATATATATATATATATATATATCAAATAAAACTAAGGCGATTAGACCGAGGTACGAGAAACGGTACACGTACTTCCACGGTTGGCCGTTTAAATGAAGTCTATCTGTTGTAGCTAACGGCGGTTATGAAGATTGAAACGGCTTTGATTGAACACAACCAGATCGTTTGCATACATTTATTACAAGCTTTACTATCTCCCACCTATTTAATAGGAAGGAAGGTAAAGGTTTTATCAATACCGTATCAGAATTTAACGTTGGAGATCGGCAATGGCCAGCTAAAGGTATGAGCGATCGATGGAGATATCTTGGAGTCGACTTTGACAGCAATGGCAGAGTTGACTCCACCAAGGATATACTCCTTAACTTGCTCAACAGACTCACGATAGCTCCCCTTAAACCCCACCAAAGACTCATATTTTTGAAAGACTTTCTCATTCCCCGTCTCCTATATAAACTGGTCTCCGGTCCCAGACCATCTTACGCACTCCTTAGTGACCTAGATAAAGAGATCAGAAAGGTTGTTAAGTCGAAATGGCTTAAGCTCGAAAACTCGGTGCCGAACGCCTACCTGTACACGCACACAGCACACGGCGGTCTGGACATCCCCTGCCTCCAAACATTCATTCCCAGAATCCGCCTCTCCCGCCTGACAGCACTACAACACTCCACGCACCTTGGGGTCCAATGGATGCTAACCACCGAGCACTTTAAAAAAGATCTTGCGAAAACAAGACTTTTTTGCGAGCGCTTGGGAACCTCCATTGAGACCGCTACACAAGAGACCGATTACTGGTCTCAACAACTACACAACACGTTCGATGGGGCACATTTTAAAAAAGCACACGAAACGCCCTTTGTACATTACTGGATAAAGGGTATGCCCTACCTATCTGGTAAGGAGTATTTAAACCTACTAAAGCTCAGGATCAATGCACTACCAACGCGTGCCAGATTGGCCAGGGGACGTCCGGGCTACAACAAACGTTGTAGGCACAGGTTTCATGCGCCTGAGACGTTGGCTCATGTCGCTCAGATGTGCGATATAACACACAAACAAACCATAAAGAGACATGACGACGTCTGTAATCGCGTGGCGCGTCTTCTCCGCGAAAGGGGTCATGAGGTGGTTCGTGAGCGAGTATTCCGTCGACCGGGCGCACCGGGTCTAAAGCCCGACCTCGTAATAACAACACCTACCGAGGTCTGGGTTTTAGATGGCGAGGTTTGCGGCCCGAACCGGGACCTGGCAAAAGCACGGCAAGACAAGATCGCCAAATATGACGTCGAGTTCCTAAGAGCGGCGCTCCCCTACCCGCAAAAACCTCGCAGATTCGGATCCATCACTATCTCTATGAGTGGTGTATGGGACTCCGAATCTGCGAGGACGCTCTTAGGGCTCGGCGTCACGAAGAGGAATCTTATGGATCTCACCGTTTTAACTTTGCAAGGAATCTTGAGGATATATCGCTCGCACCGGGTCCATAAGAGCGGGGGCTACCATCAAGCAAGGACACGGACAACTGACTCTTAACTTCACGTGACACCTTTTTACCACCATTTTTATTAAGGCGAGCACTGCCGAGTGTGCAAACGTATTGTAAATGATTAATAAATCATCACAATATTTTCTATTGGCAATTGGTTATCGACATTTAATTTTCTTTGGTGATTACCAACAATATTTGAAAATATAATTGGTCTGAAATTGTCTTGTGAAGCAGATCGGTGACCCCGTCTCCCGTAATGAAGTCATTCTTTTGCAGTACACTCTAAAGACGCCCCAGAAATACTTTATATTCTTCATCCTTCCGGCTAGAGAAGTAGTGCTTCGATTTATGCTCTAATATTGCGCATTCCACTGCATGGCACTTGGCACTCGTCTGCAAATAGAACCGGCAGGTACACAATTCGTATTTCTCGTGAAAGGCGGCCTTTAAACCAAGTAGGTATAACCATGTGGCCTACCCGCCTGGTGAAGACATGGCGACTGTCACAAGCTTCAAGATTCAAGATTCAAATCGTGGTTTATTAAAGGAACTGCATTATACAATGCTTTAGTTCTCATTTAAAAAAATATAAAATTGAATAATAATAATAATAATAATAATAATAATAATAATAATAATAATAATAATAATAATAATAATAATAATAATAATAATAATAATAATAATAAAATTAAGATATCTTGCTGTTAGTAACTAATGACCCTACGAATGTTGTGGCACGCCTCGAGGTTCTACGAAACAAGGGAACAAGAGGAAAAGAAACATCGTAGGGAATAATATTCCGAGTCATTTTAAAGCCCAGCACGGCAACCTTCAGCAAATATAATGAATCGATCGTGAGGAGATTATGTGCCCCATAGAGATCACTGACGGAGTCTCTGCGTCGCCTGCCAAATACAGCTCTTAGAGCGTCGTTTTGTATTATACGCGCCCTACGAAGAACTACCTCGAAACTACGCAAAAACAGTGTTTTGTATACCATTATAAGGCCATCTATAGGTACTCCGATAAGCCGCATGCGAAAAAGCGTTGAGGTTATGGCATAGCATTTGGGCCTGATATGGTCCAGATGGGCACGCCAACTCATGAACTCATGTAGTATAAGCCCGAGGCATTTTGCGGTGTCAGAAAAGACCAACTCACTCCCTGCTAGATAGAATTTCCTGTTAAGGTGCATCCTTAGCTGAGGGGCTCGGAATAAAATAACGTTTGTCTTGCTGGTATTAACAGCAAGACCAAATTTATTGAAGATTGAAATAACTGTTTTCACTTGTGAGAGGAGGTAAGGCAACTCCGAATTGATTTCGGAAGCGTTGAGCCGAAAAAGTAACGTTGTGTCATCAGCAAAAGCGATCGGTTTGCCCAAGTTTTCTTTCTGGATATTCAAGAGGATAAAATTGATAAGGATTAAGAACAGCAGAGGTCCGAGCATTGAACCCTGGGGAGTACCGATATCTACCGGTCTCCATGCAGATTCGACTGTACCAACTCTCACTGCCTGAGTTCTTGAGGTTAGGTACGAGCGGAGCCAGTCGATTGCACCCGATGAACACCCTAATACGTGCAGCATATTTTAATATTTGTGAGGGAAATACCGGCTCAGAAGCAATAATGAAGACCAAAGCTATCGCTAATTCGCATCTACCCATGACAAATCCTGCGCGCTCTAAATGTGTTCTGCGTCCACGAATATATACATATTCCTTTTATAATATAATAAAATATGAGAGTGTTTAACCCTCCCCCCATATATATATATATATATATATAGAACGAGTGACGACGGAGTAGCTTTGTAAATATTTCGTTCAGGAGACGCCCGATTGCTAAAGCACGTGTCCCGTGTTGTTCGTAGCGGCAACGTCTAAGGCAGAGGCGACCGCCTCCGGCGGCGGCGTTGGCAGCGCCCTCGGTGGCGCTCGGCGCCACGACTGCGTTCAAGGGATCCTCGGGCCGACTTACCCTTTGGCAAGTTGACGATCGGCTATCAGACCAACTTCATGCTGACGCCATGATGCCGTTCAGCATCATGACGCTCTTTGTCTTCTACGCGCTGCTACTGCTGCTACCGCGTGACGTCCTGCTTCTGGAGGACGATATAACCTGCGACTACACGTACAACAGGACCTATCCTCTTACGAATTCCGTGAGTACTAGCAGTGGTGCTAATTATTATTATTATCACATAATCATGTCATGTACGATGAGGATTTCCGATGTAAAATGTTTGTTTTATGGCAGCCCGCACCCTCCTATGACGCAGTAGACCGTCATGGGTTGTAACCTAGTCATCCGCTATTCAAACTGGTCATTGACGATCTTTAAACAAGCCACAGTCTTAAAGTGCATGGAACGCTATATATATATATATATATATATATATATATATATATATATATATATATATATATATATATAATGAGTTGCACTATTTTTGATGGCATTCTATTCTATATCTAGTACAAAGATTGCATAGGGTAGGGGGCGACGTATTCGCCATGCAGTACGCTGGGCAGTATAGAATGAGCTTCCTTCAGAATTCAATTTGTCTCATAACTATACAAGCGTGAAGCTGCACTCGTGAAGGAACACTAAATTCAAATCACCGCCCAATCAGCGAATGCAGTGAAACGACTTTTTGTTATTTATTAGCATTTCCCTGTCTCAAATAATACCAAGTACCTAAGTGCAGGTAGACCGGTGTAGTGTGCGGATAACGAGGAGGTGTTTCCTCAATGAAAATTTTTGTCAGATATACGACAGGATAGAGATTATAAGAATATCGGACATTAGTTGCTTTTAAAGCGCTTTCTAGGAATATAGGTGATAATGCGTTGCTTAAAAACGGGATGTTGTAACTGCTATGTGGTGGAACATGGTGATCTACCATGTTCTCTGTAAAACTCAAGGGTACCATGAGTCGACAGAAGAATGTTTCTGTAACAAGTGTGAAAGAGCTTGTGGGAGATATCATGCGGGGGAGTGCTCCAGAGTTGAATCACTAGCCAGGCTGGGTCAGTGACCGTGCTTTTATGTATAATATTTTACTATATACCTAACAAAGGTGATTAATAACTAAATGTAATTGTTATGTGACCTCTGAAATATACATGTTTGATGAGGGGGTTCTGCTAAGAGTTTGAGAAACACTTTAAGGATATTTTTGGGCATGTATCTGGATTTAGTTTCGCATAAGCAAAGATTTGGTGATATCTCAAAACGTTAGATTAAAGAAAACCCGACGCGGCCGTCTAGAAAAGGCACCTCACGTCTGTGACCCCTTGTAGGAGTGCTCAAGCTGGGAGTACAATACAGCGTTAAGAAGTTTCTGGCCAGAAAATTAACTTTTTTAGAGTAAGTGGGCGGCCTAGACGGATCCAGGCTTGAGAACTGGTAGGGCCTCCAATCCCATGTAATGCTTGAAAACGATCCTTGACATCATAGCATTTTCTTATAAACATACGGTAATCAATTGTGCCATATTGTTTGACTAGTTCGCCTACATTAGTTAATCTATTTTTGCTTGATAAGTTTACGGTCTATATATAAATATATATATATATATATATATATATATATATATATATATATATATAATGTCTGCTCTACATCACATCTAGATATAAATTAAGAATTAATATAAACATGCCGACAAAAAAGGTAATTAAAAGGAGCACAATCAGAAATATATATATATATATATATATATATATATATATATAACGACTTAAGTTAGCCGCACTAGTTTGCTAAAAACAATACGACTTATGTCTCGGAAGAACCCTATTGCGAGAAGTGTTGCGACTAATTTAAGTGAAACATTATGCTAGGTTGTTTTTAATTCTAGACAATCCTCCGTCTCCTACGGGCTGGAACTTGACCTGAGGTATATCTTTATTACACCGAGGGCCGGACATGTTAAGATATCTAGGGTCCTTGTGGCAGCATGGCCGCTGACTCTCAGCGGTATGATTTATCATCTATTCTCAATAAGCATCGCTCAAAGAAAATTCGATCATCAACAGGGACTGAACCAGCGACACCTCGGTAGATGACAACTTTGACTAGCGCACTAGTCTTCTAGACCAAGCCGCCACACGTTGCACACAATGCCTGGTGTAATACAATGAATCCATTATTGATAGACCCATAAGTAGTCATGTCTTACCTTGCAAAATTTTGCGGTCAATTATCAATGACCAAATCCAGTCTTACTTGTCGTAAAATGCTTTTATTTGGGTTTACAAGAAAACTTTAATATAAGCTTAACCCATGCTCATGTTCAGCGCTTCACCACTTAATGCTGGGGGGGCGGAACATCTGTAGCGGCCATTTTCCTTGACGTTGAAAAGCATTTGGTTCAGTTCTAAAACGATGATCCCAGCCGGGTTTATGTCGGCCTTTTAACTTACTTTTTCAAGCGAGCTTACTTTCTCTTCTTTGCGCTGACGATATACACCACCTAGTAGTATGGTAAACCGAGAGGCTATTGCATCGATGAGAGATCATCAATGAAGAGCTCGCATGGGGAACACAGCGGAACAACATGCTAAGCACTTTATTGGACGTCGATGGAATTATAACTTCCGATAGCACGATTGCAACCCTTTGATAAACTCCAAGTTGCTCAGAATGATGACATGCGAGATACGTTTGGTTTTGCTAGAAATGCAGTCTTAAGTGACGTTTACTAAAGGTCTTAGCTTTTAAATGTTAAAGAACTCTAGGCACATCAACTTGGTAACCTAGTCTCTAAAAGCTTCAACAGCAGAAGTTTGACAGCGTGGATTTCAATTATATTCCAAGCCCAGATATAAACCGCGAGAATGAGCCCCTTCGGCGAAGTCATCGACGACTATCAACGTAGAACACCCTACTTGAGAATGCCTACCAGTGGAACATCTTGCCTGATGAAATTACGCAATTCATTAGGCTAAAACATTGTAAACGTGGTCTAAACGAGTCTTGAGCAAGCTCATTAAAAACGCAATAGCGTTTTCCTCGCTAATCCTTTTCATAGTACTCCACTTATAGTGTCGTTGGATATTATTGAAGGTGAGCGGAGTAATGAAATCGTTGTTTCAAGCAAAGCCGATGGATTGTCTGCTGAAGTCCGTGCTGTTGATTTACGCTATCGTCATTTTAGATGAACATTTTAAGGGTCGACATGCAGTGCAATAGCCAACTATATATAAATATATATATATATATATATATATATATATATATATATATATATATATATATATATATATATATATATATATATATATATATATATATATATATATATATATATACTGTATCAAATACAATTTATGTTAGTGTCTGTAGTTGCTACGCCGTTCTGTTTTGCAATAGGGAGAGAGAGAGTGTCGAGAAAAGGGAACAGAACGTTTTCAACCTCCTGTGGTCTTGGGTGTCGGTGTTTATTCAAGTCAAGATCATGGTGGTGGGACGTCGGTGTTGGCCATTGACTCGCCTCCGACAATGACAACGACGAGCGCAACTTCTGTTGTTCAGTGCACCTGTACATCCGTTGTCCGAGTTAGCGGGCAGCTGGCCATGCAGCTAACATGTCATCTTCCTTCCACACTCTTTCGTTCTCTATAGTTTTCTCTAGTCGGCTTTTTCTGTTTCACACTGCCTTTCTCTTGCCTCACGAAAATCCTTTACGCGTAGAAACCCTAGAATTTTGACAGTCTAACGTCGCCATGACGCCACCGTTAGAGGCATGATATCCCCACGTGTTGAATAGACACGGCTTCGTCGTATACAAAACAGGGGCGGTCTACATACAAAGACACACAGACAGGCGTGCGGCTGACGACAAAAAAGGGCGACTGCTATTGTGAAATGCTGTTTTTGCGAAATAAAAATGCAAAAGCTCAACTAAAACGTGCTCTTGCACTCCCGTTTCTATAACAGGCTGCGTATGCCTGTGTTTGTTTGATGTATGTGTGACCGCCCCGGCTCATCAAACAACAGCGGATAGCTGTGATCACTAAAAAGGGTAATGATTAGATGGGGAATGGGGAGGAGGCTTCCAACCTGTCAGACATCTGTCCCTGCACGAATCCGTAACTTTAGCATGTAAGAACAACTTGCTTGTCTATGCGGGAGCCGCTTTGTGTACCTCAAGGCAGGCTGTGTTCCAATTGGTGAGGTAATTCGATTGAGATTGAAAACGTCGTGTCTTTTTACTAGTACTGTACTGCGTAGAGTCGAAAGCTTTGCCTAGGAAGAAAAAACAAAAGCTGAACGAGAATATTTTCTGGGCCTTTTATCTGATCTTACATGTGGCAATCTCCACGTTTATGCATAGGTCATAAATATCATCACTTGGTTTGTTGCATATTTTATTGCAATCTAAATATCCACCATCTGGACGGTACATCAATGGTCAAATTGCTCACTACACTTTCCATGCATTATGGCGCGATCAAACCTATCTTAGCCGACCAAAGGTAGGACTTCAATGGCCATAGCCTTCCATGTCAGAACCCATAATGACATGTCTCAACCAGTGAGATGGAGATGACCGATTCAACCCGCTCAAACCAAACCCTAACTAACCAGTATTTGTATATTGGAAACAATCACAAACCGATGTAACTGCCGTTCGATTTCAGAGCGCAGTGTAGCATCTTTTAGGGTGTCAGCACGTCGCGGTGTCTTGTGAGCCAATAAATATATTGAGAAAGAACGGACTCATGATTATGTTCTTCTCGGCTATGCTACGCACCAGACGTACGTCCATGTGTTCTTGCTCATTCGTATGCAGGCTGTTCACGTTGTAGTTGTCGGCGTACTGAATTCTACATCCCTGGGTCCTATTGTCACTATTGTAATGCAATTGTCACGATATTTCGACTACAACTTTCCACGAGGTGTACACAGAATCGATCTGTCGAGTGCGTCTGCCCGGGGAAGGGGGAGCAAAATTGAATCCACCTGTTCGGAGTGCTGGCTGGTAGGAGACTATTATATTGCTCCGCGTACCTCCAGCATAATTCAGAGTTTTTTGGTCAACTTAGCGAGTGAAAGCCACCGCCTCAACCTCAGCTTCACACATTATTGTTAACTTCTGGCGAGTAACGTTGCTGGAGACCCACGAGGAGATCACCTCTAATCTTCAGACGATCTTGTATGAAACCGCGGTCGGCCACTAATAACCTCCGGAGATGACATCACTGTTGCGGTTCAGACTTCACACGGCTGCAATCATGACCCGAGTGTTGCAGACATTCCCACCTTAGCTGGAACTGACGGTGACCGGGATTATTTCAGAATTTTTATTTCTTTTGATTTAACATTTTTTTGAGGAGTTATCCTGCTAGTCTGCCGGGAACAGCCATGCAGCCCCCAGCTCCGTCCCCTTCATCGAAGGAATGACTTATGATGACTAACCAACCAGGAAACTTTCTAAAAGATCCAACCTCTTCCCCTAATATAGCCCTCATCAACCTCTCCAGCTCCGTCAATATCGCGCAGACCCTGCTGTTGCCTTGTCATACGGTCTGCACCTCCAAGAAGGGACTTTCCGCCTCTACGGGGGCCAAGTACAAGCAAAGAAGCGAGCATTAGCAGTTTTGGTGCACCTGGTGCCCCCGCTAAGGGTGCCAAACCTTACCAAAGCTCGAGGTGTATTTTTCGCGGCACGTTTTGCTCATTAATGACCATCATAGGATCTATCTTTACACGGTTGGCAATAAAAATTGCTTCAGGCGCACCCAACGCCGACTCGGGCCTGTAGATGCGGCGGTCAAGTGGAGCCACAGGCACACCATGGTCTCTCTTAGGCCTTAAGCTCAGGACGTCGAACCCGACACGCAGTACTTAACAGGACATTTAGCCGAACCTTGGGTTCTGCTGGCTTTACTAGCATTCTCGAACAGCTACGACCTCGCCAGTTAGAATATATATGAGAAGCCAGGAACCGAGGTTGCCGTCCACGCTAGGGGCAGTTTCTTCCGGGTGACCCCAAGGTGCACGGCCTGTCTGATTTTAACACTAACCTCCAAGGTCTGATGCTTGTATAGGTCCGTAAGCCTAGGCTTTGCCCAGATTTGCAAGGCCCACGTCTCCCTGCTGTTTCTCCCTGCTGCGGCGGCGCACCTGGATATGCCAACAGGCATATCCAGGTGCGCCGCCGTTCTTTCAATTTGCCTCTTCAGCCGATCCCTCCTCGGCTGAAGAGTAGCCTCGTTTTAACCAAACCTAGACAATGTCACCTCCGCCGACCTGGCCCGGACGTAGTAGCCACGGAACCCTAGTAGTCTTTAAACTCAGACGAAGGGGATAGCGGCATTTAATTGGCGTAGGACAAAGTTTCTCTGGTACAAGCCAGGTCTCGTCTCAAAGGCTCCCTAGCCGCACGCCTGACAAAACGAACTCGGTCCGTTTTGTCCACACATCAAGACCAGAAAGCAATATTTATCTTAGCGTTTGACCGGATAACGATTTGGCACCGTACTGTCCGACCCAGAGTTCAGGAGTGATGTAGTCTCCGCCTAAGGTTTGGTGTTTTTGCTGCTCACCCTTGTTCTTGCGGCACAAACGGCTGATGTGAAGAGTCGCCATAAGTTGAGCTGCAAGAAGGCGGCACCCATAAAGCACCGAAACGCCGTTAATGATGCCCTCGTTAGAGCTCGTTTAGAGCACGACAGGGAGGTCTTGTCGTGCGCGTCAAGCCGACACATGTGCGCGAAGATAAAAACATTTGATCAGACAAATGATTCTCTGGGCCATGGGGAAACTGCTGATCTAGGACTTTTCAATTCGGTACATTTATGCGGCAAGCCACGGGACAATCTCTCCTACAGTAGGCGGAATTGCACTCAAAGTGAAGAAAGACAACAAGAGCGTCATTGCAAGGCCTTGGAGCCGTAGCCATAATGCAGAGACAATCGGCCAGATCATCGAGAGGTCGAACAGAGACACTGATGGGACAGTGTCATGAAAACTATCCCGCGTTGTTTTAGGACTAACTGGAAAATGCGGAACGCACACATGATCACCACGGCAGAGTTGCCTTCTGCCGCAAGTGTGGGCCGGTAATGTCGGGCTCCAACCCACTAAAAACCAGTCAAATCCCCCTTCTCCACCACAGCAGGGAAGTGCTGTTAGCTTTACCACAAACTACTGAGGGGGAGGTGTAAAAGTTTGGTTTACTGGTCGCGCCGGCCCCCCGTAGCAAGAGAGGGCGTCTACATGCACATGCGAACTCGGTTTTTCTTTCCAATCATTATGTGAAGTTGTTATCTTTGTGACTAGGGCGGGAAGGCTAGGTGAAGTCGACGAAATGCAGCCGCGTAGGTTCTGCAAAAGTCGGCGCTAGCGCTCTTAGGCGGGGCAGAATAGAACAGCATGTTGTGGCGTGTAGTCCAGCGAATTGCTACAGTGGTTGGGCTTACTGTTTTGCCAATTCGTTGGAGGTAGGAACGAAAGTCCCCCTTTCCCGTGAGCACTTGTGTGATGTGGTAGTTTACTTCCCCTCCAGAGCGGTCAAGCCATGCTCTTATGTCTGGGAGGACGGCCTTTATTCGCACCCCGGGGTATCCGCTCTGAACATTGTTCTATCCTTCTTGCCAGTGGTCTAGTGTTGTCTGGCGCTCGACGTCCTTGCTTCGTGCCGGATCTTCCCAGAGTCGACGTCGTTACTTGGTCTCAAGATCCCATGGCAAGATACCAGCCAGCAACAGGGCCGCTTCTGTGCTCACCATTCGAGTTCGAGAGGAGCTCATGTTCCTCTACAAAACCACGAGGACGTTTTTTTAGGCTGGCCTCGAACACCTTAGCCAGCGTGCCGGGTGGGCATATTGGTCTGTACGATCCATTCCTTTTCGGAATAAGGATGATACGGGCCGACTACCACGCGGTGGGAATGGTCCTCCCTGCAGAATTCGGGTGAAAATCGCAGCAGTCTCCTCCAAGAGTTTCAGTAGGAGGGCCTCCGTGGCAGCGGCCGGAACCCCGTCGGGTTAGAGGGCCTTCCCCATCAGCTTAATCCGTGCTGCGGCGCTGATTATCTCCAGTGTGGTGATGGGCGAGACTTTGTCTGTGGCGTCCCCGATAGCAAGAACGATCGAAGGAGGGTGGCTGGGAAGCAACGCTGAAATAGTTATTGCATGCTCCTCGCACTAAAGCGTGCCCTTTCTTCGGAGACTGGAACTCCTTTAATAAGCGATTGCGCCCCCGATAGAAGCGGCCCCACGGGTCATCTCCAATCATTTCTAGCAAGACCCTCCAGGACGAGGCCTTATTTCCAGCAATCTCTTTCTTTAAAAGAGTGCGTGCCTCCTTGTACCTCTCTAGGAGTCGATCATTCTGTCGTCCGGTACATGGCTTCGTTTGTTCCAAGTGAGCTGGCGCCAGGCGCCTATGCATTGACGGCGACCACCAGCAACCGCCTCGTTCCACTTGGGTCTAACTGAGCGCCTGTGGCGTGAGTGCAGGTACTGAGGCCTTTGCACTACGCTCGCATCCTTCAGTCGCTGTTGCAGTCTTTCTGCTGAAGTTGGCAACCCATTTTAAGAGATTAGCTTGCCCATTATTTGGTCAAGTTCTTCTGGGCTTTATCGTCTTAGCACTGACCATGAGGGTAAAGCCGTTTCCATAGAAAAAAAGACCAGGATTGAGGAAGATATCAAAGTGCAGTGGTGGTCACTGAGGGTAACCTTATCACTTAGAACTACGCACCTTGCGAGCCGACCTGCTTGACCAGGGCGGCAAATTGTCAGGTCTAAAACGGATCCTCTACCGACTCCATAATATGTTGGTGTATCCCTTGTGTTGCGTATGACGAGGTCCTCAACGGCGAGTCAGTCTAAAAGAGAGATTCGGAGCGTGAAAAGAGATATAATTGTTAAGAATAATGCGGGCCGAGCGGTCGGAATCTGAAACCCACGCTGGGGTATGTCGTTCCGCAAGGCACACGTTCGGTTCGCTGAGAAGGCAGAGATCCGTTTGTTTCCTGGGTGTTCAAATATCTACCATATCATGGGCTATTTTGCTTCTATTGCAGTTTAGTTGAGTTACTATAAAATGTCTAGTCATTTACGTTATGAGATTCGGCAGCCGATCAGACTCCGTTGGTTGCGAAAGACCCGATGGCTCTCTTTCGCGCATTCCCGGTCAAAGGTCTAAAACCGTCTACGTTAGTGTTAGCACCAGGAGACAGATGTGCCGATGGCCGTGTGCTCTCGTCTGGAAGAGAACTCGGCGTGTACACCAGTGATGATTGCGGTGATGTTCTACTCAACCGTTGGCGTCGGATTTCCTTAATCTTCTAACCGAAAGCGGGGCAGGCGACCGAGTTTGCTGCATGGCCTGCACTCCCGTAGTTGTAGCAGAAGAGCGCAGCGCCCTGTGCTGTATGTTCGAGACCGCCACACTTGTGGCAGCACTTCTCAGTGACTGGATCAAAAGAGCAAGAGTGTGCGGTGTAGCCCACTTTTTGGCAGCGTTGACATGTGGGGATCGTTAACCAATCTGAGATTACGCAGGCCGACCATTCGATCTGGATTCGCTTGAATTGTAGGGCCCTAGTGTAATCGGCTGCAGTAAGCCGCACTATTGCCGTCCATCGTCCGATTGACCCAATTGGGGCGGGTCGACATGGATAGGCCCTGTGAGCGGGACTGACTGACGGAACGCCACTTTCAGGCCGGCGCTCGTGGCGCCTTTAACGAGGTCGCGGATAATCATTCGTTCTAGAGAGGAACGTCCCAACGAAAAGTCTGCTCCGCCGGCGTTCTTAGGAGCTTCAAGAAAAGAGATAGTCTCTCCTTTCTGGGTCCTCTGCAAGCAAAAGTCGCACAGTCCCACCGGGCAGTTGCTAAACCCATATAATCTCAACATTGAACTGTTCGGGGTTTACCTTAGAGCCGAGCTTTCTCAGTGTGTCTGCGTAAGACCCTGATTCAGTTTTCTTAATTACAATGGAGGCTGTAGAATTGGCAGCACGCTTTGGTGTACCGACTAGATGCTTGCTTTAAGCGGAGCTAATCGGATTTGATGCAATGTGAATATCATTCTTCCGTGCAAGGCACTCACGAAGCTTATGATGTCCCCGACTCTCATTCTGTCTAGATAAATAGCAGGACATGGGAGTGGACTAGGCAAGTTTTAACTGGTTGCGCAGTAGGAATGCTTTAGACGCGACCTGGTCAAGAAGGAGAATAGGAAAGCTTCATGTCCGACTCCTTGGGATACCGTAGAGCTTTTAACGCACGCGTTTTCAGCTGTCCGTCATCGCCGAATTTTTGTATCTGGCGCGTGAACCTTTTGCCTACCGCAGGGGTGGCCTCTTTGGAGATACCTCTAAATTGGCAGGCCATATTCTTCTAAGTGACGCTGTCCGACAAGGCGTCTTCGTTGGCTATTAGGATTCTAAGTGGTTGATCCCTCAGAATGATCGTCATAAGCACAGAAACCCTCTCGTGCATCGGGTTCGGTCAATCCTGGTTGATGAAACTCGAGATGTTGGCCTCACCTTGATGCCCGTCTTTGGGGCCGTTGATATGGTCTACGTCTCTTTGTGCCACTAACTGAGCGGTTTGAGTGAGCGCGTCGAGCTGCCCGGCATTTTCTGCGGGCCTCCTTCACCGCTTGGAGTTTGTCCGCCATCGTTTGGATAGATAGATGTACGTGCCTCGCAGTTTGAATAAATCTGACTCGGAAATCTGACTTATCTTCGCCGTCTGGTTCGGTAGGCGGGCAACTTCATGGTCGGGGGCAACTGCAGGGGCCTGCGTCTAGGCCTTGTCCGGTTCTTTTCGGGGGGGAGGGCGTTCTGCTCAACATCTCTCTACTTGGAGACGATGATTGTTTTGCTGGTCTGATTGACCTAAAACATTTAATAAAGTTAAAAAAAATCAACAAAAAAGTTGCCCCCGGAATATGAACCCGGTAAGGACTGTAGCACTAGGCTACGCCCACTGTCTGAGAGAACGCGCACGAATGTCAGTCACTAGCTGGGTTTATGCTAATGACAGTAGCGGCTACAACGACAGTCGAATGGACAATCGAATAACAAAGAGGGTCACTGCTTCACGCTCAGTGCCCGTAACAAAGCTGATACGGCAGCTAGAATAATGGTGGCGGCTGTAGCGCTAACTGGCCGCTCAATAACAACAAAAACACCACCATACACGGGTCGGCATTCGTCGCAACATATCCGGATCAGCTGACCTTGTTTCAAGGTTGGACTCCGCAGATAAAAGATAGCTTAGCAAAGCCAGCAGTATCGTCAAAACGTTTAACGTCTATATCGCCAACTTTTTAACGTTTGACACAGCAATGTTTCAAACTGTTTAACGTTTGACACAACAATGTTTCAAACTTTTAACGTTTATATCGTTAAGCATTTTAACGGAATATGTCCATGTGTGCACCACACCAGGTTACTATCGAAGGGTCGAAATGGCGAGTTGACAATGGCGAGTTCCGTACTTAGATTTTACAACCTTTTCCGGCAGCTACACCGAGCTTGTCCATTTCATTCAAAATCGAACTACTGCCCGCGAACTGTCAAATTGAACTGTGACGTAGGTAAGTCGATGCCACGGTACATAACACCTTAACGACGCAGACTAATCTCTTGTCGTGTGATTGTGTCCATGAGGGAATAATAACTCTTTATCTTGCAACTCGCAATTTCTCTCTCGCTCGTGAGGCCTTTTATTTATAGCGTGAACGGTACTCCTGAATTCCTACTTTACGTATAGCTCTTCTGGTCATGCAGTTCTGGGTCCTTCGTTACTATGCCTGCTCTTAAGGACAACTTAGAGGGCGTAGTCAGCGGGGAGAATGGGTGTAATATACACTATTTCATTATATAACTAGGGGGATAATAATGGATTCCTTAGCGGGGGGCATATATATATATATATACATGCATACAACATAAGGGGCAACTCATGTCATACATTATATTTTTCACCTTAGGTGAGTTTCACAGGAAACCGAAAGCATCGGATCGCTCTGGTGGCCGATATGGGCGAAAATTCTCGAGAAGGCAAGAATGACGCGTGGATTTCGAAGCTGAAGACTGGCTGGTTGATTGTCGACAAAAGCTACAGATCATTTAGGGTCGAATGGGAGTCCAGTATCACGCTTAAGGTATATTATCGTAAGTTCTCGCCATTCCTTTCCGGATATCTTTGGCTTCAATGTCTTGTCGAGCGCTCTAGCCGTGTATTTCTTATTGACAAGCTGAAGGCAAACACCAAATACATTTAAAAATTGGCATTAAGTCATTAATCCTGCGTGTAGAGTTTTGACGTTGCGCCAATTCTTCTTTATCCTATATTTACATATAAATACTTTATTAGATATAATTTAGATACATATTGAGGTAAAAAGCGAAAGACACAATAGAACAAACATCTACATAACAGAGTAGGAATTATAAATATATTCTTCGTTTGAGTGTTGACTTAACTGTTACTGCACCAATAAATTGCAGCTGTTGTGTCTAATACGAACTCGCTTTAGAGGGTCGCACTCATAACTATTAGAAAAGTACGCCTTTTTCTGCTAATAATAATGACAATAGCATTGTTTAATCCAGTAATGTTTTTTAATTTGCTGTTCAACAGGGACTTTTCGAATTTGGTGGCCGCGGAATGGAGTTATCCGAACTTATTGTTTTCGACGGCAAACTCGTAACGGTCGACAGCAGTACAGGTCTCGTTTTTCTGATTGAGGGAGACAACGTACGTATATATGCAAACCCAACTTGGTTTGACGTGAAAATATCGTCTCAAAACTCATTGAAATTAGCATTTTGCAATTAAATAGGAACGCAGAAATGTCTTGTTTGAGAGTGAAATTACTAATCTTTGTTTTATCGAGGTGAATTGAATACCTGCGTGGTCGAAAGAAAATAATTTTTGTCCGAGAAAGGTTAACGCGGCTAGCAAGAGGAAAACACTCATATAGAGAAAGTTTGCAAAATTCGAGATTCTGTGATGCCTCATTTCCTTATCTCTCAGGTTCAATATATTAAACATTTGCAATTATCCTCACAAGAGAAAAACATTAAGGAAAATCCGCATTTTATGGGTATTGTTTTGGTACAAAATCGATGGTGCATTGATTAGTGATATGAATAGTGTAAGCTGAGAGGGCGAATGAGAATGGCTTACGGTAATTACATCACGCATTAAATCACCATTGATTTCGTACCTCTGAATGATCCCAGTCAAGTGTGCATTTCCGTGTATGTGTTTGGTTTATAAATCAGTCATATTTATTGCACTCAAATAGAATACATAGTAGATGGTTCACGTTAATACTTAACATAATTATATGTTGCCCTGTCGTTCCATTGAGAGAAGATGGATGGCCGGATAACCGGTACTTAGCGCATTGCAGGGAAGCTGTGTAATCTGTCTAACCAGGTACTCAGCGGGGGACGCATATTCCAGGTTTGGAAGGAGGCCAGGCTATTCAAGGGCAAAAACAGTGGACACGTGGACGATTCAAATCTGTATCGGGATATTGCGTCGGAATGAACGTTTACAAATTGTTCGCTAAGTTGTAATCTTAAGGGTGTTTCCAACTGTGGAGAAGCCCCTCCGAAGCAATTAGGATTCAGGATGGGTTCAGTACACTGGACGCGATCCATGTACTCCAGTCAGAAGTTGAGAGGGTGTTGGCTGTGCCTGGGGGTTACTTGTGCGCTATCTTTATAATCATCGTATTTATTTCACTCATATTGAGTATGCATATAACATGAACAATTATACATATTATACAATTATACACTCAGCTGCTCGCGGTATGTTATTCGAGAGAGGCAGTGCAGTGATCTCTTCGCAAGGGCCAGGAAGGCAGATGCATGAAACTTCGTACACGCCTGAGAGCACAGTCGACAGACGCACTCGGTGTACTCTTTGTGGAAGCTCGTATTCGAACAAACCAGGTGATGATAGCCATGAACTATGTATCTGGTATAGACGTGGCGACTGTCACACGCAAGACCAGACCAGAGGTGAAAGGCCCTGAAAACATCCAGGTCTCCGACCTCTCGTCGGACTTGTTCAACTTTATTTTCCCATTCCGAGATAAAGCTCTCGAATGGTACTGTACGCGGCGTCTTTAACCTCAATCGAATTATCTCAACAATTGGTGCACAGCCTGACATTAGGTACACAAAGCGGCTCCTTGCCCGCATTGACAGGCAAAGTACTCGCTTCATGTACATTGTAAAACACCTTTCAAGCAAACCAAAGTTTGCCCGAGTGAGGTGTTCCCATACTCTGTCAAGACCATACATCAGCGTCGGAACAACCTTGAGGTAGAAAAGCGCCACTGCCGTCGGGACGGACAGTCGCCGGACATCGCCTATTTCTCCATAAAGAGAAATTAGGGCTGTGTGCGCTGTCTCGACGATGTGAGCAGTGAAGGTCGTCCCAGTATAATGAAGCCGAAGCCCCAGATACCGGAAAGAGTTAACGAATTCCAAGGATTGGCCGCCGCAACGTATAACGTCTTTAGCAGCCAATTGACCTCCTCTTCTGAAATTCATAGCCTTGGTCTTCATGGCGTTTATTTCGAGCCCTCTTGAGACAAGGAACACCTCCGCCAAAGAAGTGATGCGCTTGACGGCACCCAGGTCGTGATGAGCGACCACTATGTCATCTGCGTACACCACAACTGTGGCCTTGTGGAACTCTTGTCGAATATAATCAACAAAATCGGCAAGCAGAAGAGTGAAGGAGACGCAGCTCAATGGGTCGCCTTGCGGGGTTCCCACATTTTGCCTTACCTGCAACGCTTCCTGCTCATTTTGTACCAGTAAGGTGTCCTCATCAAAGAAACTGGAAATTATGCTCAGAAGAGAGTCACCAACCCCTGCGTATCGGAATGACTTCACCAAGAGATCTCGAGGTGCTTTCTCAAAAGCCTTGACGCAGTCTATAAAGACTGCATACAAATGGCCTCCGGGCTTTGCCACAGCTCGCTCTATCTCCGACTGAAGCACATGGATTGCATCACGCGTTCCTCGACCTCTTCGAAAGCGGAATTGCTCCGGTGGAAGGGTCTGGTCGACAACGTACTCGATCCGTTTTATAACCAATTTGCAGAAGATCTTCTTCAGCGTCCTTTCAGACGCTATACCGCGGTATAAGTTTGGGTCTCGTCTGTCATCACCATGCTTACCTTTAAATAAAAGAGAAAGTCTGGCGATATGCCAGGCTTCTGGCATTTGTCCCCTTTTCATGATCTCGTTGAAGAAATCACAGAGATGGTTTGCCAAAAGTGGCTCAGACTGCACCCAGGGCTCATAGTACACTTGGTCTGGCCCCGCACTCTTTCCTCTCGGAAGAGAGTGCAGAACCTGACTTACTTCTTCTACCTTAAAGGGCAGATTCCTAGTATCCTGCTCCAATGTGAGCGGGTGCTCAATCATTGGAGCCAGGCGTATCGTCTCGCGGTTATATAGAAGACCGGTCAGGTGACTCGTTACCTGTTCGTCGCTGAGCAGGTGGTTCGCCCCCCTACGAGGCCGTACGACGTAGGCTGAGGGCTTGCGCTCCGCTCTTTCGAGCAGTCGGATTTCCTCCCGCCTAGCGTATTCACGCTTGTGGTCAAGGCATAGCTTTATGTAAGCTTTTCTACTATTGAAGTAGTCAAGCCTGCGTCTGGCTAGCAGCTGTGATGGTGCCTTTACCCTCGCTTGGCGCAAAAGCTCGAGCACCCCACGGTGGGCAAGATAGCAAGCCTGAGAAAACCACTGTCGTGATCTCCTCTGCCCCGGTCTCTTTTACCTGACTGCACTTCTCATGGTTCTCTCTAGCAGTTCACAACAAGTATCCATATCACAGCCCACCTCGAGGCTATCAACCTCTAATAGTGAAAGGTCAACACGCCTCGTGGCAACCAGGTGTGGGTCGCCTTGCTGCTTAAACCAGATGTCTGGAATATTTGCGACTGCCGACACCGGTAGGTGCTTCCTTGCAGCCACCTCGAGAACATCGAAGCTTTCAACTTCGCCATCGACAAGGTTGTGAAACAGTAGGTCAATGGCGCTATCTTTATAAATTATGTCAAAGCCTTCGACAAAGCTCTCCGTTACTTATTAGTTGCTTCACTTCGACATGCTGGGGTGGGTGGCGTTTCTTACGAGTGCTTTCGAGCTTCTTTGCTGAAAACCGCCATGAAGTAAACATAAAGGGCGAGGACACATTGTTTTTTCTGCTCATCGCAGACCTACCCCGTTGCGGGAGGAGTTTAAAAGCGCCGTGTCGTCACGTATGCGAATGACATAGTAGTGGACCACCTGGGCTGCGATGCCGTTCGACGAATTGTTGGCGACCTAGAAGGTTACCTTTACCGTAAAAGCCTGCAAATGTATTCGCAGAAGCCGAAAGCCACTAAGTTTCGCCGCGGGGGTTGACTGGCTGCAGCAGACATAATACCCTGCTGTGGCTAACCGCTGGAGTTGGTCAACTCCTTCCCGTATTTGGGTCTGAGAGTACACTATACGGGAACAACCTTTACCCAGCACATCGGTGGCAGGTGTCTGGTAGCTATTGCTCCTATTCACGCAGATGTGAGAGGTCCACGAAGACTTCTCTGAGTGCGGCAAAGCGCCGTTTTATGTTTAAGATTTTGCCAATGCTGAGCTACAGCTTTCGCAGAGGCAATCTTTCAGCGACAAATTTTGCGCAGCTAAATTGAAGTTTTACACTGTATATGAAGCGTGTTCTTTGCTTGTTGAAGATGACACGAAACCGCTTTGTGGACCGGCAGTGGAAACATTCAGAGTCAGACTTAGGTCACATGTTAAAGGATCAGTTCAGCTATTTTTGCTGGAGTGGCAGGAAAAAGTGACCGAGACCTCGGCAGAGGTAGCGCAACTGGATGTGTTTCTTGCCAGAGAGCTTTGGGATGGGATGGCATGCACTGGTCGGCACGGCTACACAAAGAACATTGTGCATGGGTATCATCACCTGGTATGTTTGAAGTCCAAGCATTTCACCCGGCTGGCGATCAATGTCGTTGCCGGTTCTGCTCGCAGATGTGCGCTGAATACCACGCAGCGAGCTGGCAGACGTATCGGCGATGTTTGCACTTTTTCGCCCGGTGGAACGGCCGCTGAAGTGTTTTCATTTGCAACTAACGAGGAATGTATTATAATTATGTGCTATCTTAAAATGCAATATTGTTGCAAAGGAAACAGTATGTACTTAGCGCATTGCTGCGAGCAGAATACACTGAGTACTATAGTATTCTCTTTTACACTGAGTACTATAGTATTCTCTTTTACACTGAGTACTATAGTATTCTCTTTTACACTGAGTACTATAGTATTCTCTTTTACACTGAGTACTATAGTATTCTCTTTTACACTGAATACTATAGAAACTCCACACGGGAGCATACGAAATGGAACCCGTTTACGATGTTCCTGATATAGACGTGCCGGCCATCGCTGGCCACCCCGGTTTACAACCAAAGAGACCTAAAGACGTCGAGCGCTTTTACCTTCGTGGCTGCCTCAGCGACGTTAAGTCGCCACCCTCCCAAAAACTAGATACGTTGCTCTGTCACAGGCATACGCCTAAGCCGAGTCATCACGATCGGCGTATAGTCCAACGATACCTACACGAAGCGTCTTAGAGATGCAGCTCAGTGGGTCTCTCCGAGGAGTCCCAACATTCCGCTTTAGTTCAAGCACGCCGCTCTTTCCGCCAACAGCGTGTCCTCTTCAAGGAACAAAAATAATTAACAGAAAAGCTCTACATATGCCAATCTCCCTAAACACAGGCCTTGACATAGTTAATAGAAACTGCACACAGGCGGCCTCCTAGACGAGACAACGTCCGCTCTACTTCAGGCTGAAGAACGTGAATTGCGCCGCGGATTCCCATGCCCTTTCTGTATCCAAACTGCTTCGGACAGAGGAAGGGCATGTGTTTGGTTTATAAGCGTACTATGAAGAAAAAAAATACGTAGTATAAAAATAATTGTTTTGAATAATAAGCAAGAAGTATCACAGGATCTGGATTTTTGAACACTGTTTTCAGTACGACCAGTTATTCTTTCGATTGGAAGCTGTTTTACGTTAGACATTCTTAAGAACGCGTTAACAAGTTTAGTTTTTGTATTAAAAAAAAACGTTTCTTTCAATCCGTTGTGTGAATGCCCACCCAGCCGCATCAGTATAACCAAAAACTTGTATTGGTTATACTGATGATAACTGCTATTCCTAAACAATATACTCCTCCCCACGACATTGATTTTTAAACAGAAATCCACGACTTTTAAATGCTTTGTAAATACACAAACTGCTTAAATGTATATATATATATATATATAAATATATTTATATATATATATATATATATATATATATATATATATATATATATATATATATATTATATATATATATATATATATATATATATATATATATATATATATATATATATAATATATATATATATATTTATATATTTATATATATATATATATATATATATATATATACAGGGTGGTTGGAAATGTTTTTTTCTCGTAGTACGGAACTGTAGAGCTCGTTAAAACAAATGTTTTTTCCAATAGAACATGGTCTCTGAGAAGTCTTGCTTCGGAATGAGAGTGAAATTACTACAGTTTGTGACACTGGTGTTTTTGCCCGACGTAGGATCACAAAATGTGCTGTTGCGAGACAACCAGTCCTCCTATACAGAAACTAATCATACCGTCGTGTTCCTGAAAATTCTGCTTCTTCTGAAGAACATATAAGGCTGGCCAGAAGATACGACACGGTCGTTTAGAAGAGATTTTGCAAAAAATGAAGTTCATTATTAATTTTCACGCCAAATACCTTAAAACCATTACCCTACGACCACTCACGGCGCTTAAAACTAACATATTCAGGCAAATGCGCATTGCATGATGATCATTTTGGCACCAAACTTATGGCAACGCGGGCTGTGCTTGCGGAGTAATTACGATTTTTTGGCCAGATGTCGAGATTGAGGGCATGCAAAAATGACCTAGAGTGCTAGTAGATCATTTATGCATGCACTCAATCTGAATTACACCGCAATCACGGCTCGCATTGCTATGTATTTTTTTGCGCATTTGTCTGAATGTGTTAGTTTTGAGCACTGTGATTGGTCGTAGGGTTATAATTTAGAGATATTGAACGCGAAGGCGAAAAGTACTTAATTTTTTGCTGAATATTTTCTAAGCAATTGTGTCGCATCTTCTAGGCAATATAATATGATCTTCTGAAAAAGTAGAATTTTCTCGCGAATACGACGGTGCACTTAGTTTCTGTATAGGAAAACCGGTTGTCCCGTAATTGCACATTTTATGCTCTTATGTAGGGCAAAAACACCAGTGACTCAAATTGTAGTAATATCACTCTCACTCCAAAACAAGACTTTTCAGAAACCATGTTCTATTGGAAAAAAGATTTCCGTTAACAAGCTCTACAATTCCATATTTTTCTGGAACAAAGTAAATTTTGCATGCTTTCAATCTCGACATCTGGCGACATAGTTTAAAGCGCCGTGAGTGGTCGTAGGGTAATGATTTTGAGGTATTTGGCGTGAAAATTAATAATGAACTTCATTTTTTGCAAATCTCCTTCTAAACGACCGTGTCGTATCTTCTGGCCAGCCTTATATGTTCTTCGGAAGAAGCAGACTTTTCTTAGGAACACGACTGTATTCTTAGCTTCTGTATAGGAGGACTGGTTGTCTCGCAACAGCACATTTTGTGCTCCTACGCCGGGCAAAACACCAGTGTCACAAATTGTAGTAATTTACTCTCATTCCGAAAGAAGATTTCTCAGAGACCATGTTCTATTGTAAAAAATATTTGCTTTAACGAGCTCTACAGTTCCGTACTACAAGGAAAAAAACATTTCCAAACACCCTGTATATATATATATATATATATATATATATATTTTTTTTTTTTACTGAATTAATATCAACAGATAAAGCGAATAGTCGATTGAGCGTTGCAGGTAATTCCATGGACGCTGCTAAATGATGGCGACGGTAACTCGGCAAATGGCTTCAAGGCGGAGTGGGCCACCGTTAAAGATGAAATTCTTTATGTCGGTGGACATGGTAAGACAGTACGACATGATTGAACACAATTATAGCAACCCGTGTATCGGTGGCTCCGAGACACCAGTGGTGATAAGTAGGCTTGATTAGGCAACACAGTTGCGACTCACACCATTTTGACGACGTCCCCAAGCATATTCAACGGTAATTTACTTCTGTTTGCCTAACTGTGTAGATCCAAACAAGCCCCTAGGTTTCGTTGCCTGGCCTGTCTATTTTGTTTATGTTTAGACTATATATATATATATATATATATATATATATAATATTGTAATGATTTATTAATCATTTACAATACGTTTGCACACTCGGCAGTGCTCGCTTCATATATATATATATATATATATATATATATATTTAAGATTTTCGCCAAAACCGATCCAAATGCGCTCGTGAGGTCCTGGACGGTAAACACACCATAAACATGCAGGCCACCAAAGTTGTAGAACACTGAACCCACACGATGACACAACCACCCACTGAACCACTTCCTAGCCCTGCATACACTCCCAACTCTGATCTCTTCGAGGTTTCTCTCTCTATCTCCCTAAAGGAAACCCACGTAGCCCTCTGCGGACTTTCTAAGGCACTCGGCTTGGACAGGATTTGTCTTTCGCCCCTCTGTAAACTCCCGTTCAAAATAGTCTGTTGCCTCCTTAACACACTATTGATTGGTGATATTGCCACAGCCCATGAAACTGCTCGCTTAGCGTTCATCCCTAAAATTAACTATGCCACATTCTCCAGCGATCTGCGACCCCTAGCTATTAGCTCATGCTTACAGCGAACGCTTACCGAAATTCTCTCTAGACGCCTCCACAACTTCCCTATACTGATACCTTCGAGAATCTTGCGGTTCTGGATGGCATCCTTAACGATGCCAAGTCTAGGGGACGTGAGCTCAGACTTGCATAAATCGACCTTCATAAGGCGTTTGACATGGTGAGTTACGACTCCGTCCTCTGGTCACGCCGGACTCGCGGATACCCGGAGGTATTCATTAATTATATCGAACATTTGTACTTCTCATCTAAAACTCTCATAGAATTTGGACAAGAATATCGCACTTTTCGGCCAACTATGGATGTTAGGCAGGGATATCCTCTGCCCCCCCTTTTGTTTATCCAGTTTTCGACGACATTCTTTCAAAGTTAGATAAAACTAATATCAGGTATTAACTAACTGATCATTTCCGCCTTATGGGCGCCTTTGCGGATGATCTCATCCTCCTAACCTTCACGAAATCGACTCTCCAACGGTTTCTTAATATTGCGGACACCCTTTTGAAATTCCGAGGCCTTGAATTTAATACTAATAAAAGCTTTACTATCATCGACCTATATTAATATAATAATTAATAGAAATGAGGGTAAAGGTTTTATTAATACCGCACCAGATTCAACGTTGGAGAGCGGCAGTTGCCAGTTAAAGGTACGAGCGATCGATGTGGATATTTGGGAGTCCACTTTGACAGCAATGGCAGAGTTGACTCCTCTATTTTTAAAAGACTTTCTCATACCCCACCTTCTATACTCCCAGCACTACAACACTCCACGCACTCTGGGGCCCAATGGATGCTAACCACCGAGCACTCCAAAAAAGACCTTGCGAAAACAAGGCTTTTCTGCGAGCGCTTAAGAACATCCATTGAGACCCCTACATAAGAGACCAATTACTGGTACATTTTAAAAAAGCACACGAAACGCCCATCGTACATTACTGGATTAAGGGTATGCCTTACCTATCTGGTAAGAAGTATTTAAACCTACTAAAGCTCAGAATCAACGCACTACCAACGCGTGCCAGATTGGCCAGGGGACGCCCGGGTTATAACAAACGTTGTAGGCACGGGTGTTATGCGCTTGAGACGTTGGCTCATATTGCTCAGATGTGCGACACAAGACATAAGCAAAACGATCACCACATACGACGTCGAGTTTCTAAGAGCGGCGCTCCCCGACCCGCAAAAACCTCGCAGATTCGGATTCATCACTATCTCTATGAGTGGTGTATGGGACTCCGAATCTACGAGTACGCTCTTGGGCTCGGCGTCACGAAAAGGAATCTTATGTATCTTACCGTTGTAAGGCTGCAAGGGACTTTAAGGATATATCGCTCGCACCGAGTCCATAAGAGCTGGGGTCGCCAACAAGCAAGGACAGGGGTAGCTAGACCTTAACTTCACGTGACGCTCTTTTACCACCATTTTTTATTAGGGCCAACCTTGCCGAGTGTGCAAGCAAGCGTATTGTAAATGATTAATAAATCATCACCTTATTATTATTGTCTATATATATAAATATATATATTACCACTTAAATAAAAATAAATGCTGACTAGTAATACTCTCTCTCTCTCTATATATATATATATATATATATATATATATGCACTTACATGTATTGTCTACCCGTTTCAACTCAGGCACGGACTACGCAAGTGCGCCTGGTGATGTAGAGCCGACTAACCCGCAATGGGTTAAGACTGTCACGCCTGATGGTCACGTAGAGCACGACTACTGGCGGGACAATTATCTCAGCCTGCTTGACGAAGCCCGCATCACACCAGGCGGCTACCTCACCCACGAAGGTGCGAGGACCTACGACGACTTTCGCACAAAAAACCTAAGCGTTCATTCAAGAAAGCAAATACTCTAGCAGCCAGATAGCCAGCCCCTATATAACCACACACACACACACACATATATATATATATATATATATATATATATATATATTTTTTTTTTTTTTTTTTTTACATTTATTTATTATGCAATTACTTCACCATAAAATGTGTAGACAATTGATTCATGTCTCACAATGCATCACAATGTGACAGTACGGTCTCACAGTATGTATTTAACTTTGAATAATAGATACGTTGCGTAGATCTCTGCGCACACAAGTATATGGTAGCGTTCAATATCACACTCACCACAAAAACTACAACACATCTTTCAATATTAAAACAGCTGGGTTTCATGCATATGTGATGGTGGTATCCGTGCCAAGATATTTGGTAGATTAGCGAGCGGTTCTTCTGCAGAGCTCGTTTCCATCGCCTGTGAACTATACGCCGGGTCATCAGTATAGTTCTTAGTAACAAATTTTAAATTTGTGTTCTTTCTATAGGCTCGATTTGAGTCTAGAATATCCACTGTAAATAGTGTGTTGTTAAGTTCTAGGTCTTCAGTAAGTGTTCTCTCTTCGCGCATCTGTAAGGCAAGTGTTGCCGACACGCACTTTAGAAGCCTTAATACAATTTTAACATAGCAAGCTCTCAGTTTGTCTAAATGCTTTTAATGTTCTTTTTGGCACAAGTATAATGCGATTTCTAATGAAATGCAATATCGGTGAGGTGGTGGTCTTCTTGGTTTATACGGAACTCTCAATCTGTGAGCACTTTTCACATGAATCACGCTCAATTATATTAATGCACTCTTTAACGCACCATCTTGTTGCAACCAAGGTTCACGCGCATCGATTACGTTCGGACTCGACTAAAGACATTTAAGGATCATGTTGCTATACCGCTCGCCATTCACCGTGGACTGAGCAGAATGAGATCTATTAGGGAAAGGGATACTTTGTTCATAAAAATGGCATCACGCTTAGTCGTCCCGGAAGCTCAGCTGACGAAGTTTAGCCAGTTCGTAAGCTTGAGCTCTTGCGTCAGCAGCTGAATCTTATACGAATGCATCGCTAGGTCCGACCCCAAAATAGACCAGGTTCGGGTGCGAAAGACCCAGTTGCTAAGCAGGTCGCCGAACCGATGTTCCCGGACAGTGTCTCCACACAGTCGGCCGTAGCGGTAACACATTCAGCCGGACGAGCGCTCCGTGTTCGTCCACGGTTTGGCACATCGCGTACTAAACCTGTCCTGTGAAACCTTTCCACAAGTTCCCGAATGGTTCTTTTTCGCATAAGTCTATGATAAGTATCGAGTAAGGTGGCTTAGTGGCAAAGCCGTTGCCTTGCATTCGGGAGGCCTGGGTTCGAGACCCAGACCGGTCACTCTTAAGTTAGTTTTCATGGTTTCCAATTTAAACAAGGTAAATGCAGGTTAAAGTGCACTAAAAATCAGCCAGGAGAAAGAAACCGTACACGGGCATTAGATTTACGGAACAACTAAATAAAGAAATATATTCACAGTCGCTGCGCGTTTTCCTGTTGAGTAGCGCTCCGACTTGGTCTGGCAGCCCTACCCTGTTCTGCGTACGAAAAGAGCAAACTGCAGAGAGGGCAAAGCTGAGCGCGGGTGAAAGATAAAGCTCAACGTTGCCAGCTAATTATTTGCACACGCCATACGCACATACATAGATACATAGTTAGGTCGTCGCTCAATAAGCTTGAGGTTTGTCCAACGGTCGTTTTCCAACTTGGCAATGCTGCGGCTCACAATCGCAATAGCTTAATTACAGGAATTCAGATCCGCGTCTTCGAGAATGGACGAGTGGTCGCAAACATTTCGAACTAGACATTTCAATCTCTACGACGAACCCTGTGAGAGAGATATTGAAACACGGCATCGAGCGACCAAGCTGTCGTTTAAAAAAGAGATCAGGAATAGCAAAAACATCGCTAAAAGAGATTTTAATTAGAAATAATAATTCTGGATGAGATTTCAAGCTTGGATGCCAAGTCCCAACAGAATAGTTTGTATGGCTCTCTATTTAAGTCTTAGAGCTTGCACTGGTCAGGTGATGAAGCGTATTCAACCTCAAATATAAATAGCGCTTACGGTCGGCTATTAAGGCTTGCTACGCATTTGCTTCTTCACAAATGAAATTGTAGCGATGATCTGCTTCAAGAAGCGTGAAGAAATTAGTTCCAATTAGGTCGAAATCTAAGCAACAGTTCTACTTTTTGAAAATACATTTTTGTTTTTCTAGACATATTTCTAACATATTCTAGCCTAGAAACTCCCAAAAGAAGAACATATCCAAAACTTTGCCAGGCCTCCACGCATTCTTAGCGTAAGTGCTGGATTTTGTAACAGGGTTTGGCTCAGTGCATACCATAAGTTACATTGTGGTAAACGATCCATTTCGTATCGCTGGTAATTAAATGTTCAAAGTCGTCGTTTTTTGTCCCACTCAAAAAGGTATACTTATTGCAAGTTTGCGTGTGATTGTGCGGTTCTTAAATTCGTCTTCGGTGAGTCTGTGGAGTATCCACGTAGATGGATAAGTTTATGCGATACGTCTATCATGCGTTACATCGACTTGTCCCACCAAAATCTTCTCTATGAAAGCGATCGGCGATGCGATTCAACACTATGTGAGGCTCGCAGATGGACGCCTTCAATCTTTTGCGGTAGAACATTTTTTATAGGTCTCTGTGATTTTTTGTAGGTCTCCCCATTTGCGTCTATTTGTTTGTTTATTCGCAAAAAAAGACACACCGCTCTGTCGAATTAAGATGCATTTAGTAGAAACCGATTCGCAAATGAATATGCGATAACAATCGCAAACGACCTTTTCCTACATTTTGGTTGGCACTGCACTGCGGTCCGCTAAATAGAGCAGAGCTCACTGACCGGGAGAGCTTTCCAACTGCACGCATTTCGAGGTTTGATAGAACTCGGCAACAAAATAAGTTTTCCCTATGGAGGGAAGACGTGGAAACGTCTTGTTTAGGAGAGAGAGTGAAGTTTATAAAAGTAGTTTTTCTGCCTTTTTTTCCTACATAGTTGTGCGAAATCTCTGTTTGCGGGAGAACCAAAGTCGATATTTTACGTTAACGCCTTTTCATGAAAAATCGTAAACTTTTCCATTGCGACCAAAAATGTACGTCCGAAAGACCACTCTCACGCAATAGCAAATTTAATGCCCATCATTTTCGTATCAAGGTGATGGTGCTGCGTTACGTAGTTGTCATGTCACTAAGCTTTTTCGATAGCCATATCGAAAGCGAAGGCATGCATATTTCCATAGGGCGTATGAGAAAGTTAGGTACATATTTTGAGGTTTGGTAGAACTCGACAAGAGAATAAATTTTCCTAGTGGAAGGAGGGGGCGGAAACGTCTTGGCAAATTTTTACGGTTCTGAACGTGAAAACGTCGAAAAAGCTTAGTGACTTGACAACTACGTAACGCAGCACCATCACCTTGATATGAAAATGATGGGCATTAAATTTGCTATTGTGTGAGAGTGGTCTTTCAGACGTACATTTTTGGTCGCAATGGAAAAATTTTACGATTTTTCATGAAAAGGCGTTAACGTAAAATATCGACTTTTCATGACTTTCCTTAATCTGGGTATTAGCTTTTTGCTACGCAAGCTAGTGAAGTGTCTTCGTGAGTGACGTTTCCACGTCTTCCCTCCATAGGGAAAACTTATTTTCTTGCCGAGTTCTATCAAACCTCGAAATGCGTGCACAACAATATGAATGACCCTGTATATATATATATATATATATATATATATATTATATTGTAGTAGTTTATCCCATAACAGGGTGTAAACAATTATATATATATATATATATATATATATATTCTGCGTTCCTATGTAACGTATTGTACCATGTATTCTATTTAGCGGTAAACTGGTCGCCGGTGCATCACCAATGGCTCGTTTTGCCACGAAAAGCTTCAAACGAGCCCTACCTGAAAAAACAGGACGAACGTCGGGGCACAAATATTTTGCTTCGCGCGTCTATGGACTTCTGTCTCACATCTGCACAAGAAATCGGCAAGAAACAAGGAGTGTTTGGCTTCACGTCTTTTAAGCTTATACCCGGTAAGTATCATCAACTATACCCCTTTCTCTGCATATGTATGTATGTATGTATATACATATACGTTTCGCTATATACGAGAATTGTATATACACTGTACATTAATAAAAACATAGTTTGTTAAAGTTTATTACAGAGCTACGGGAGAGCAGACCCTGGAATCTCCCTTACTATACAATTCGTTTCTAACCTTTGAGTAAGTGCTATTTTTATATTCGTTTAAAGATTGTTAAGATCTCAAATTTTGCCAAGATTTCTTATGAAAGTTCGCATTCTTCGGATCCTGAAGGACAAAAACAGTTCTGCTGTTTGCTACCGCGGAGTCACTCTGAAATGTATCTATTGTTCATCAGAATGAAACACTAGTCCAGAATTTTACATTTGGCACTCCTGCCAATGGACCATTTGAAAACGTTTGAAGAAACACGATAAATGCAAAGATCCAAAACACGCATAACGGGGTGCTTGTGGCCATCATCCGACACGGAGGAAAACCAAGTTAAACCAAATGTTGCACGTGGGTCGTTGTGAGCGACGCAAATCATTCTAGTAATTGTTTCACACGAATCTTGCCAAACTGCAATGGAGTAAGCTATAACCGGCTTCATAAACGCACATTTACTTTTTATTTGTTCGACGTGTTCTGTCCATCTATAGTGGACAAGAATTCTTAGATACCTTGAGCGGAAGCGAAGTACCATCTGCAAAGCAAACTACCCTCTTCACCCTTAGCATACACTACTAACTGCATGCATGCATATATATATATATATATATATATATATATATATATAGAAGAAAACAAAAAGTACCTAGTCCAGTCCTTGAGAAAAAAAAGCGTGTATAAAAAAATTGTATGAGCGAGTTAACTCGTTAATACGTTGGTCCAATATCAATTATTACGATAAGTACAGATTGCATGACATCTGTGTTGTTTATAATGTAGATAATAAATAACTCTGGTAATCTTGCAGTAATTTTTCTGGAACATGTGTGCTTATCGTATCGTGTATTTTTGAACGCGTTAGTATTTATTCTATTTGTATCAGAAAAAGCTTCAGCGGCTGCGAACAACTCCAATATTAATTCTCTACTCTAGTATTGTGCACTTGTATTGAATAAGGCAGTGGGGTCCGGTCAAGGCGTAACTAAATTTATCAAAGAATGTGGCATCGGGAACAATCGAAACACTATTATGATAAACAGTCACGAAGTAGACCACATTGAGAGATGGATTGAAGCGCTGACAATGTATGGTGATGTATGTGAACCCATTACCAGATGCGATGCCTTTCGTGTAACAGGATTAGAGTGCTCGAGAACGGATGCACAACTTTGTACTTATTTCTGCAACCGTAATTAAAATAGCACTAATCTTAATAGCTGTTCGAGGACCTTGATTGATGTCGTGGCACTCTCATGCTTTGCTGTTGCGTGCTGTGTGTGCTTGTTGCAGGAACGGGGGATGCGTGGATTGTTGCAATTAAACTAAGAGAAACTGGCACGACTGTGTCTAGCTACATCACGGTATTCAACATCAACGGCACAGTTGGCTTGCAGGACCAGAAGATAGAGGACGTCAAATACAAAGGCATCGAATTCATCTAAGGGACAGCCGGAGAACATCTTTCTGCATTCGTACGACCAATAATACAGTAGTAATGATAGCAATACAACAATATTACAATACACAAGAACGACAACAGTAATTGTAGGGAAGAAGAACCTCGCACGATTTGATCCATCGTGTCTATGCTATTTTTCTTTAAAATTACATTTTTTGCCTTCGACCACATGTAGAATTGCGTGCAAGGCTAGCCCAATTTTCTCGTTCGTTACCGAGCCGCTATGCGTATTCGCCATACGGTCGACGTATGCGGTCGGTTGACCATATCTGCGATTCATTGTGTGTTTGTTTACAGACTCGTGTGCCCTCCACGGTCGTTGGCTTGGAAGTGTTCTAAGTTTCGCAGATAACGAAATGAGAGGTCATTACTCGTATTAAGGGGCCAGTGCGGCATGCACGTCCGTACCTGTGTAAAGTTTGTAATTGCTAAATTTTGCGTTCATTCGTATGACGGTCGCGTAAGCCGGCCGCCACTCTAACGCTAAGTTGTCGTCTGACAAAGCTCTCCATTGGAACACCGCGTCGTGCCATTCTATTGCGATTAATAGCTTCCATAATAACTTCCGTGTGATTCCTCACCCGGACTGTCACACACTGGACGGAACCCCTTGAAAAACTCAGCGATCCGCGTTCTGCCCTCCACAGAACCAGAGCGTTCAGCTGAACTCTGCAACAGAAACGTTTATATTAAAGTACCTATTTATGTTTGCCTCTTCGAATTTGTTTCCTAACCACAAAGACACATTGAATTGATTCGCGCGCAACCCTAAATGTTTCCTAACATCTATGCATACCATATTTTTGCGTCTGAAATTTAGTAATAATTGCGTATACTAGCCAGTTGTTATATTCTTCACTAAGCTCGCGTCCCTGATGAGAAGAACGTCGTATTATAATTGGGCATGTGTCTATTATTCATTTAGACACAAATGCTCGCCTTCGGACGTAAACATTTCGGAGCTACTGTAACATAGTCCTTATATCGATTGATTGTTGCACACTTCAAAGATAATGACAATCATTTTAAAGAATCGTGCTAAATACCAGTACTGACTTTTCACCTTGCTTGCTAAGAGAAACCGTCTATATTGAGTTTTTCTTTTCTCTTTCGAAATAATTGTACCAGACAGATACAGCGGCAAGACCCCAAATAGGCCCTGCTGGTGGAAGTAGGGGGCTTTACCTTCACTCTAGGTTCGATTTCCATGTGTTGCAATTGCATAATGTCGAATGCATCCGCTCCTATCCATAGCGCTAAGTTAACTGAGTTTCCGATAGTGGGCATGTCAGAATAGCAGCTGCAGAGTTTGACCAAAAGCTGTGCAAAGTTTGATTAAAGCTATAAATATCGAATTTTGAGCTATTTTTTCTTTTGTCTGATGATTTGATGCATATCACGATTATATATATATATATATATATATATATATATATATAATTTTTTTTTAATTATCACACTACGTTAGGGCAAGTAATGGGCAAACACAAAAGTGCAGTGTGACAATGCCTTAAAAGACAATGTGTGATGAGCCGACCTCCAAGAAGGATAATAACATACAATGTTCGCAGCGTTCTGCGTGATACCTTGAACACACGTGATTGCACTGTCTGCCGAAAAACGATGTAATTGGTTTAAAAGTGCCCTGTGAGCGGCAGACTACATAGTGGAACCCGTGTGTTTTGTATACTATTTCTGTATTTGAAAAAACACACGCGCTGTTTTGACGCAATATACGGTCCGTAGAAGCGAGACACCTTTGGGATATGCGTTGTATGTAATGTATGTGTTTTCAAAGTCGTCAGTGAATGGTATGTAGAACTGTTGACATATCGCGCAAACTCCCCCAACACAAAGCCGAAACCGGCATTATATCTACCTCTAAGCTAAGCCTGCAATGTATCCATCAAAAATTTAAAGAAGCAAGTAGGCCTGAGACTTCGCTATCTTCTTTAAAACCATGTTTAAAGTCCATGTTTAAAAACCGGTGTCCCTTGTCTTTTGGAAAATAAAAGTGGTGCGCGCCGCTCTGCCCGCGCTGGACTCTCTAGTGTTGGAAATACATATAGTATACAATCCACCCGCATACTGACCGAATTCGCTTATCTGTGAACGTCTGGGCTCATGAAAACAACGACGCTTTTATTATCGTAATGGCAAATGTTTACCGTATTAAACGTAGACGCTGAAAAAGGAGGAACTCCTGGATCCTATTTAAGAAAACTTTCGTAACTACGACTGTTTTCCATCTGCTAGCCAACGTTATATATTTATATATATTTCAGACAAAGCAATTTTTCCAAACGCTGCATGTTAGTATATCTATGGAGAAAGTCATTCTCTCAAATTTTAAGTTAAACGATGCCCGGGCCACCATATTGGTATAACATTTGTTTTGTAATTTCATTGTCACCCTAAAACAATTGGGCTCCTTGGCATCAAGGAGCCCAATTGTTTTAGGGTGTTTTCTTCGCGTTTTCTAAGAAGTAGTAAAAGTCCCGGCAGAAGTTGCCTAATCCCATCTAACGACTTTCCCTATTTCCATAAAATCCCATTTTCCACTCTGGCATTACAACGGCGTCGATTAACAACCGTTTATAAAAGCTTGGGCCCGTTATTAACCAACCGTTTATAAAAGCTTGAAGATGCATACCGGCGGGGCAGATCTAACTTTTCGAGCATAACATAACCTTATGTCTGCTTGTAAAGTAAAAAAAAGTATTTTAACTAGTTTTTTAAAATATTTGGGCAAATTGTGATGGGGCAACATATACCCATATATCAATATATTACAAATGTCCATTTAAAACGGCCTCGCGGTATTACTTTTCTGTTCCGTAAGAAGTAACTGCGACTGGGCTTCCTCCCCTCCCGTCAAGGACCACAGCATTTCAGAGAGCTCCTGGCTTCAAGCTCCTGCTTCTTCTGGCTTCCAGCGAGCTTGTTGCATGGACGCAGGTTTAACTCTTAGCACACCGCCCGCTGTTCGCACACTGTCACGATGCCGGTCGTCAGCTGTATAAAAGGAATGCGCGCCATTTCCACTATTAATATCTCTTGTTACCACGAGCGTTCGGCGTGACTCCGTGTACCCAACGATCCCTCAGCCCGGCGGTAACCGGGGCGTCCGACGGCGTAGCGGCAGCAATGGCGGCAGGAGTAGTATTGCTGCCCTAGGGCGGTGATTAGCGAGATAGATCGAAGCAGACAAGCGCAGGCAAATCGATACATATGAATGTAGTTGACCAATTGGTATATTTATATATGTATGTCTAGCGCCGAGTCATTGAGTGTGTGAAGAAGAGCTTCGGTGGCGAAACTTCTTTGTGCTAACCGCCGGGACATAGCGTAGAGTGTGAGTTAGCCAGACAATAATACGAAGAGAACAAGACGGTGGTGCCGTACCGGACCCCCTCTGTCGTATCGTGCAACATAATAGTAAGAATCAGTATCAGTGGACGCGCGAATTTCGACTGTCTTCCTTCTACGGTTCCTCCACGGTAACAGAGCTCATCTAAGCCCGCCACTCTCCTTTTAGCTCTGCTTGAAGACCTACCTGCAGGCATCGTTGTATTTTTTAAAAGATTTAAGGATGCTATTCGAATTTTAATAAAACGCAAACACTAAATATCGGTGGCAAGTAGCAATCGAACACTATCGGTGATGCGCCCATTAAGGTTATGGCTTACATTTCTATAGGTAAGCGATACACGCATCACTCAGTTTGGGACATACATCTTTGTCACAGGATTTGCCACAGCATCGCTGCAATGATGGAATATTGCTTTCTAGGCAAGCTCTCAGTTGCAGCAAATTTAGCGCAGTTAGATAGATGCTCTGCAATATATACGAAGCGTATCATTTGATTGCCGCAGGCCGTCAGAAACCGCTTCGTGTACGTACTAGCAGGTTGCGAACCGGTAGTGGACACAATTACAATTGGGCTTAGGTCATCAATTGCAGGACCACATCAGCAATTTTTGTTGGAGTTAAAGTGACCGACAGAGGTAGCGCAGTTAGATCTGTACCTCGCTAGGGATGGAATGGCATGCACTAGTCGGCACTTGTACACCAGGGTACATTATGCATGGCTATCATCCCTTGATTTGTTCGACCCAAGAATTTCACCAAGTTGGGGGTCAATGTCGTTGCCGGTTCTGCTCGCAGATGTACGCTAAATACCACGCAGCGAGCTGCCAGACGCATCGGCGGTCTTCGCACTTTTTTCCCGGTGGGACGGTCGCTGAAGTGTTCAAATTGTATATAATACCGATTATATTATAATTCTGTGCCATATTAAAATGCAAGTTATTGCAAAATAACAATATTAATGATACTCGATCAGATTTCTATTGTCTAAACAATTTGGTTTCCGCAAAAATTGATTCACTCTCTTAAGCGGAGAGAGCCATCATTCCAACAAGTTTGGCTTCTTTGCTACTGCTGATAAGACCAACTTTATACTGTTTCATTCATCACAAAGGGTGCTTCTCAAGAGCGAGAACTTTCTGCTTCAGAAACGGCGGTTTTTCCCAAAACACTAGGTGTCTTTTCCAGTGTACTATTTTCCAGAGAACGGAGGTGATTAGCAGGGATATTTTTATCTCACATAACCCCTTCGAGGTGGATGAATTGTAAACGTTGACAGTCTCTCTCGCGTTTAAATGCACAGTCCCCTTTGACACTTCATTCCCGCTCGTACTCTCTTCGTACCACCACATTTGTTATAACTAGTGTTTTGAAAAATGTAGTATTCATTCGCTTGCGTGCCGCCTACCCTCAATATGGGCATTAGTGTCAAGCAGATTCGACCTTCACAAGCATTGTCTTTTGTGTGAACTAACAAAATGCTATGCTAAACAATGAGTTACGCGATTGTACTACCCGAGAAAGCTTTAGTGAGCAAAGAATAAGGCCTTGAATGTCACTTTAAGCAGAACTTTACGATCCAGTGGCCTACCATAAAAACTGTCGGACTTGACAGAGAGAACGGGAAGAAATCCGACGGTCTGAACTTTACTCCGTTCGAGAGCCGTTGCGTGCTGGTTTGGAATGCGACAGTTACTTGCTTATTAGCTCCTTAAATGGTTTCAGCTCTCGCCGAGCTGAGCTGAGACAGGCAATGAAGGTACACAACATCGGGTGCCGTACCGGTTTTGCCCACGTACCTTCTAAATCCGTGGCGGAACGGGCCCGTCTACTCGCAGTTTGCTGCAGAAGGTCACGAGCCGTTCTCCTTTGCGCCCCGTTGTGGTAAAGACAACTACTTAATAACGGCAATAGTTTGAAAGAACCTCCATGACATTACTGCTTGAAAACGGTTTGACGACGGTAGCAGCCCTCCTACACATTTACCCCTGGCAGCTAGCGAGCAATGCCCTTCGGCTAGCTATTACCGAGCTCTCTAAAGGCGACGTTTTTTCAGCGGCTACTATGTTAATCTCGGAAAACACGCTGATGCTCTTTACGTGAGGTAGTTGTCCATATGATGTCCTCAAAGGAGAGACCCGCCAGAGGGCGGGGCCCTGTTAGATTCTGTCATGTCGCTGAAGACGATTATAGGAAGGGCTAGGAGAAAACCCTTTGCGGAAGGAGGCAGCGGAACCGGTCGGGATAAGGATCCAACGGAGGGAGAGGGGCAGCCAGCCAGCTAGGCCCGTAGCGCAATCTTGAAGCACCCTCCAGTGCACAGAAACGGCACATCCCTCCTTCCAGGTGTCGGGAGAAATACCTCGTTAAGTTGAGCCTGGGAGGCAAAGAGGAACACGGGTTTCGTGGGTTTGTGAGTCCTATACTAGACGCAGCGACGCAGGTGCATCAACCCTCCCAAAAACCTCCAATATAAAAAAAGTGCAAGCTAATAATCTGAAAAAGTCTGAACGACTGCCGTTGCGACACTTGCTCCGAGCAGAAGGAATTTAAGTGCTCTATCGGCAAACTATCTAAAACTGCAAAGAGACCATCTGAGCCGCATGATGACATCGTCAGGCCTCATAATGATAGCAGAGCACTTTTCTTGAAGTAAAGACAGTGTGGAGGCGGTACAGTCGGTAGATTGTGCCGAGAACCCGGCCACAGTGGTATCCAAGGCCTAGAGAGTACACGAGGCGTCTGTTAAAGATGCGCATGATATAGAAAACTGAGCTACTGTTGCTGCTATACCAAACGTGATGTTGCAAACAGTCAACATCAAGCTGGACGCTAAATGGCAGTAGGAAGGAGCCAAAGAGCCTAGGCGTCATCTTGTACGCATAGAGCAGCGCTTGCGTCGCAGGTAACCAACGCAACTAACAAAGCAGTGAAACTCAATATCTAGGATATTCACTGCCCTAGTGTGTTACACTGTAGTGATGCAGTGGAAGCACAGCTCGAATCTACCTAAAAGCATTCAATTATTTATGACAATATGGGTGTACCAAGCTTCTAGGACAGGGGCGACACCGGCCATTGTAGAAGAACTTTTTTTTTTTTGAGGTTGGGGAAAAATGCTTTATGCACACCCAGCGCAGTTATCACTGTCCGGGCGTGTAGAAGCGCGTAGGTAGTGTGGGACTCCCCGGTGGCATGGGGTTACCCACTAAAAAACCCTAGTCCTCACATTTACCCCCCCAGGGTTCGGTACTGTTTGCCAGTTCATCAAGGCCCTGGGGGGGGGAGTCGACCGCTCTACATCTACGACATGGCCTCCGAGGCCTGTAAGGACGTCTCACAATCTCTTCTAGCGAGTGAAGCGCGTCTTTCTTTCTCTAGGCAGGTTTTTTCTCTGATGATCCGGTCGAGGTATGACGCTCCTTCTCTCCATGATTGGCCTGACGTCAACATCGATGTTATGATCGTTTTAGTGTCAGCTCCAGCTAGTACATATTTGGAGGTCTGCCTGAGGTTCGAGAGCCTTGGGCATCCTGCGACCGTGTGGTCCACGTCGTCAGATTCCCCAGTTGTGCACAAAACACAGATGTCTGAGTGAGACTTGCCTATTCTCATCATGTACGTTTGGAACTGGCCGTGTCCCGTTACAGCCTGTGTGGCGTAGAATGATAATGAGCCTTGGCCTGGGCCGTTGTACCATTCATGCAAATCACTGACGAGGTGGCGGGTCCAGCCTGCGCGTGAGGATAGGGCACGCCATTCCTCCGCCCAAGTCTGCATCGTCGCCTCCCTTGCTTCGTTGTAGTCAGCATATCCGTCCCTTCGCTTGGTGCTCCTCTGTCCTGCCAGGAGGTCCCATAGGAGCATTCTGGCTAGTACTAGCGCAGCCTCATGCTGACGGTTCTATACACTCTGCTGACACGTATCGCGATTGATCTTTGAGCCGACCTAAGGAGCTGCCTGTTGCTGATCGTGCGAAGGGCCATGTCAGGCCACACTGACGCTGCGTATAGTGCCGTGGATTCCGCCGCCGACGCTATCAATATTCTCTTCTCCAAATCCGCGCCTCCCGACCGAGGCAGGATTTTAGCCATTGCCCTAGCGATTGTATGCACTTTTTTTGATATGGCCAAGATGTGGGCGCGGCCCGTAAGGCCGGAATCGAGAGTGACTCCTAGATATTTTGCCGTTTTCGACAGCATGATAGCGTGGCCGTCCAATGTCAAGTGAATGCCGCGGGTGCGTTTGCGACCTGACAGATAGATTGCCTCCGTTTTTTCTGGGGCCAGCTGAAGGTTGTTTTGTGCCATCCACCGAGAGACACAGCGCATGGCGTTGTTTGCTGTGGCCTCGAGTATGGTCTCATGGCGTGCTGTTATAATGAGTGCCAGGTCGTCTGCGTAAGCCAGCGTTTGTGCCCCTGGCGGAAGGTTTGGCAGACGCAGAACATCGTCATATGCCAAATTCCACAGAGTTGGGCCGAGTATAGACCCCTGTGGGACCCCGGCGGTGATACTAAACGTGCCATGATGTGTCAACAGGTGGCGGTCACTCAGATAGGAGGAGATGATGCGAACCATATAAGGAGGTATATTTCGTCGTTCCATGGCCTCAAGAATTTTCGCCCAGTTGGCGCTGTTGAAGGCGTTTTTGACGTCAAGAAGTATCAGTAAAACAAACTTCCTGGTGTTGCGCGACGCCCTGGTTTCTTGTCTTGCTTTTTCTAGGATTTCCTCGATAGGGTCGAGTGTCGAGTGACCCTTGCGGAAACCATGTTGGTTAGGTGCCAAAGCTTCTGTGTCTTCTATAGCCTTCGTGAGACGCTCTTGGATGATGTTTTCAAAAAGCTTGCCGATAGTATCTAGAAGGCAAATTGGTCTGTAGGTTCCTGGGGTTTGCTTGGGAATCAGGGCTAGAAAGGAGGTCTTCCAGGCAGGTGGGAAGAACCCCTCCCGGAGGAGATGGGTCGCGGTATCTGCGACGATTTTCGGATGCTCTCTTGCCATAAGCCGGATCACCCCAGGAGGGACACCGTCAGGACCCGTTGCTTTGCCAGGGGCGAGGCGCTCGGCTGCCTGAAGGACCTCGTTCTCTGTGACGGGCGGAATGTCTGCTGGGTCTATATTGGTATAAGTTACTGAAGGGCGACGAGAATGCGACGGGAAGAGTTTCTTGACTTGGCGGAGAGTTTCTTCTTGTGTTAGAGGGGGTGGAGATGTCTTGAGTTTTTCCCGGTCTTCTCGCAAGCCAGGTTCGAGCCCTCGTCAGGGTGCGCTTGGCACGTATGCATGCTGAGCGGGTTTTCTTTATCTCGGATGTCCACCATGGCTGTGGGGAGCGTCTACCAGTGCGGCGACGCGGCAAAAAAAAAAAAAAAAAAAACACCTACGTGCAACAGGGTGTTTAACGGGAGATCGAAATGCCAACTTGGTCGGATTGGAACAACACAAAAACGCAAGTCTTTAGCGATGTGGCAGAATGCTGTTTTCGGTTTAGGCCTATGGTGGTGAATATGAAGGCGGCTTGAGCGAATGCAAACGCGCGGAGTATGAGTTTAGGGTCAGAAGATGATCGCAATGTCGACATTCACCGTCCAATGCTGGCTGTTTATGATGAGCACTGCTGAGAACGAACAACTGTAAACGAATGGTGTGTGAGTTTTCGTGAAGGGCGGAAATCAATCTCGGATGTGCCCCGCCCGGGTTAAGCACAAACGCCGTAATTGGCACTTTATTTTTTATTGGCCAGCTGGACGGCCAACTGAGTCAGCTGGCCGACTTATGATATAATTCACTTAAACTTATATATACTCGTATTAACAAATCGGGAAATTTGTGCAGCAGTCAGTCCGAGCAAAGGAGCGACGCAATCAATCTTCTATCATTTAAGTAGTACGTGCCCTAAGCTGTGTTATGAGTGGGTATAAAGACGCTCTAACCCTGATCACAGGACGCAATGAACGAAATCAAAAGCAGACGTCTTGACATTTTTTCAAAGTAATCCTTCTTCATAATAATGCGCGACCACGCGTCTTCCGTGAAACCCAGATGGCCCTACAAACTTTCGTTGGGAAGTACTGAAAACCCAGCGTACAGCCGAGATTCGTTTTCGTTACGGATAACGAAAGGAAGGGAGCAATACAGAACTTCTCCAAACAATAACTCCTAATCATTCGAAGCCATGGGCATCGACCTGCTGCCGCAACGATGGGACCAGTGTTTGAACAATATTGGCGATTTCTGTTAAAATTATAATCCAAGTGTTTCTTTTGCTTACCTTGCCCTCTTTTAATTTACGCAGTCTACATACGTATATATGTATATATATATATATATATATATATATATATATATATATATATATATATATATATAAACATAACCTAATAAAGGCAAGGAAAGCATTTTACGTGAAAGGCTACATTTACAACAAGTACAGTTGTATTGTTGAACCATAGTCCTATATAATTTAATTCAATGACGAAACACATACAAACATAGGGAATAACGCGCAGCTCTCACTGTAGTATTTCACAGTACTGTCTGGAAAAATAAGGTTTTGGTTAAGAGGTAGAAGAACGGGCTCATCAAATAATGTAATGTCGAATATAATAGAAATTACAATATCTAAAATCACGAAATCGAGTAGCCTTAGTTACTACTGGTACTGGCAATACATTTGTGAGAAACGTACATAATAAATATGGACTTTTTCTTGCCAGAAAAGTAGTTGCTGGAATTTGCCGTCGGCAACTCTGAGGGCTCCTTCGTTATTGAAAGCCCGTTGCCTTATTCCCATGTTTAAGCCTGGCTTCAATCTCAGGATAGTCAACCCTCACGTCGAAATAACGTGCAATTTAAATCGTCATTTGTTGCACGGCATTGGACTATGTATGTATCGTGCTTTAATGATACGGCTTAATGCGGCTAACATTATTAATAGCCTAGCAAAAAGAAATTCCTTTGTAAAAAACAAAGGGAACTTCCACAAAAACAACATAGGTATCTTAACGCGTTCGATCCTTTTCAATAGGCTCCTAAGGTAAATCATGGGAACAATCGAATCGTTCCAGAAATGCCGTAACTGTAACAACTAATATTTGACTATTAACAAATGAAACATTAAATAAACTAATCGTACTCTCGTTCTGAGTGCGACGCCTTTAAAAAATAGAATCTTTCTATCAGTAGGTTCGTGCAAAGGAACGAGCCGCTTAGGAGTCCAGCTGGCCGACTTATGATCATAGACTAATGAACCGTTAGAGAGATTCAGACTATGAGGTTTTGTGAAGCTGGCCGTGTCGGATATGACGACAAGCCTTGACCGTATCCCACTTCTTTGGAGTACTTCCACAGCCTTCTCAATATACGTTTTTTACGTGTTACGCCTTTGGAAAAAACCTCTTTTGTTTAAGCAACCACCTATACCATCCTGTATAGTTCATTTGGAAGCATATGCGCGTAGCTAAATTATGGATGTTGGCTCGAGTAAAGCCCGCAATCGGTTTCAAGTACCCCGCTTGGCTCACACGCCTCCCTTTATTGAAGTCTTGCGACAGTGATTTGGTCTGCCTGCAGGAAATTCATCCATAAAAATGTACATTCTGAGTGGCAACGATGGTCTCTGACGTTTGTTAAAACAGGATCAAACGCATGAATTATGCTGTGAACGACTTTCATGTCTTGTAAGACAAGAGGTATCGTGAGCCCGGTCAACAATATATCTGTGTCAGATATTTAGAGCGACGTAAGAGATACCACGCAAAAGTGTACACAAAAGTACAGCCGCCGAGAAGTCTAGCTTGGTGACCGCTTAGCTTTTATTGTAATGTACTATCAAAGTTAAAACCCGACATGAGCTATAATTAATGACAAGCAAAAAATAGGTGCGTTGCAGTAGGTATAGCAGGGTTGGGGTCATTATTTTAAATTTTTTTTCAATTTCAGTTTTAAATTTGAGGTTTATTCACGGAACCGCAATTTCACAATGCTTAAGTTCTCGCATATAAACATATTTAAAATGTGTATTAGCATCAACATTACATCACATACAACATTATTAATAAACGGAAAAGCAGGTTTACTTTAAGTAATATTAAAAATAAATAGCTATAAGGGGGACTTTCATCGTGCTGTTTTAAATGTGTTGTGGACATTGCATTTAAATAAAGATAAGTTGGCAAACGTATACTAAGCTTTACCACAGTGTTCAACTCAACTGACATTTGTTCTCTTTTCCAGGTAGATAATGTTAAATACGAAGGAATACACTTCTTCTAGCGGAATATCGAGGATAATTTTTCCGTATTTTTATGACTGTTGATCTGGAGGACATCAGTACTTGCGGAACACAGCTACCTAGAGTCTGTGTTGCGACCACTAATGCTTGTTTATCTATCAAACTTTTTCTATTCTCTTTAAACTTTTGTTGCATTCCGCACCTCTTCTCAATCGAATTTTAACTACATCCACAGCGGATAGACATCCTAACAGTACGCATATGTAGCGGTTGCGCGCCTCATTTAAAGCATAAAACAAGTGACATATAAAGTGCAATCGATTAATATTCGCCGGATAAACCTGATTCCACAATGTGTCGAGATCATGCACCAACTCTGTAAAAACCCTAACCATAAAGAGCCGAGTCGCAGCCACAGACAGACGACGGACGGTGCCCATCTCCCTGTAGAGCAATGTTACTTGACTTGTTGACTAAGCCGCATTCTTAATGTGCACAGTGATGTAGACAGCCGGCCAAGCGTCCTCTACGCCTAAACTTCATAGCCTTGCTTTTCGGGGATTTATCTCAAATCCCTGTGATTGTAGATATACCTGTACCATGCAACAGTTTGCGCTTGATGCCCCCGGGTTTCGGTGTGCAACCGCGATGCTATCCGCATACATACCAATCAAGACTTACAAACAGAGACAAGCTCGGCTAAGAATAAAGTAAAGGAGATGCACCTCAACGGATGACACTGGAGAGGTACCACGCTTTGCTTTACCTCAAGCAAAACATTTCTGCTCTCAAGCAATGAAGTGCATTCGTCAAAAAAAATGCTTATATCTGCTAAAAAGGGGGTTACCGACTCCTACATGTTAAAAGGACTTCACCAGTAGGCGCCTAGGGTCCTGCGACTGCGTCGACAAAAACTACATGCAAATGTCCTCCAGGTTTTGCCACAGCCTGTCAACCTGTGATTAAAGTACGTTTTGAACTAAGTCTCTTTTGATAGGCCAGACGGGAGGATAGAAGTGCGAGAAAACTTTGAATATACTCGTGACCACTAAGCTGGTGCAAGCTCTGCTCATCAGCAGACGTATTGATTTCTTTCCGTTTGGGAAAAATGCTGCCTGAAAATTAATATTTGATTAACAAATGATTGGTTTACATGCACCGCTCAATTCCTTGGTGATTACGTAATCGAGGGGCGACGATGACACTTAAATAAATAGATATAAAAATAAATAATAAGACGTTAGATGACACTTAAATAAATAGATGCATATAAATGTCATGTGAAAATGTCTTTCTACGGTTGGCACATAGGAGTACAATCTGCTACTTAAATTATCAGTACAACAGTAAGCAAAAGCAAATTGCTCTACAGTAACTGTTTGTCTAATAATCCAGCTACTTTTTTTGTTTTTGGCCTACTGACATATATAAAGAGCAAGATTCTTCTATCTATTACAGAAAAGGCGCTACTGCTTAACAAATATGATAGGTGATTTTTTTATTCATACAACTGTCATTCATAATTCCGGTCGCGACAATAGGCCACACAGTTTGATGTGCCGTGCATGGTTTCAATGTACAATGAGAGGTAATAAGCAATCGATTCCTAGCTGCACCGTCAGTTCATCGTCGCCGAGGTGGCAAGTGGACCACTCAGAGTTTCCAAACTGTTCCCGGTGATTTCGAGAAGCTATTTCAAGCATTGAGGCTCTGATAGAACTATTATGCCACATAAGTTACTTCCTTGTCAATAATTAGTAGTACTCCTTCAAGTGCACATCCGGTTTGGAGAAGTGGCAACTCCTTTTCCAATAGTAAGCGCACGATCACACATGCTGATTTGTCCAGGACTGTCCTAAATAACCTTGTAACGGCCGCGATTCATAGGCTGATAGGAATGTTGCAATTTGACCAGTTCCTCCTTGATGAGACGCACGATTTCCGACTTGGCTTTCTGCACGGACAGTTCGTCATGTGATTCGATCGCGATAAATAACTTACGTTCACCATCGGGTGGTTCCTTGCCCGGTGGATAGTAGGTACCACGTACCGTCAAACCCGCCTCGGAATACTCGGCAATTTGCGCAATGGCCTCCTTAGAGGTCACCTGAAATTTGCAATAGGGAACTTTGTAAGTAAATACAGTTTGCATCTTAAAAACGTGACATGTCTTGCAGCCCGTAAGTTGTTGAGATTCACGTATCTTACAAATCCCGCCTGAAATCTAGCAAAAATACTGTATGCGACCTAGTTGCTGTATTACTGACTCAGCTTACATAAGGATGATGGCAAAGAGGTCGTTTCTCCAATATGCGTATGTGAATGAATTACCAGCATACAACAAATGCTCCTCTTCGGAGGACAAGCTGTATAGAGGACAAGCTGTATTACTGTTATCTTAAGATGAGCAGCCATGTGGCTGGTTCTATGGCTGTACACTTTAGTGTAAGATGGCGTTAATTAGTCGTATATTCTGCGAATAATATCTTGCGGCCGATCTAACAACGGTGATGCTTACCTTCCACCTTGCCTGCTGAGGGAAATTGTTTATCTCCAATTCTTCCTCATACTTCTTGAATGTCGTTTGCTCGCTAGTAACCAACGGATCTGGTTCACCACTGGGTGTATAGTTGAGCTTTATGTGCAAACGTTCCGCTCTGAAATGAATAGAATGAAGGGTTTCTTAGTACTATGGATATAATTATACTAAAGAGTTGCACCAGTCATGCAAATCAGTATAACCTGATAGCGAACTAAATAAAAAATTGTATGATAACCTTAGAGACACAATATAATCGACGCAGATTGTATAGGTCGTTTACATATATATATATATATATATATATATATAGAAAGCTGAGCAAGTCCAGTAAATTCAATTGGCACGCAAGGGGTCCATGAGAAGAACGTCTACAAATCTAAAACGCAGTTGCCAGAAAGTCCGTGTTTGTTTAGAAAGTACGTACCTCTGTTCAGCGATACTGCGCGCTATTTGAGCCGCAATACTGCTGTTAGGAGCAGCACCCGGTGGCCTTGGTGAATTAGGATCATCAGACCGGATCTCGTGGTTAGCGATTTGCTTGTTAATGCGACTTGCCAACATCTTGGCCCTCTCGAGAGGGTCAGAGGGCACCGCTGTTGGTGCAGCAGGCGCCGGCTGTACTGTCGTTGTTGTGTGTGTTTGCGCGTTGGGAGCACCACCACCAGCTGGGCCCTTGGTTTCAGTGACGCGCTTCTTTGGTGCCATCATAGTTTCGATGTCCTGGTCAATGGAGTCTTCAGCGTCGTCGTCGTCGGAGTCGTTCATACCGAGAATAGCTTTCTGGTACTTCTTCTTCTCGCTTGAAAAGTTCGCCTCGCTTTCATCGAACTTGAAGCCCTTCCCAGAGAATCCGGACGATCCTTTGACTTTCTTGCCCTCGGACTCCATCTTATCTTTGTAGGCATTGAACACGTTCTGGACATCTTCTGGAACGGGCGACTCTGACAGTTCGAGTGCCCTAATGATATCCACGGTGTACCTTTCCTGTTCGGGAGTGATAAACGTGTATGCGAAACCTTTGTTCCCGGCACGTCCTGTTCGCCCGCAACGGTGCACGTAATCCTCGTAGTGGTTCGGGCAGTCATAATTGACGACAAGTACAAGATGTTTGACATCCAAGCCACGGGCCGCAACTGAGGTCGCCACGAGAACGTTGAACTTGCCGTTCTTAAAGTCTACGATTGTAGAATCACGATCAAACTGGTCGATGCCTCCATGTAGCACGGAACAGTTGTACGACGCTGTCATTAGGTCTTTAAGTAGAGCATCGGCATGCTCCTGCTTGTCGACGAAGATAATGGCACTGCCTTGCGGAGTGTACGTGCCCAAAATCTCAAGCAGCTTGAGAAACTTATCCTCCTCAGTCACAATGAGGACATGCTGTTCGACTTCTTTGCAAACTACTGATCGTCCTCCGACAAGAATTTCAATCGGTTTCAGTAGGATTCGCCTCGCCAGTGCTTCCATCTGACGAGGAAAGGTTGCAGAAAACATAACGGTTTGTCGGTCCGGCCTGATGCTGTCGATAATCCTCATTACCTGAAATCACGTAAGACATCAAAGTTAAAAAAAAGATGTTCAAAAACAGCCCTGAGTTCCTTACTGCCAGAGATGACTCACTGTAGGCGCAACACGTACTACACATACTATCGATGCGATCATTTTTAAGACATAAAATAATGAACCCAAATTAATAAATGTCACATGTATCCATATTCTTATTTGGCGCTTTGTAATATTTGCGTAGCGTACTTTCGAGTATGTGGGAATCCAAAATGGCATCTATTTACAACATTTAAAACATACACTTTAGCCTACAGATAATCAAGCACAATTTCGATGATGACGTTATAAGCTGAAACGCACTTGGAACAACAGCAACCCAAAATGACAACAACAACAAAAAGGCACAACAGTTAAAACAGTATCGGTAATAACAACGTCAATATTAGACCCATCAGCACTAAATTAAACAACAACAACAACAACTCCACCAACAACACCACCACTAACAACAACAGCAGAAGGAACAACGACAACAACAACAACAATAGCAACTCTGGCGACCGTAATTAAGTGAGGACAACGCCCTCTCTTATAGGTACAACGAGAGAGCTCACTCACCTGCGGCTCAAATCCCATGTCGAACATTCGGTCCGCTTCATCGAGCACAACGTATGTGCAGCGTCGCATATTCGTAACGCGACCGTTGTTAGCGGCAAGCATGTCGATCATACGGCCCGGCGTGCACACGATAATCTCAGCGCCGCGCTTCAGCTCCGCGATCTGCTCCGAAATGCCTGATGACGTTTATTCCGTTCAACGGAAACAGAAACAATTAGCGATGTCACCGATGCAATTTGCCGCAACGAAATAAGTTAGTTAACTTGAGCATTACCATAATGTACCACGTAGAAGAGACCCTGCCCTAAGAGAGATTTCCTATTCTAGGTAAGTAAGTCGCTAACTAAGTAACCAAATGAAACAGAACGATTTCTTAAAGCTCTGCGAAATGATTGCGCGCAGCGCTATCCGCCCCTGGTATAAAAGAGTAATATGTGTACACACATCTGCCAAGCAAAAAAACAAATCGATCATATGTTTGTACACACATATTTATATGACGGTATTATTAATACAGGGTGGTCTAGGCATAATCAAAACCCCCTCTCCAAAGCGTTGGTTCCTGAGAGACTATCATATGCCAAAATTTCGCTTTTTGAATCACATTTAGCATGCTCATACTGGACTTACATAAACCTTCTCTAACGGAGGAATGTAACAGCCCTCGGCAGCCCAACCAGATTTAACAAGTTAAAAAAAAACAAATTCTAGCCAAGCAGGATTCGATTTCTTGAACCGAGCATTAACCACCTGAGCCACCACTGTTACAGCGGGGGAAACGCCTTATTCAACGCCCTCCAGACGAGCCACCTATCCAGTTCCGGATCGGATATGGGAGCCTTAGCCCAACTTGCGCACTGAGGAACTTCAAAAGCAAGGAAATCAAACGGCACTTGAAGGCAGCACACCCGGGCACCGACAACCCGCATTCCATCTTGCCCCCGCCACCAACCCCGTACACTCAGCAATAAGTGGCATTGTGACACCAGCTCACCTGTTCCTCCGTATACGCAGACGACCCGAAGGCCGAGCACTTTTGTGAATTTTTTGCAGTCTTTCGTAATCTGCATGGCGAGCTCCCTTGTCGGTGTCATAACGACCCCGATCGGGCCGTCGTTCGCCTCCAGTGGCGGCTGATCCACAATGTGGCGAAACATCGGTAACAAAAATGCCAATGTCTTTCCAGAACCTGTTCAATAATAGCCAAAATAATCCAAAACAAGTCCTTAGTTATCTAAAAAAAGGAGAAAAACGACCGTAGGGGCAGCTAAAGCCAAGCTGAATAAATTATTGCAAATAAATATGTACAGTACAGAAGCTGTCTGTTTTCGAATGTATTTGCAAGTACTCATGCATAAAAATATGTGATTAGAATAAAGAGTTTTATTTTATATTCACGTCGGATATTGTATGTCGTCGTTCTTGTAGGAGTAAATGCTAGTCATGAATTTATAAATATATGCCTATGTAAATACAGTAGCTTACAAGCTGTTTGAACAACTGCAGCATTATAAGATATTATTAGCACCTATATACAGAGAGACAGGGGGGAGAAATTTAACGTCTTAAATAGGAATCCAGATGCAAAAAAGCTGAATACAATCATATGATTATTGCTAACATCAGAAGTGTGATGATAATCTTAATGTGTGAGCTCAGCAAGCGTCTAGTTACCAGTTTTTGCAATAGCGATGAGGTCTCTTCCGGACATAATCGTAGGTAACGCCTGAGATTGGATAGGCGTCGGTTTCTCAAAGTTGCACTTCTTCAACACGTCGAGCACTTTCTTGCTGATACCTGCCTGTGGCCAGGTTTTTATAGGCTTTGGAACGCCTTTTCCCTTCACCTGAAATTAAGTAATAAATTGTTGTCACATATGAAGCGTTTGTCGGTCGGATGTCGTTAGCATTTGATTATTCGCCAATAATACTAGAGAAACGTTTTAACACCAGCTGCAGAACGTACCGTGATGCCGTCCAGCTCTGCTCGAAGAGCATCCACATCTGCCGGAGTCATCTGAGCCAGTTCTGGAACCTCGATGTAGAAATCTTTTCGGAACGGTTCGTACGTGATATCGTCAAGACTGATCGTCGTCTGTTTCTTGATCTGCAAAAACACACATACGCACGTAGCCACACATTGTAAGCATTCACGACTCCTTGGAAACGCTTTCGTGCGCATATTGCCTATTTTGTTAGCACAACATGAACGCTTCACTTGTAGCGTGGCTTTTGTGTTGAGCGACTGAGGAGGTGTTCTGGTATGTGTCAACTATGCAAAACCCAGTGCAGCTGTAACGTACGCTCTTTTGTTGCTCCCGCACTGATAGCTGTCGTGTATCCGTTGCAAAATAAATTTTAATTTGCGACACGAACGTAAAATAGTAATAATAATTATTCGTGGGAAACTTGGTATTAATAGATAGTATACCGATATGACTAAACGGAAACAAATTCAAGCAAAGTTTGAAACGTGTACCTCGAAGCCACATCTCTTGACCATCATTCATCATCATTTGTTTACGACAACGTTCATCGAATATTCCTTGATACATGCAATTTTTAGATATTACCTGAAACTTGTTCGATACACCTTGCCGGTCGGTGGTGGGCCGATTTTCTACATCCTAATACGTATATGTGTATATATTAGAGGGTTTTTTTCAGGCGTCCAACCGACGTTAGCTGAACTAAGAACAGGTGACATTAAAACGTGGCAGCATAGACACCTTTCCGAGGGTAGCCGAGGAATATGAGTCCATGGCCTGCTGAAGATCTTCCTGCTCGCCTTCGTCCGAATATTCAAGGCCGTCCTGGTTCTGCTCCATGATGTCACCCTTCGACCCGGCAGGCCCGCCGCCGGACTTCGGTCCTACGCGCCGCTTGCCGGTCAGCACAACCGCCTTTCCACCCTTTACACCGTGTACAAGGCCGCTGCTGGCGCCGGAAGGCTTCGGTCCTTTTTTTGCGATCGCACGCACCTAGGCAAATGTCAACAGCACCACTTAATTTGTAATCGTTTCTGATAGTTGTTTACCTTCTAACTTGTTGTTCTCATCGTGGGATGTATTTATTGTTCTTCAAAGACTTTTTAACGGCATGTTTTGTAAAACGGAACAGGAGGATGTAGATAGTATATTGATATTAATTCGTATTACTCGTAATCACAGACATGAGCATTTTTTACTTCTCCCTAACACATATATATAACGAGACACTTTTTTGACTGAACCATTTGGACCTAAAAGTAAGCAATTTGCCACGAACGCAAAGATAGAGTGATATTTGCGGTAATGTTCGTCATCAGTAAGCACTGTTTAGAGCATTACTCAATGGCGCAAGCTTCAACACAACGATAAATAGTAAATCAGCCTACTTTTTAGCTGACAAGCCAATCCTTGTTACATCGAGGCTTTCCCGATGTAACGCATTTCCGATTAGCTCATGTTCACATGCACTGCAGATTTCTATCCGAGTGAAAATCGTAAACGGCGGCAGATAGGACATCCTAGCCATAAACACTAAAGTTATCTGAAGTCTGGCGGTAAACCTTAAACTCTCTAACCAGATTAGAGATTAGACTAGAAAAAAAGAGTGACGACCAAAAAAAAAATATTCATAACGACTTAAAGCACCAAGAGAGCAGATTAAGTGTGACTGTGCGAACCTCTTTGACGATTCCCTCCATGAACGCGTCGAGCGGATCAACGCCATCATCATCATCCTCCTCCATCTTAACGTCATCCTTCTTTTTGCTCTTCTTATTGGCCGTCTCGCTTTGCCCGTCAGCAGCGGAAGCCGCATCGTCTTCCTCGTCAGTATCGACGAGTGCTAAGCCGGGCGGTGGTTTGTAGATCGGCTTTGTTGGCGGACTCGTTGGCTCACTCTTGACTTCGGCCGCCTCGCTTTTGATGCCCGTCGGGTCGTTCTTTAGCTCACTACTAGCCTTCATCATTGCCTCGAATGCGTCGGTATCGTCGCGCAGTTTGTGGACCTCCTTAAGCTTTTTCTCCGCGCGCTCTCGTTCGATGCGCTCACGGAACTTCTTCATTTCGGCGTCCAACTTCTGCTGTTTCGTATCTGCGCCGGAAAACAGTAGGTTTTAGGTATGTTCCGATATATATATATATATTTCTCATTTTCGTGATGAGTCATTGAAACATAAAAGCCTACAGGTAAATGCACCGAAGACAAAAACAATTGGGCTACTTTGTGGGATAATACCAAACCAGAGTTACAGTTTCGAGAGATTACCTAGCAAGTTTTACTCAGCTTGAGAAGTGTTGCAGCATTGTAGAAAAAAGCATGCTTAAAACTCGTTCACAAAAAATCTTTGGGATGGAATGGCATGTGCTGGCCGACTAGTATACTCTAGGTTCCCCGCGCACAACTACCACGAGCTGATCTGTTCCACATTCGGATTCTATCATAACGGACACCAATGCAGCTGCCGGTTCCGCTCGCGGTCTTACACCAAATATCATACGGGCAACTGCGCGAGATCTGGACGGCCCGAGGTGCATCACACGCCCCAATGTAGGGTGGTTATGTCAAAAGCGGATGATCCAATTTCAAAGAATCAATTTGATTCGGATCAAAAAAACTCACACATAACGAACGGCACGTCGGGAGACCGGCAGACAAATGTGAAAAGATAGATAGTACCCATGTCATGTAATCAAGCTACACATGCATATGAACGTGCACTTTCCGACAGTTGTTGGTTACAAACGGATTCAATGTGACATTGGTGTCATTGGTGACAATCACCAACGTTTGATCTAGCGCGATAGACTATGAAATCGTGTCGAAGATCGGCTATGAAGACCGGCAAACACCAGGACGAACAACAGGTGTGTGTCGCCGAGTGAGCCGAGTGAGGAGCGAAGAGCTGGGTTGCGTCACGCCGTCGCCTGCCTCACCTTTGTCAAGTAAGCCGAAATCGTCGAGCACGTGGCCCGCCGGGTCCTTGGATGACGGCAACAGCGGCGGCGCCGCCCCCGCCTGCGTCGAGAGACTCTGGGGCGGGAGAGCAGTCGAAAGGGGCACCTGGTGCAGCATCGAGCCGGCGGCCAACGCCGACGACGCACCAAGGCCAGCAGCGGCAGCAGCCGACGGCAACGCTACCGGAGCGAGAATGGCGAGCGCCGTTGCAACTGCGTCCTGCTGTATCTGCGACGCTTGCTGCATGAGAGGCGCCGTACACGACGCTGGCGTTGTGCCCGTAGCGGCTGCCGCTGCCGCCGCGGCGGCTGCAGCCGACATCATCATCATGGCTGTGGGCGTCATCATCATTGCCGAGGTGGGCGCCGTTGTTGTGGGCACCGCGGCGCCGCCGCCGCCGCCCCCCGCTAAAGATGAAGACGCCGAAGTCGTCGTCGAAGCCGTCGACGACCCCCCCACGGCCGATGTCGTTGTTGTTCGCTCGCCACTTCGCGACCTCGAACGCGGCCTGCTGTCGGCGCTTCGGCTTCGACTTCGCCGAGAGCGATCCTTCGATCGCTTCCGCTCCCTCGAACGAGATCGCGACCGAGATCGCCGTCGGTCACGACTCCGTTCGCGACGTCTGAAACCGATCGGAGGCACACTTATCGAATTAGCATACATACACCCACCATATATATATATATATAGTATTATAAGTCTAATGCCCGTGAACGGTTTTTCATGTTATGGCTGATTTTTAATCCACTCCGGCATTTACCTTGACAAAATTTGAAACCATAAAAACCAACTTAAGAGTAGCTGGCCTCGGTCTCGAACCCAGGCCTCCCGAATGCAAAGCAAAGGCATTGCCACTAAGCCATCTTGCTCGGTCTATCATCACATAAAGCTCTCCTATCATCAAAGATCAAACCTCCAGTAACAGCATTGTGTGTACCCGCATGCGTCTGTGTCGGGAAAAACAAACAACCGATGGCAAAACGAACTGGATAACTAACTACGCCACACCGGCTAGCTGCCCGATTAGGCAATTAAATACATATGTGCCCGATTAAATAGATAAACCCAAAAAATAATGCATCATATAACACCAAACTAGCCCATATTAATAGAGGGTTATGCTGCCACCCGAACAGACGTTGTGTCTTCGCGTCTTGACGTCTCACCTTTCCCGGCTCCTGGATCTTGAGCGTTTGCGTTCCCTGGAGCGGTCTCTCCGACGGTCGCGTGTCTCTTTGCTGGTCTCCTTGTCTTTGCTGCGGGAACGCGAGCGCCGTTTGCGATCCCTGGAGCGAGACCTACGGCGGTCGCGAGAGCGCGAACGGCGCCTCTCGCGTGAACGTGAACGTGACCGAGCCATTTTGCCTATTTGACTTTCTACGAGAATCACAATGAACAACACACAAGAAAAGCCGCACGATCATTATTAATCAGTGGCGTACATTTTTACATCAAACTAAGCATTCATATATAGGGAGCTTACAACTGTGTTTTTATTTCTATATTAGAATACATATACATTGTTTTATAGATTCCTTCCTGAAAGTAGAACCATTGTTTAGATTTCGACGCAATTTCTACAAATCTCTATTAATTTCTAGAGCTAGTGAATCCATGCATTGAAGCACATCTATAAACCGCGTGTTTTGAATTTCCCCAGCTCAATCCCGATGACGTCAAGCATCGATTCGCGAAGATCGAATTGAAACTGAAGAAAAAGCACGGTTCCTAATCAGGTAAATGAAGTGAGTGCTTTACCAGCTAGATTCCAGATGCGATACAACGTACTCGTGGCGAGGAAACATGGCATAAAGATAGCTCTGGAGCTCTTCCAGGCTAGCGCAGTAACCCCCTTTAGTGTGCACATGCTAATCGATCAAATATTCGTGATTAATAGATTGTACATCACTGCATCTTTTCCACTTGAGCCGTTGGCATATGAATACAGGGTCAAAAATCGCCTCATTTTATAAAAATGTCTTGAGCAGAAAAGATTCGCGTCACTTTTTCGTGGTGTAATCATTTTGAGGTACGCACTGACCAGTGGGATCATTCCGAAATAATCGGAAAGGTTTTTATCCAGGGACAACGGGTATTGCCTAAAAACGCATATATTTGAGTTATCGCTAAAAGCAACCTTCACACGGGTCACACTCGTACTTCGTCGTACAATAGGAAATGTCCAGTTCTTAATTTCGTACCATCTATATCTACACCTTAGGGAGAGAGCTTAATTCGCAAAGATCTCCGAAGCTCTTTGAAATATTCCAATGCACTCTTTGCAATAGGCTTTTCAGCAAAGTGTCTTTAATTGTTACATTTATTGAAACTGTGCAATTAAAAGTTTTAAGCTCAGTGAGGAATTACTGATATCAAACAAACTTGCCATCCAGAAAAAACAGCCCCATAATAAAAAAAAATATTTATATACATACATATATATATATATATATTATAAGGTAGGGAGAGCCTTATAATATTATAAGACTCTCCGTGCTGTATGATGGATTCGACGTAGCTGACGGAGCATCACAACTCAGTCCAGGATATAGGTACGCCAAGCTTCCAGGCCGATAACGCCAGATGCCCTGGCAAGCGCTAGCTGAAGTAGCATCGCGCGCGCGACATTATAAACCAAACCTATGCGCGGCTGATAGGAAAAGAGAACACCAGAAAAGGCACTCATACAATTTAATAAGCACAATTCTATAGGCAGTGGCATGCTCGCTATTCCGAGCCTGAGCAGGGAGTAACAGGGGAGGAACATGGGCTTAGTGGGTTTAAGAGCCCCAACTAGTGATAGCTGTCAGCGACATAGCTGCACCGGAGTACCGAAACCTCGAATATAGTAAAGAAAAGAGTTCGTGAGGAGCGAGGTAGGTGGCTCGTAGGAAACCCCTGCGGACGGCACTGCTGGCCAGTGAACGTGATAACTTAAACTGGGCCAGCCAAGGCCATAGTACAGTGCGCACATGTCAAAATTACGCGCGGCCGAACGTGTTAGGAAAGGAGAACGGTCGAGAGTAGATTGCTTTCTTCCGGCAGCCGAACACAGCCAAGCGTTCCTTCAGAAAGTGTCGACAATAGCCGGCAGGCGGTAACCGTCAGAAAATAGACCCACTTGGTACAGTTGACGGCATCGCAACAGAAATGTCGGTCGATTTCGAGGTTTCAGAGATTCGGCAGTAAACAGAACCGCGGACGACGTCGCAGAGCAGGAGAAAAGACGACTTTTTTGAACTTTTCAAGTGCTCGATCGTGCCCGACAAGCGATAGTTGGCAACTTACTAGAGCGCCTCGAGAAAGCATGCAAAGGCCCTCAAGTCGGGCGCCAACTAAATAGGCAAAACCTTCCACAGCTCCCTAAGGAAACTTCGGATGCGCAAATGCACCTCTTCCAAGGAAATGTACCAGTAGGAAGTCGCAAATACGCTCCCCACTCGTCAAGTGAGTAACGTCTCTGTGTTGACACGTCATATAGAGAGTACATTCTTTGTTTAGCATGCTGGGAAGAGGTCGGAAATGAAAGGGCAATTCGTGAACATTCGTCTAAAGTCAACTGTTTTCGCTGTTTAAACGATAAGGGGAAATAAGCGAAGCCAACGTTGATGAATTTGAAGGCAAACGAAACCAACTATTCTTCATAATACAATGTAATCACTGTCATTATTATCATAATAATATCAATAATTATAGTAACAGATATGGTCAACCCCAATACGTACAATATTGCTCTTTTTTAAATCTGAAATACAGTCTACTAATATGAAAACACTGACTAAAAAGCGCAGTTTCAAATATGTGTAATTGGCGTAAAGGGTAGCGGTCACGGCTGGTCAAATCTCATCGGCCACAATAATTTCCGCCACAGCTATTAGAGTTCTGCCATACAGAATACTAACAAAGAAATCTATATAGGTTACATAGTGTAACAAGTACTACAGTGACTTGATCTCGCTAGCCAAAAATATCGCTAGGCTCGATCGATGCGTGGAGTTATGAAGAACAAATACATCTTGTCATCTTGTAAACATCTTGTCTACGTTGATCGGTTACTCGGGATAGCATACCTCAGCTCCTGTGGTAGCGGTCCGAATCCGTCTCCGATCGTAGCAACCAAAACACTCACACTAGCCACAACACCACCACCAACAACAACGACAAAAAACACGACGAGAAATAAACAAACGCTCGTTTTTGTTGATTCGCTTGATTGTCATCCTCGTAGCGACTAATTACCATTGCACAACTAAATCATTATGTACGGTTTGTCGACAACACACAGCCTATCATCTCTCGGAGACTGCCGAGACGAGTGAACTCCCCTCAATCTCAATCTCTCGCGCAAATATGCGTGTCTATAGATCGACACAGCTCCGACATAGACTCCAAGCGTCTTGTACAGGCATCTTGTATCTGCATGCCGCCTTCGCCTAATTCTCTTCTCTTTGCTTCCCTCCGTTCGACATCTCGGATGCCTGCAATGGCATATGATTTTTGACTTAATTCACCACTCGTGTGTTGTTTTGTTGTTCAGTTGGCCGTATATTCGCCCAGTCGTTCAGTCGTCGATGTTGCTCGTCTGTCTTTGCGTTTTACCACCTACCTATTAGTATTATTATTATGATTACGCTCAATGTTCGATCCGCTCAGCTCGCCGGGTGAACATTGTTATTGTTGTCGTAGTCGCTGTTCTGTTGTGTGCATTGTTGACGATTTGAACCATCAGAACCACAATAACAACAAATGGTGCAAAATATCAACAACAACAACAACAGCTTAAAGGCCCACATTTCGAGCAGAACGCAAAGAGAGGGAAAGTGTTTAGGATGAAAACAAAACACGGACAACCTTCCATCGGTTCTACACTTGTTCGATCAACAACCGCAATTGGGAATCGTGGAGGAGGATCGGGGTCGTGAAGGCTGTTGTTTTTTTTTCATCGTGGACTCGTGGTGGGAGAGCGTATAAAGTGGAAAGTAGAGTGTGGTGTATTGTGAAAGGAGGTGGCATGGTCATTTCCTGTGGCCTTTAAACATGCAGCAGCGGCCGTGGGCCATGCGCCGGAGCCACACTCTTACAAATAGTATAAGAATATTCGTTTAGTTTCTAATATAGATATTATTAAATTAGTAATAATAACTAGATATAATTATAACTATAAGAATATTCGTTTGTTGTCTTAATATAAAAATGATTAAATCAGTAAGAATAACTTGAATTATAAAATTGCATAGTTGTGTTATCAGCAAACAGTTCGGTGAGGTTCGAACGTATAGCTTCGATTTCTGCAAGTGCTAATTATCTGCCCATCCTATGGCGCAGATTATAGAAGCGGCATTGCCTTTTCACACACCGCGAGAGACAACAGAGACTGTCTCAGATATTCTCCTTTGCGCTGGGGTCCCGCCTTGCGTTTCTACTCTCCTGGTCAGACCACGAATGAATTTTGCTGTTCCAATGCTGATGGGTACTAGCTGGGTTTCCATAGCTACCGGTGCGAAATAAAAGCAGGTCTCTCTTTGGAACGAAGATTTGCGTCTTCATAGTTGTCATCGACCGGGGTGGTGTCGCCGGTTCGATCCCTGTTGTTGATCGAATTTTCTTTAAGCGATGCTCATTGAGAATAGATGATAAACCATACTATTTTATTGTCTGTTCGGCGTGCTCCGCTACTTATTCTGTGCTGACTGAGGCATGACGAGGGAAATACGGTGCAAGGACCTTATAGCATGCCAGCCTAAGCACTTGCCGGTGGAGCATTGAGGTGTATTCACGCCATTTGGTCTCTGGTCGTTGCCCGATCCAAAACCCCGGGGTTCTCGCTTTGCTAGCAACCTTGACTAAGATTTTTTTGTAATTTTATGCATTCGTCAGCAATAGCAGCTGAGTGTCAACAACAAGAAGAAAATAACGATAATAATAATAATAATAATAGTTACTACACTCTCTGACGCAGAACATCTTTCCAGCACGGGCAGACCAATTGACAGTGGGCTGTTGAGTAAGCGACGTGTGTTTAAAATTTTCACACGAGTGCTTTATCATTGCAAGCGATTCCACGCTGTGGATTGCAGCTGCTGATGCCAATAATAACAATCATAATTTTTGATAGTTGAATTTTCCCGTCCGTCAGCTGTTAAAGTGATTTGACAGATGTCTCTGTCGTTGCTGTTCACGTTGTTGTTGTTGTTGTTAAAAGAGTGCGTTCAGTTCTGCAAGGTCTCTATTGTTTTGAAGAGCTTTATCGCCATTGATGTCGTACTGCGGTACAAGGTTGAACGCGACGTGGCACAAAGTGAGATATTTTTTGCGTGGTACAAAGTGAGATATTTTGGCACGTCAACCTGGCAGCTAGTTCGCAGGGAGGGTCGAACGCAATATCATCGTCGTCATGATCTATCGGCCGTCCCGCGAACAGGCAGATACAAGCGAGTTCGTCGGTGATCGCGCGTGATAGATTATTACAGTGCAGTGAGCCCCTAAATTTGCCGACACCCTTCACTACGAACTAGCGCGCTATCGTCCAAATCTAAATTCGCGCGGTTTGTAAGATGGCGCCGCTCCTTGTTGCCGGAATAGTAAACACGCAGAAAGTCCGGTCAGATGGTCGCGCCGACAGCGATGTTCTGAAACTCCAGCTACGAGTGCGGTCGTCGTTCGCAACAGCTGTCGTCGTTCCGTCGAGTGGATCCGTCCGTTTGGGGTTTGCGGACTCTACCAGTAGAGAAAAAGAAATAGTGGAGACAAAGCACCCTTTCCTTACAGTCTATGTCCATGACAAACTCAGTACAAACACATCGCAGATGCACAAGTATTTGCATCTGTACTCTGAGTTTATATATATATGAATATAAATATATTTATATATATATATATATATATATTTAATTAGGTAAAGTACTATTAGTAGAATGCAGTGCGTTTTATCATTGCCTTTCGGCAAAGAGTTCCGAAAACTCTCTCTCTCTCTTTCTCTCATACATATGAAACACCAAAAAAACAACTATCCGGCAATAGAACGTGCCTGTGAAAGAAAAAGAACATGATTTAGCAGAAGCAGGCAAAAAAGAAGCCGAAGCAGACGAAAAAGAAGCAGACGAAAAAGAAGCAGACGACAACGACGACGTCGGCGGCGGCGAACAAAATAGCGGGCACGAGCGAGCCGTGCTCGACAGAGCAGACGACAGAGCCGCCGCCGCCGCCGCCTCCGTTCGCCGCTGCAGCAGCAGGAACAACAACAACAACAACAGTAGCAGGAGGAGGAGTGTGATGGTCGTCGCGTAGAGTTGCACAGAACGGCGGCGGCCGCCGAAACATGAGAGAAAACTGATCATACATACTTTATACTGCTTTTACTATTACTACTACAACTACTACTACAAGTAGTAGTATTGGTAGTCATAGTAGTAGAAGTAGTCATGGTGGTGGTGGTGGTGGTGGTCGAAACGGGAACAACAGCAACAACAGTACTTCTACTTGCGGAGAAATTCGGGCTTGAAGCACATCTACGGTGCTACTTACTGCCAGACTAGTAAAAGAGAGTCATTTCTGCTAGCAGTCCTGCACAAGTACAACTGCGGGCACAACTGCTACAATACCAACCACGACAACGGCTGCCACAACAACAACAACAGCAGCAGCAACAACAACATCAACAGTAACAATTCGTCGAGCTGGTGGTGTTGATAGTGTTGATGTTGATAGTGTTGGTGTTGGCGATGGTGTGTTCTTTGTGCAACCAGCAGCTGAAGCAGTCGAATTAGAAGCAGCAACAGCCGCAGCAGCAGCTGAACCAGTGGAGTTCTTGGTTGTTACAATTCGAACTACACCAGCAACAGCAGTAACAACAACAACAGCATCACCGAGTTGGAACAGTTAGTGTGTCGCGGTCGGTCGGTCGATTGATTGATTGATCCGTCGTCGGACAAACGAACGAACGGATAGGCGCTCGCTGTGGCAGAGTGGAATAGAGTTAGTAGTAGTGGTAGTAGAAGTGAGAGTCGGAAGAAGAGTTGTATGTAGTAGGCTAGCTTTTTTGACGCTTTTTCATTAGTTACTGTTAGAACAGTTGTTACGACGACGACGACGACCGGAGTACCGGAGTCGACGAGGACAACTGTCTACACTGACTGAAACAACAACAACAGCGACAACTGTATTATCATCATCATAATTATCATCAATAGTAGCAGCAGCAGCAAAAGTATCAGCAACAGAACGAGCAAGTACTAATCATGTAGCCAGTACTGTGTTGGAGCAGTATGTGTAGTCTGATGGAGGAGCATGTTAAACAACAACAACAACAACAAGAATAGAACCGACAACAACAAGAACAACAACAACAGCAACAACAATAATAGCAAGTGGAGCAGCAGCAGCAGCAGCAAGTACATCAACAACAACAACAATAGCAACAACAATAACATTAACAGAAACAACAAGAAGAGAAACGACTGATTATAACCCGGTGAAGTGATGCGGTGCTTGTGGTGGTGGGGTAGTTACTACAGTAGGGACATCGTGACGAGAAGGAGGTGTTGTTGTTCTTGCTGTTGTTGTTGTTGTTGTTGTTGTGGTGGTTCGGCGACGAGGTGCTGCGCCGGGGGAGACGGCAACCGGGTCCCCCGGGGGTGGTCCCAGTGATTGGTGGTGGCTGGTAGACGAACAACTGGACGCTGGGGACGGAGGTCTGGATTCGGGCCAGACGTCTCGAAATTGTCGAGTGGCCTGGCCTTTTTCTCGTTACCTCATCATCTCGCTGCCTCGCCGTATCCCGGTGACGGGGCCCACATCCCCCGCTCGCGGTTTTGGGCGAGAGCGCTATGGAGAGTGGCTGAGTCTGGCCGGTAAGTTGTTGTTGTTGTTGATGATTATGATATTGTGGTGGTGGTGGTGGAGATGGTTGTTGTGGTGAATAGGTGGATGGACGGATAGATGGGTGAGTGTACTGTGGTAGATCTTGTCGCTGGACGTGTCGTTACGTTAGCTAACTAACTAGCAAGTTGCTAAATCGTTCGTGTACGAAACTAGCTCCGTGTTGTTGTATGTAGAACGGTAATCGCGCTACCGTTCCCCGTCATTGTTGCAGACGCAGGTGTGACGGTCCAGTGAGTAGAGGAAGGTGTCAAGAATAAAGAGCAGGCAGTTCGATTGAGGCGCGATCACACCGCTTTGGGGTGACGTGTGTGTATGTGTTGTTTGTGTGTCGGTCTATGTCTATCTGTGCGTGCTGGTGGTGGGGTTTGGGTAGAGCAAGAACGCTTTGACGCCGTCGAATATCACTATCATTATTAATATTGTTATTCTTATTAAATATGTTATGATCGAGGATGTATGTGTGGGTATTTTGGCAGTACCGTGTCTGTATGTATATTGATTTACTTTTCTACACATGTGTCTTTCTTATATATATATATATATATATATATGTCTGTATATATATATATATATATATATATATATATATATATATATATATATATATATAGCTGCTTAATGTTTCTATCGCTCTTTCTAAACTACATAGCAATCGATCTGCATTTGTGATACATCTCTGTCTGTAGATAATGTCATAGGGCGACAACGACCTGACAACCGACAATCGAGACAGCTGTACTGTAACAGTAACAAGTGTGTTAACTTAATAGCATAAACCAGGTTTACTCTGGTTGTGTACCCCTGTCCTCCTAATCATGCCCCAGCAACGAATGAGGCACGCACTTAAGTAAACCCTTTTACGATAGGCGACTTCTACTACCAATACACGAGGCGACTCAAGCATACGTTGTTAGCTGGCCGCTGTCAAAAAAAAGAAAAGCCAGCGATACTTGTATATACGTGCTATCATCACGTGCGTTCGTGATGGACGCGACAACGGCAGCGTCCTCGATTTGAACACACTACGACGATCAGCCTTCATTTAGGCAGTTTCAACACTTCAACAACAGCAAAGGCACGTAACGCGGCCTTCACCGCGTTATCTGCCAGCAGCATCGGCGAGACGTTCAGACGTTCGATTACACCCCATGACCGACGATCGCCTCGTCGTCCCGAATCCGTTCGGCGACGACAAACCTCGCTTGACGAATCTCGAAGACACAACCGGCGTTCCGTTTCATCAATGCAGCTGCAGCTGAAGTTCTCTCGGTTCGGAGGGCATGCATGCGTGCATGATGGCGGCGAGAACACGCTTTGCGGTTTTCCGTCGAGAATCGCAATTTTCCGCTGCCATCATAAACCAATCGAAGTCGCCCTTGGCAGGCACATTGTCGGCGGGGGGGGGGGTGGTTGGCACACGCAGTCCCCCGATGACACGACGCTCAGCTGCCTCACTCAGCTGTTTGGGACTTGGGGCTAAGGGTCGTCCACCCAGGGTGCCTTCTTTGTTTTCGGGCGACCCCTGGGTTTCTCCATCTTAGCTCATATGTATATACATATATGAGTGTATATATGCACCTCCATCATATTCTATATATATATATATAACTTCTCGGATCTGTGCCTGTGGGTCACCGGGTCGTTTGTATCCGCCTGAGTGAACGAGATAGTTCTTCTATTGTTTTTAGTTGGATACTTGTAGAATTACTTTGCGTGTTAGTCTACGCGTTTATCAGCGCAGCGTTGAATCCGTTCATCATCACCACGCATCGAACATGAGACCGCTAAGGGCCATTGCCCGCTGTGTCCCATTGTGTTCCACGTATAGTTGTTTTTGTTACCGGTTGTCGTTGTCAGCGACTTGCAGTCAACATCTCTAAAAATTTTAATATTATCGCAATTTAGCCTTTACATAAGCTGAATTTGGAACCTGTATATATATATATATATATATATATATATATATATATATATGTATACATACATGCATGGTGAGTCTTGGTGCAATAATCCGTAACTTTTCAAACAATCCTTACGATAAATCTGTTTTTATCGTCGAACACCCAATGGCATTAGTATGGCAGTTAGTTATGGCAGCAACGGCCTGGCCATTGTTGCAGCTATGTTGCCTTATAAAAGTAAGACATTAATGGTCTAAGCGCACTGTCAAGGTGCCGTGAAATATACATTGTGTAGACGAGTCATGGGGTAGGCCACATGTCCACCACGAGAAAACAGAGAACGGAAAGCTCTTTCTGTCCCAATAATATCATGTTTTTTTTTTTGAAAGTTACGGCTCTCCAGTTTCTGTTGGAGATTCAGGCTGTTCTCACTGTGGCCACAATACTTTGTTTCAGCTTTTTTTTGCGTTCTTATATGGCGTGCAGTAGTTGTGTTGAACTGAGAAGGCTTTTGGATTTCGTTAACCGTGAAACCAGCGCTTAGTGAAAACAGTTACTTTACGCGATCTGTAAGCTGCTGAAATTCCCTCTCATTTAATGGATTAACGGGATATATTTACGTAGTGGGCGATTCATTGTAGCTGAATAGTGTGGTAGTTATTACGATGACATCATGTAGTGTGTCGGAACTGATAAGTTTCAATCAAGTTATTGTATAGAAAATATTGTGATGATTTATTAATCATTTACAATACGTTTGCACACTCGGCAGTGCTCGCCTTATATATATATATATATATATATATATATGTAATGTTGTCCCCTCCCCCCCGGACACGTTCTTCGCTAAGTTGATCGCTCACTAATGACGAAATGTGTCGTTATTTTGTCCTTGTCGGTGTTGTTGTTGTTGTTGTGTCGATTCGGATTCGTCTGATTTGCGTTCGGCAGGCAATGTCGTCGTCATCTTCCGGAATATGCCCGGAGGATCGGGAGCGTCCTTGTCCGTTCTGCGGGCTGGCGAGCGCCCTCTGCGACCTGCGCAGCGCGCACGGCGGCAGCACAAGCCGATGGAAAGAGCGAGCCTCACAACGCGGCCACCTGTCGTTGCAGCTATGCGAACTCTACCAGACCGAGCTGAAGCGGCTGCAGAGCCGGTCACGCCTGCTATCGCCCGGCACGCACCTCCTCGAGAAGCTCGTCCAGCGCGACCGGCTCCAGCTGCTCCAGCTGCACCTGTTTCCCGATGGCTACACGTTGTGCCTGCCGGGCCGGCCGGTCGGCGCCGAACGCAGCCCGTACGAGGACGACCTCCTGCAGCAGGTCGAGCAGGGCCTGCTGCCGCCGGTGCTCGCCCAGCTGCTCGACTCGCTGGGCTACTCGCAGCTGTTCCACAGCGGCAGCCTGCCGCTCAGTGTACATAGCCACCTGCAGAAGCCGACGACGATACAGTACACGCTGCTGCAGCCGAGCAATCTGCTGGTGGCGAGCGACGTCCAGCAGATCGCCGGCAGCTGGTCGCCCGACGAACAGCTCCAGCTCGAGGCGCAGGTCGTCATGGCGACGGCCGAACCCATCTGTCTCGAGCCGGACGTGTCGGTGGCGCTCGTCGACAACTACTTCCAGTACAAGCAGAAACTCATGACCGGGCTGACGCAGCCGAAACGGAAAAAGCACCCCACTCGGCAGCCGCCGCTGTTCGATTTCGTCAGCCGGCTCGAGGAGCGGCGACGCAAGAAGGTGAAGCCGCCGCCGTCGCTGCTGGCTCGAGTGAAGCACGAAACGCCGGAGATGGCCGTGCCGGTGCAGATCGACGTGCCCAAGTTTGCAAAGGTCATACCTCGGCCGGAGATTTCCGCCGACCCGTCGATGCGGCTCGTTCAGGAGTACATCATGGAAACCGCTCAGGCGGGCCCCTCTGACCGAGTGACCAAGGTGTCGATTCTGCAGGCGCCGATCGACGAACAGTACTACGGAGTCCTAGTGACGCAGGCTGGCGAGACGCGGTCGCAGTGCATGTTTCGACTGGGCTCGCTGTCCAACGTTCACCTCTATCTCAACCAGTTTCGAGAGATCTTCACCGAGGAAGGTCGGAAAGCTGTGAAAATAACGCATCTCGTGCCCGGTAAGGCGCCGGTGGTACGGCATACGCCGGGATTTCTTCAGGCAGGCGCTCAGCAGGCCGGCTCAGTGGTGGCCGGCATTCAACAGGTGCCTGGCCGTTGCGTGACTCCGGCCCCACCGTGCGGCGCTCCAGCAATCAGTTCGGTTGCGGCATCCGGTGCCCCGGGACCGACACGGACACCTACGCCGATTCTGGTGCAGAAGCTCAGTGCTCCTCCGCCCAACGCTCAAGGAGGCTCCACAATACACGCGCCTGCGTTCCTATCGCACGCCGCGACGCCATCCGCGTCGAACACAGGGCTCGCCTCTCAGCTAGCCAACACTGTTCAATTGAACGCCAGCAAGCCGCAGGCTGTCGTTCAGCTGGTAAAGAAGAACCTACAGGCGGCGCACGGCGGCAAACCGCAAGTCATACTCCAGGCAGGCGGGCAGCCGGTTGTGGTCAACGCGTCGTCGATGAACATGACCGCGGGCAGCGTGCCAGGTCTCCAGAGTATACAGCTGCACCAGCTGAGCGACATGAAGCCACTGCAGGTCGGCGGCAAGGTGCTGCAGCAGGTGACGGGCTCGCCGGGCTCGCAGATCGCCCTACAGCTGACCCAGCCAGTGGCCGTGTCGATGGGCGGCAAGACAACCGCGCAGCTGGTGCAGGCCGGCACGACCAAGCAGATGCAGTTGGTCACGACCGGCGGCGTGAAGGGCGCAGGTGGCCAGATGATCTCACACCACACCACTGTCGCCAACGCAGCGGGAGCCGGAGGAGGTGGAGCGCTAGGAGCCGGCGGGCATGGCGTGGTGCCGCAGGTGACCAAGGTCCAGCTGACAGCGGCCGGTGCCATGAACCCACAGGCGACGCAGAGTCTAGCCGAGCAGGTGGCCGCACAAATGAGAAGCAAGGGCGCAGCTGCAGGCGGCAAAACGACGCAGGTCGTCCTGCAAGCCGGCCAGGTGGCCAACGCTGGCCAGATACAGAACATAGTCGACCAGATCAGCCAGCAATTTTCGCAGGCTCAAAAGGCGGCTGCAGCGGCGGCCGCGGCCGCAGCAGGTCAGGTCGCAGGGCAGACGCCGCCGATCGCAATGGGCACATTGACGACGCCGGGCATTGTCGGTGCGACCACAGCGAGTCACACTACGACCGGCCTCGGCGGCATCGCTGTCGCCCCTGCCTCCGTGGCCTCCGCACATGGGTCCACTGGCGGGGGCGTTGCCGTCAGTGTAGCGGGCGGCGGAGGCATTGCCGGTGCTGCTGCGGCTGCTGGTGGAGGCGGAGCAGGGGGTGGTGGAGGCGGCGTCGTTGTAGGCCAGACAGTCTTGCAGATGGGCGGCGTAGGCGGTCATGTCAACGTGAAGAACGCCCATCCGCAGGTGGTGCTCCAGCCACAGCAGGTTCAGACGCAGGTCGTCGGTCTCGGCACGGGGCGGCTCGTGGGCGTCACGCCGTTGCTCGGACAGCACGCGACGAGTCTGGCCAAGCCCGCCCAATCCATTGTGCTGCAGACGACCAGCGTGCCGCAGGTGGTCGCATCGAGCCAAGCTACACATCAGGCCGTGCCGAGCGGCGGGCTCGTTCGCGACAACCGAACGGCGATGCAGATTCTGCACGCAGCCGTCGGCACGGCGCATCAGGCCACCTCGATGCAGTTGGCCGCCATCCAGCGGCACCTGCAGAGTCAACGAGAGAAGAAATGCTAGCCCGAAGCTGTGTGCACTCCTTTCAGTGAGCGACAGGGTAGTTTGTCTCTATGTACAGTGGAATAGTCGACTCGGAGGAGTTCGACAGGAACAACGTAGTCGTCGTCGGCGGGCAACGCGCGAACAAAGATGGACATGGAAGACGGCGCGTCATGTGGCCTATCCTAGTCCGAGTAGGGCACGGTAGACAATGAAGTAAATACGCGCCGGGGGAGGGGGGCGAAGTAGGAGAAACCCTTTGCGGAGGTGCTGGTTGCGTGTGCCAGTACGACGACTGTAGAGTATGTGCGCATGATTGATTTATTAGTTGATTGAATGAATGGATGATGATTGGTAGTTGTTTGCATGCGACAATGCTAGAAGAGGCGCTTGCGTATGCGTTGGTGAGCGAACTTGTCGGTGTTTTCGAGTACAGCTCAGACACTGCCCTGCAACCGTAGCAAATATGTAACAGCGGAGTTAGAGAGTTCGGCACTAGGGGGCGGCCTGAAAAGAATGGCGCTGACAGAAAAAGGAGTGCAAAAATGATCTAGGTGGCCGGCCGGTGTATATACATGTGGCTTAAGCGCAGATGTGATGACGGAATGACATAGCCGTTGGATGTACAGACACAAACTCCTTGCTACTGGTGTTTGAATTGATGATTGATTGGATTTTCATGCGGTATCAGGTGGGCCCAGTACGTGAGATGTGAAGCCGGTGTGTGGCGTGGCAGGGTCCATAGGGCATGGCTACACTTAATGTATTTGTGCTTGGCGATCTATGCGAGCTGCTGGAGAAGTTTCATTAGAGAAGTATACAGTGATGGAATTTTAGATTAATTGCCACCGTTTTTGAGCTCTGCTTGTTCTAGATCTTTGCTAGGCAAGCGTATGAAATTCATTGTTGAGGCGCATATATTGCGAAATTAGCTGACGGAAGTCGAGTGTTTCGTTCACAAGAAATTTGGCCTTGCGAGCGTCTCCTGCTGGCGTGGCCGTTGCTCGAACAACGCACGTAAAATCGGTCTAAATTACCGGGAGCCTAGCAGACATTTCTCGTGTGTGAAACGAACCTTCCGTCAGAAGTTCGTTTCCTTTTCTCAGTGCGTTTACGAGCCCGTAGGCGATAGTGTCCCTCTTTGGTCAACCTTCCTTATAATCTTACCTTTTTCAAGTTGTCTGATATGTGCTCACTTTCCATTTCTCAGGCTAGCCGCCGTTTTCTGATCAGACTGATTAGCTATCACCTGATTGACTCCGCGGCGAAACAAATTCGTACCTTTTTGTACCGCGGCCCGCCCACTCTGCTGCCCAGTAGCTGTAAAGTAACTAACGTGACCGCGAAAGCGTGTTGTATATTTGTGATTGTACGATTTATGTTGGCGAAAGAACAAAATCACCAGCCGCATTGTATCATTCGAAGTCATTAAGTTAAATGAATACTAAGCATTGTAATCGTAGTGGGTGTAAGGTCTAATAAAACTGCGGCTGTTGCATCATTAGGGTGATAATACTGAAGTGGTTGATGGCGTGCCTAAGGACGTACCGGATTGAAAGAGGCTGCGACAGTAACAAGCATGGCATCGGAAAGAAGCCGCAAGGACAACAAGCAAAATCATAACAGACTGGTGTACTTTCGAGTACGTGACAAACGAACAGCGAGACCAGGAAGAAGCGGCGAGTTAAGGGACCTTGGAGCATAGGGAGGCATTTCGCACAATAGTTAGGGGGTACCGATTTTTGGTCATTGTGGGCCACCAGGCACACTTGTTGACTGCGTCACCGATGGGTTAAGAAAAACTAGGATGTGGTAGCTAGTTAGTGTAGTTAATGGTTCAGCGATGGTGCGGATGTCCGTGACGGTGTGTCCCTTTAATATCATACGTTGTGGGATATATATATATATATATATATATATACATGAAGTCGTGGAGACGACATGCCGAACGTCTTGCTCAACATCCGCTAAGGAACTTAGCGTATACTGGTCGACGCAGAAAAGCCGCTGAAAGTCGGGACTACAAGCATGAGCGGCCGAAAGATATCGGGGAACACACTGCGAACGGCAGAATGGGAAGGAAAGGCCATTGCTTACGTATTTATTAGATCGGTAATGGCCGAGGCGACGTCGTTCTTGTAAGTGCACCGTCAGGACTAGTCTGCAAAAGTGGAGGAAAAGGTTTCCTCTACATCGAAAAAAGTATATATATATATATATATATATATATATATATATTGCACTAAATCAGCCGATAGCAGTAAATCACAGAAACACATTATTGGGAAAACAAGATACAATTAAAATATGAACTTTAGAAGTCTTGTCAAAATGAAATGACGAGTGCACAAGGCATGCGAAGTAATGTTGTGTAACAGAATTGCAATTATAACGTGAATGTAATCGAATTGTTAAATCGATTCAACATTCGTAACTTGTGTGATTTTGGATCATCGTGAAGCATCTCAACGTAGAACTAGTAACAAGCGCCCGCATAACAAAAGAAAGAAGAATTGTAGCACCAGTCACCGCTATAAATCAGGGATTCTCGCCGGTTCTAGATTGTTTAGTAAGCGCAAGAAGTTGATATATATATATATATATATATATATGCGTTTCGTCCAGACATGTACATAGAATCAATAATGATTCAGTATCCGCATCCGCATTATGATCCTTGCTTCTAATGTGTCCCCTATTCGCTGAGTCTGTTATATATTCATATATATATACATACATATATAGGTTCTTAATTTATTGCGCCACGCTCCCGTTCCCACTATGTAATATAAGCAGTAAACGTTTGGGAACGTTACCGAGGGCATTTTGGGCGTTGCAACATGTGTTGACACCTATAGAGATGTACTATTGCTACTGATCCATGTGTTGGTGATTCTGTTGAACGAAACCGTTTTACCGTTTTTGATATTGCTTCGTTTCTCGACTAGACAAACCTATAGGAGAAGTAAATGAGTGAGTGAACAGAGTAGCAGATACAATAGCGGAGAAGAAGGCAACTAGACGTGGCATCAGTAGCAAGGCCGATGATAAAACCGAGTTGTCTGTCGGGTGACTTTATAATGCTGACCTTTCTATAAAGTTTAAAGGAGGCGACAACATCTAGAAACAACAATAAAGTTCACCTCAAGCAGCAGCAGCAACAACAACACCATCAATAAACTGTTTGTAAACTAATGTAGTTTTGTAAACAAAAAATGCAACGGAAGTAAATAAAAAAATTACGACAATTATTATCGCGTCTTTCTGCCACATGCGTATATATATATATATATATATATATATATATATATGAAGTTTAACTATGACTAGTATATGATGTTTTCTAGGGTGGTGAGTTCTAGAATCGTTCACTGTTAAGGGGTGTAGAGATTAAATTGCCTTAGCCGACGGTACTTCACGTCAGCTCGGCAGGTTAGTGGTAAATGTTTTCAACTAGCGATAGACACCTCTTGGTAAAACCTCATTGCGTACGTCACCGGTCGAACCCGGTGGCGCGGTACATTTGCGTGTGTCTCGCGACCAGGAGGGACACATAGGTGCACGGGTTCGAGCCCCTTCGTTGGTCATTTGTATTTATGGGGTCTGTCTCACGAAGCAATGCGAAAGCAGTCCCGTGAACGTTAAATGTTGGCTGAGGGTCAGCCCGAAAACTTAACTAATAATAATGGTGGCTTTGACTTAGAATTTGGGGGAAATCCTGGAGTGATATAGCCGTAACAGGCACGCATACCTCATTCAAAGTTAGGCTGCGTAGGGGCTCAAGTAAACATTAAGTGATAGTGGTTTAAATATTTTTTTCCATAGAAAGTAGCGTCTTAATAAATAAATGAAAACGAACAACACTGAACAAACATTTTACACACACTCTAAAAGACAACAGCGACGTCAAGACTACGCAACCACTCAAAAACTTTCCTCGATAAATCCAAAACGTGAAATTTTACACCTCAGGAGCTTGAACGGTTTAAGCTGTTGATACCGATACGTACTTGTGGGTATCAGTAGATACTTCAGGTAACTGCTATACCTCAGCTAATTTATGTATGTACAGTACGCGAAAAAGTATACAGCCTTTTTTCTTTAAACTCTTTTATTTAACTTTGACACACGCATTTATTATAACCAATCGTGCAAAGGGTACAATGACATGCTCATAGAGTAACAGACAAGATACATGTCTTAGCGGAATAACGACGTTTGGGTTTATTGTACGACTCGACGGAAACAAAGGCAGATTTCCTACCAGAAGTTTTGTCTGTGTTTAAACGATGGGCCTGGGCCGGCGCTTCTCGATATTTGTGTGACAGAAAGGCCCAAATCAAGGCTTATAAGGACGTCGGCCCCTCTAGTGGTGAAATTTCCTGCCGAGTGGGACGTTGTTCCCAAGTAGTAAACAACTTTGTGAATTTAGATGAAAAGTACGCAGGTAAAACGAGTTTCGGGCATATAAATGCCAGCTCTATCTATAAAAAAATTATCTATCTAATTCGAAATGAAGCAGGCGTGCAATTCTGACGAAAGAGTAGAACATTACGCCCCCGGCAAAGGCAATTGCAGCGGCTGCTGGTGTGCAAACGAACATGCAAAATGTACAAAACCTCCTCAGGAGGAAACTTTGACTCTCGAGAAAAAACACAAGAGAAAACCACGATTGACCGCTGAGCATCAGAAACTTCGCCTCGACTTCGTTCATGATACGATGTCATAGATCACTGATTTTGTCAAAACGGCACTCAGTTAGCGTTTTTCGACAGTAGAGCGCCTCGATTCACACCGCGAGGCTGATCGGAAGCTGGAACAACGTGACATTGAGGTCCTACGCTGGCCTGCAGTCCCACCTAATCTTAATATCATCAATAATGTGAGAAGCTGGCTTGCCCGAAAGGTTTACACCGACAAAAAAAACATTTTTCGAACCTGGTAGAACTAAAAGAAGCACTTCTGAAGGCTTGAGACGAGCCCTCGCAGGACGTCATACAAAACTTGTTTAACACTATACCAAACTGCAATTTGGAGGTTATCCTACTTAACGGGGAGTTTACTAAGTATTAAGTAGAGTTGCTGGGTGCCGTGAAATGAGTCCAAACGCCGTTAATCCGCTTAATTCACTCGTTAAGACATGCATCTTGCTAGTGACTTTATAGTTTTTTTCGCGGTTTAGATGTCACCAATGGCAAATGTGGTTCAAGGTAATCCGAGACCCCAAATGTCAATGGAAATCTCCGCTGTTACTCTGTGCGTATGTATCACTGTGATCTTTACACGATTTGTTATAATAAAGGCGTGAAATGTGGCAAAAGTGGGTGGATTTATACTCTTTTCGCGGACTGTATATATATATATATATATATAACTGTGTATGTATACTTCTACTTTCGACGCTATTTTGCATAAATACAGTACGTGACGAAATATGACATAGTGCTCCCTGGGTAGAGACAAACAGAATGATGGTCTAAAGACCGCTTCATTTTAGCGATTTTAACAACAACATCTGCGTAAAATCGCGCCATCGTTCGCGTACGAAACTTTTAAAGAAATCTTACCACCACTGTGGACCAAGACAACGATGACATCACGTGACGGCAGCAACACCGCCAGAAGACTCAGCTGCCAGACTTGCGGGCGAGTATGCAAATCTGGCGCGGGCCTCGCGAGCCACATTAGATTGACTCAATCAACGAGAAGTTCGTGCCACCTCCCAAATTCCTAACCAATCACAGACTAATAATTTGATTTTAAGTTCCTCACAAAATGACACTGTTGCTTCTAATAATAATTGTAACCCCCCTAGTGCTTCACGCGTCTCCCAGCCAAATTGTAAATGTCCATCTAGTACTTGCTTAAAGGTCTTTAATTCTAAATCAGGTCTTAATTTACACCGTCGTCGTGCCCATCCGGACGAATATAATGAGAACATTTTAGCCCCCCCCTCTAAGAAGGCCAGATAGAACCCACAAGACCGTGAACTTTTAGCAACATCAGAAGCAGATTTTATATTAGATAATAATAACGAAACACCTAGAGAAATTGACCACCTTTTAGCTACTAATTTTAACTCACGCACACTGGGGCGATTAGAGGCCAACGTAATTCTCAGGCGCATAAGGATCTGGTAGAGGACCTCCTTAAAAAGAGGTCTCTCCTGGATTCCAACCTTGACGGATCTGAGCTTCCTGAGCCTAGTCGGCCTCGATACTCTGAATCAGATGGCCCCTATAATCCATCCCAAAAAGATATTATTATATCTAAAATACAAGCCCTCACAAACACATTTCCCAAACGCAACATAATTTCAACAGACCTTACTCATCTGTCAAATATAATTTGCTCAGGTGAGAATCACACTATCGCCTTAAACGAATTTCTGAACAAACATTTTACACACACTGTCCGACGTCGTGCCTTTAGAGAAACACCTTCCACTGAAGCGCGAGTATCTAAAAGGCAACAGCGACGTCAAGACTACGCAACCACTCAAAAACTTTTTAGCCAAAACCGATCCAAATGCGCTCATGAGGTGCTGGACGGCAAACACACCATACACAACATACAGGCTACCGAGGTTGTAGAACACTGGGCCAACACGATGACACAACCACCCCCTGAACCACTCCCTTGCCCCGTATACACTCCCAACTCTGATCTCTTTGAGGTTTCCCTCCTTATCTCGCTAAAGGAAACCCACGTAGCTCTCCGCGGACCTTCTAAAGCACTAGGCTTGGACGGGATTTGTCTTTCGTCCCTCTGTAATATCCCGTTAGAAGTAGTCTGTTGTATTCTTAACATACTATTAATTAGCGATATTGCCTCAGCCCATGAAACTGCTCGCTTAGCGTTCATCCCTAAAATTAACAATGCCACATCCGCAAGCGATTTGCGACCCCTATCTATTAGTTCATACTTACAACGAACGCTTAACAAAATTCTCTCTAGACGCCTCCAGAACTCTATTAAGCTTCTCCCAATCCAGCGAGCGTTTCTCTCCTATAATGGTACCTTCGAGAATCTTGCGGTTCTGGATGGTATCCTTATTGATGCCAAGTCTGCAGGACGTGAGCTCAGACTCGCCTCAATCGACCTCCGTAAGGCGTTCGACATGGTGAGTCATGACTCCGTCCTGTGGTCACTCCGGACTCGCGGATACCCGGAGGTATTCTTTAACTATATCAAACGCTTGTACCTCTCATCTAAAACTCTCATAGAATTTGGACAAGAGTGTCGCACATTTTGGCCAACTAGGGGTGTTAGACATGGATATCCTCTGTCCCCCCTCTTATTTAATCTAGTTCTCGACGACATTCTTTCACAATTAGACAAAACTAATATCGGGTACCAACTTACTGATGACTTCCGCCTTATGGGCTCAGCCTTTGCGGATGATCTCATCCTCCTAGCCTCCACGAAATCCACTCTCCAACGGCTCCTTAATATTGCGGACCCACTTTTGAAATCCCGAGGCCTTGAAATTAATACTAATAAAAGCTTTACTATCTCCCACCTATTTAATAGGAAGGAAGGTAAAGGTTTTATCAATACCGTACCAGAATTTAACGTTGGAGATCGGCAATTGCCAGCTAAAGGTATGAGCGATCGATGGAGATATCTTGGAGTCGACTTTGACAGCAACGGCAGAGTTGACTCCACCAGGGATATACTCCTTAATTTACTCAACAGACTCACGATAGCTCCCCTTAAACCCCACCAAAGACTCATATTTTTGAAAGACTTTCTCATTCCCCGTCTCCTATATAAACTGGTCTCCGGTCCCAGACCATCTTACGCACTCCTTAGTGACCTAGATAAAGAGATCAGAAAGGTTGTTAAGTCGAAATGGCTTAAGCTAGAAAACTCGGTGCCGAACGCCTACCTGTACACGCACACAGCACACGGCGGTCTGGACATCCCCTGCCTCCAAACATTCATTCCCAGACTCCGCCTCTCCCGCCTGACAGCACTACAACACTCCACGCACCTTGGGGTCCAATGGATGCTAACCACAGAGCACTTTAAAAAGACCTTGCAAAAACAAGACTTCTTTGCGAGTGCTTGGGATCCTCCATTGAGACCGCTAAACAAGAGACCGATTACTGGTCTCAACAAATACACAACACGTTCGATAAGGCACATTTAAAAAAACCACACGAAACGCCTTTTGTACATTACTGGATTAAGGGTATGCCCTACATATCTGGTAGGGAGTATTTAAACCTACTAAAGCTCAGGATCAAAGCACTATCAACGCGTGCCAAATTTGCCAGGGGACGCCCAGTCTACAACAAACGTTGTAGGCACGGGTGTCATGCGCCTGAGACGTTGTCGCTTAGACGTGCGATACAACACACAAGCAAACTATTAGGAGACATGACGACGTCTGTGATCGCGAGGCGCGTCTTCTCCGCGAGAGGGGTTGGTGAGCGAGTATTCCGTCGACCGGACGCACCGGGTCTAAAGCCCGACCTTGTAATAACAGCACCTACCGAGGTTTGGGGGTTAGATGCCGAGGTTTGAACACCCGGGACCTGGCAAAGGCTCAGCAGTACAAGCTCACCAAATATGACATCGAGTTCCTAGGAGCTGCGCTCCCCAACCCGCAAAAACCTCGCAAATTCGGATCCATCACTATCTCTATGAGTAGTGCATGGAACTCCGAATCTGCGAGTACGCTCTTCGGGCTCGGCGTCACGAAGAGGAATTTTATGGATCTTACCGTCTTAATGTTGCAAGGGACTTGAAGGATATACCGCTCGCATCTAGTCCATAAGAGCGGGGCTGCCATCAAGCAAGGACACCGACAGCTGATTCTTAACCTCACGTGACACCTCTTTACCACAATTTTATTAAGGCGAGTACTGCTGAGTATGCAACCGTATTGTAAATGAGTAATGAATCATCACAATATTTTCAATTTATGTATATATATACACGAACCTGGCCTCTGGTTCATAACCATCCCATCTGGTAATGCCCCATAACGCTATGCTACCGCAGACAGGTCTTCAGCAGGGTGACCCCCTGGGTCCTATACTTTTTGTTTGTGTACCAAGGAATTGATGGATTCACTGCAGTCTCGTTATTGTCTGGAACTTGGATGATGGGGTTCTGAGCGGGGACCTCCCAATCGTACTTAACGATATCCGGAAAGTGATTACCTTTGGTGCGATTAGCGACCTGACACTGAACCCGGTCGAATGTGAAGTATATATAAGCCTACAACGAAGTTGAGCCATTAGATTTAACTGACCTTTTTGACTTACTCAGAAATTTTAATAAACATACTAAATCTTAGGCTAACCGCTGTGATAAGCGGACTGGATACTCCTGGTTTCTTTAGACGGCCTAGGCCCGCTGTGGTAAGGGAACAGGTAATGCTCCCGGTTTCTTTAGACGGTCTAGGTGTGCCGGACGCGGTCATGATTGCAGGACCCGCAATTGCGTCGTCATAGACCCAGGCATCGGACAGGGTTAAGGCATTATTAGATAGTAATGGGTGGGATGCTTGAACTTCAAAAGCTGACCGACGAATTGTCGTCGTTATTTGATTCTACTCGCAATGATGGGGCTAAGCAGGGCAGTTGGACAGCCCAAACTACAAGAGAAGCGACTAGCAAGTCTGATTTATAGAGCACCTTCCGTTGCTGATAGAGCCAGGTTGCAAGCCGTTAGTAGTCAAGGGACTAGTGGAACTCTTCTGGACGACGAGACGACGCGCATACGCGTATACGCGTGAGCCCCACCGATGTTGTGGTGATTTTGTGGACGCGTTGGCCTATCATGGCCTGCCATGCAACTTGACTGCAGGCCGACGAGCAGTCACTCTGCCTTAAGTGACACCTTTAGTCGCGCACTAAGATCTGCCGGCTTCTCGTGTGTTCTAGAATCCCCGGGTCTATCCAGAGAAGATGAAAAGAGACCTGGCGGTTTGACTTTGACGCCCTTTGAGCGTGGTCGCATGCTTGTTTCATATGATCGTCACGAAATATGCGTTTGTCTAAATGTGTTAGTTTTTAGCGCTGTGAGAGGTCGTAAGGTAATGATTTTGAGGAATTTTGTGTGAAAGCTAATAAAATAACTTCATTTTTGCGAATTCTGTTCTAAACGATCATGTCGCATTTTCTGGCCGGCGTTATATGTTCTTCGGAGGAGCCGGAGTTCTCTCACGAGCACGACGGTGTGCATAGATGGACTAGTTGTCTCGCAATTCGAATATCAGACAAAAACACCAGTGTCAAAAATTGTAGTACTCTACTGCTTTCTACTTTCACTCTCACTCTGAAACTTCTTAGAGACCATGTTCTTTTGGAGAAAAGGTTTGACGAGTTCTTTAATGAGTTCTACAACTATATATATCGCTCTTCACATATTCTTCATACACCCTGTATATATGAGCGGTATACGCGTCATACTGGCAGTTAGATAGCACAGTACGCACGTTATGCGCCAATCACTATAATAATATAATATAAATCAGTATAATCAGTATAATTTATAACAACAACAAAAAAAAACTATTTCATACATTTTGTGTTAAGGTCTAACTGGAAAATACGGTACGCATGGGCGAACACACTACAAGAAATACATCAGCAGGTAGTGTAGGACTCCAACCCACTAAAAACACACCATGTCCTCATCTCTGCGTCCGATCGGGAACCCGGATCCGATTAGGAGCATACCTTCAAACGATCGGAGGGCGGAGAGTAGTTAAGGAATTTACTCACCTGTTGAAAACGGATACTGTTTTTATACATATATTATTAGATAATAAACTACGTGAACAAATGCTGTTTTTATTGCGTATTTTTTATTGTTTGCACACACGTTAAGATCCTATTTGTCTTAATGGCAAACACATAACTGTTTTTTTCGCTTTTGCGCAGGATGTTCTCATCAGTACGAGCTATAACGGTCGAGTCATCACAGAATTCGATGATGAGCTGTATCAGTGTTTTAAGTAATCCCGCACATTGAAACAAAGAACAACAACCACTATTCCTCGCCTCTTCCGCCGCCTTGCCTCGGCTCCTCGTTTCGACCTGCTCTGCCAGGACGTTGACTACCCTATTCCCCGTGTCCCGCTCTAGGGTTATCTTCAGCCTCATGATGGATTGAAGCGCTCAAGGTTGTCCTTCTCTTCACCCCTGCTCCGAGGCCATCATGTGCGTCACCGCCTCCCTTAGGCGGAGATCACGCATCGCTCGAAGTGACGGTAGCCCTGGCTGGTTCCAGACGTTCCGTGCACTAATGGATGGTGTGGTCTACATCGTCTGACTCCCCGAGGGACGGAGGACACAGGTTTTTCAGTCTACAAAATACGTTTCGGGCTGACCCCCAGCCAAGATTTAACGTCCACGAGACTGCTTTTTTTGCATGTATTTATTTATTTGTTTATTTATTTAATTTTTTTGCTTCATTGACGGACCCCCATAAATACAAATGTGCAACGGTGGGGCTCGAACCCGCGCACCTATCTAGTGTCTCCTCCGGTCGCGAGGCGCAGGCTAATGTACCCAGCATGCCACCACCGGACTCGACAGGTCTTTCAGCCTGCCTTCTGGGTTCTGACCATGAGTGACTGGAACTGCCCATGGCCAGTGAGCACCTGGGTAGCGTCGTACGAGAGCTACCCGTGGCTGCAGCCGTACCAAGCTGCGGTAGATCGCCCAATCTCACCATATGGATTTATCATTGTTTCTAGTGAAAAAAATGGTTGCATTATTCTTCTTGTTTGATGACTTCGTTCATCGCCTGTATTCCACATTTGTAACAATCATCCAAATAACTCTAGCATTATTTGACTCGAAATATAACCCTGAGCCGTAACAAAGCTATGTGTCAATATTTCACAGCATAACTAGAGATAGTAACTAATATATAATCCAATATAAGCTATAATTATTGGGAGTCTAGTATGAATGTCAATGACAACAGCGTAAGTGAGTAGACTGTACGTACTTAAGCCTACACCGCCCCATATTAAGGAGATCGCTTTTGTTATTGTAGAAGCGTCAATGTCTTACATGCGGCGCATAATGTGCGCGTTTCTGGTAATTTTCTCAAGTCTAATTAGCCTACTACAATACTGGATGTTATTTTAAAACTGTTTTTTTCTGCTACATCTGGCGGGAGAAAGCCGGGCGGAAAGCACAAATATAATGCGCCGGAAAACACCTCTCACAGGGTCACTATCGCGTCAGTCATTGAGGGCGTTACAGACTTGCTAAGTTTATACGCGCTCTTGGCAAATCGTACTAAAATTCGGAATTTTGCATTCATACCTAATTCAATTTGACAAATGTTTCACGCTTGTTCGGTTCCAATGGCGGATGGATTGCAATGAAAATGTCAAAATCTTCCATTAAAACATACCAAGTCGCGTTTTTTTCCCTCTAGAAGAAGGGGGACCGCGGCGTGGCAAACTGCACGCATGTAGCTATTCTCAGCGATTAAGAGTGGATTTTTTTGGAAATATCTTTGTTGTGACATCCCGATTACTGGTCGTGAGCTTGCAGCGTATGATGTCACGCTATCCGTATACTGTAAATTCATGTAGAATGATTGTTGCACTCAGGTTTATTGGCAGTGATTAACACATGTCGCCTAATTATTTGCTTTAAAACATCATCTAAGCTGCTCTCATCGAGGCATTGAAAACGAAAATTCAGATGTGGGGCGCAAATACTGTTGGTCAAGTACTTAACGATCGCTTCAGGAAACGACGATCCACTTAAGCAGCTCCTAACTGTTAGCTTGCAGTCTAGAGGGAGGCCTAGGCTAATGCAGACAGTAAAAAACGCGCATCTTTTCGTTGCGATTTGACCAGGTTTTCCCAATAATTTGACCCAGCCATTAAGAAGTGTATGACTTATTATTTTTCCTGGAATATAGTTCAAGAGTTTGATTTTATCTTTTGCGCGCCCCTCGGTAAAGGTATTCTATATCCCTGCTATATTGCGTGTAATAGGTGAAACAGCAATTGACGGAATGAATGTAACGCTCTCCCCACACCCTGCAGCACTAGTTTATCAACCCGATTGCGATCTCTCTAGCATCATAGTCAGTGGACGCTGTAATATTGTATTGGTGTATACAGAAAGAAACTAGTTTCTCCACCATCCCCCTTGGACGCGATAAAGTTGCCCGAAGAGCAGCGCGGTATATTTGCAAAGCTTGTGTCTGTCAGCCAAATTTTACATGCCGATAGCCGAGCGTGTTGAGCGATTCAGCTGCGGTGTTGTTATTCTAAAAAAATCCGAGACCTTCCGTAATTAAAAAAATCCGAGATACTGAAAAACGCGGCTTGGTGGCAAAGACATTGCCTTGCATTTGGGAGGCCGAAGGTTCAAGACCTGGACTGGCCACGCTTTAATGCAAATTTTCACGGTTTCTAATTTATTTGAATTGCCGGAGTCGGGCACAATGTGAGAAAATGGCGAGCACAGGTGTCTCAAGAAAGGAGATAGTGCGTCACCATCCATTCCATTATTATTATTATTATTATTATTATTATATTATTATTATTATTATTATTATAAGCGTAGCATTTGAGCAAATGCGTTACTGTACCAGCGGACGTGGCGCGCACAGATGCGCTTGCAGGCGTATCTCAACCCTATGTATGCTGTTTTACCGCCCGACATACAAGCCTATTACGTATAAAAAGTACATATGAACACACACTGTAGTAGGTTACCTTAGGCCGATAGGATTGGTGGCAGATACTGAAAACTTACCAGGGTTACCTGGTAAGCTGGTAAGTAAACTTACCAGGGTTACCTGGTGTCAGGCCCAGCAAGAGCAAATAAAGAAGCGGGTTGAATGAATTGCAGCTTCAATTTGTGCAGTGCTCAGCTGGCGAAGCCTAATTGATGGCGGCTGGAATTTTTTGCCGCAGATTAAGCCTTGCTTATCTCGCTCCACACACCAACCAACTATGTAGAATGAATTGGTGGTCGGCTGCCTACCCAGCTAGCTACTAGCGGCCGATAGATTAATTCTTGGTAGGCGCGAGCGTCAACCCTAAGTGTCCCTCGAACGGTGTGCGAGAGGACTGCCCGGCTATCTACCTAAGTGAACGACCGTGCTCATTCAGATATATCGAGCATCTATCTACACTGTTTGGTTGCACGAAGAACTCGTACTACCGATGTCGTATGCCCTTATCGACGCTTTATCGACGGCGCCTATCGCCCCACTTGGTACTGGGTTCCTTCATTGACCGACCCTCGAAAAGCTCGCGCATTCTCGCGTTCGCATCACTACGATCTTAATCAAATAACGCGAGGTTTGAGAAAGAGAGACTCTTAAGACGAAGGTATGTTATCATCGTCGACGTGGTCGCGCCGGTGCTGTCTCTGTCATCTTCTCCTTAACGCAAGCCTATGGAAGAACTCAAGAGTGCTTGCTGCATGATTAGCTGGCAAATCGCTGCTGTTAAGACGAAATGCTAGAACGCTATATTTGTGGTAGTAGTAATAGTAATAGTAGTAGTAGTAGAAGTGATCAATCAATCAAAGTAGAAGGCGAGCGGTTCTCTTGAAAATGGTTGTGACATATACTAAAAAAAAAAGTAGTGATTGATAGCAGCAATGTTCAGCAGCATCGTGCCTTGTACTGGAACAGCAATCAAAATGTATCTATTATGAAATGAGTATTGTAGAAAAAAGGCTGACAAATGAGCTTAGGCGAGGCGAGAATCCCTTCTTCATCAATTTGGTCAAATTTAGAAAATGAGTCCCACTGCCACTTTCTCGGTAGTCTTCAAGCTTGATTCGAGATACTTGCTCATACGTACTCGTATGCGATATCGGAGCTCGTCCCTCGTTTGTATTTTGGAACGCCTGTGTATGGCTTACTGCACTTTAAAACGAAGGATAGACCTAAAATACGCCGAGAAGTAATATAATATTTCGTTGCACATTGAAAGCTGCAACTAACCACCCGAATTGCAACAGGCGTCACAGATTTGACATTGGAAGATCATGTCTCTTTTTATCATTTCGTTTATTTTTTAGGTATAGAATCCACCTTATATGTGTCACTCTATTACGACAGCAATTTTATTCACTAATTGGAACTGCTCAGTGAGCTCATAATCGAGGAGTTGCCAGTACGACATATCTCGCGCGGTTCATCATGTCTGTCACAGAGACATGGCATCATGAAAACGTACTGTTCTGCACACTACATTACGAAGGTCGTACACTGCGTAACGAATCACATCGTACGATTCGGGCCATTCCAGGCCTCATTCGTCATGGCCCTAATAAAAAGCATAGCCACCTTCTCTTCATATTGTTAGATAAAAGCCGCCTAGGTCAACGCTTTCGGCAGGTTGAATTGACGTTGCAAATCCTCGACAAGAACAAGCAAAAAGACAAGGCGGTTTTGGGTTGTTGTGTGTAGTCCCAGAGCTCACTTCAGAAATAGAGGGTTGACTTCTGCAGTTGGACTGCATTGAGCTTATCACAGATGAGTTGATAGCTATATGAGACTGTCGGTGCAAATTTCAAGGCGGATATATGGAGAGCTGGTTTCAGGGATAGGAAAGCCGGCTCCTTGATTAAGATGCTAGTTCTCAGAGCTCTACGCGCCCGTGCAGTAATATAAACCGTAAATGATTGGTCAAATGAGGACAGAGAGAGAGCCTGAAGTATGAAAAGTTGTTCACGTACTCGGAAGGTGCGGAGTACATCCTAAACAAATCATGCACTTCAAGACAGCCCGCTTTCGCAAATTTATCGACTTTGGCTTTATTGATGTTCAATCCCAGATCAACGCCCCCACAAATGTTTCCAGTTCTCCACACTAAAATGTTAAACTTGTAATCTGCTGGGCACATACAAGGCAAGATCATTAACATCGAGCAGGAGCTCTGCTCGTACCGACCCGCGACTTTCCATAACGTAACCTGGGAAGCTCACCCAGTAACAAAGAACAGGGTGATAATCTTAGCTCACAACAGTGACCTAAGGTTCTGTGGTACTTTAGTCGTTTACATGAAGGGCGCGAGCTCGGCCATGTCATCTTGAATGGTGATCGGGCTTTCACGCAGTACCGCGCAAAGGAACCCGATGATGTTTACAGGCGCTCCTGCGCTCCTTCGGCCAGTCTGAACAGGATTTTATCCCGTGGTATGTAAACTATATGGAGAGACTGTGGTTTGTGATCGCCTACACCATGTAACCAAGGTTGGAGGCTGAATTTTTTGATCAGCCCCTTTGCTTATGAGTGGCATACCAGTGACCTGAAATGAGTTATTTCGTATCCATATTGTAGTTGTAAGTATATGTTTATTTTTGTTCTCCTGTACTGAGTGCCTCGCTAGTAAACTGAGTATTTCCACATTAACCAAAACGGCTAAAGTGGTGACCAACTTCACGCATATCTACCACACTTTAAATCTGGGAATGCCTATTTGCCTAATGCGGCTCTGGGTGTCCATGTACCCCTGTAGGGGACCCCGCGTAAGTACTAAAGTACCTATCCGCAGTACAGAAGGAGAACCGCATGGTAGTCAGTGGTGAAGTCTTGGAATTGCCTACCATACTCCAAACCGCCATTGTGCAAAGGAATAATTTAAGCCCGCTTCTATTCTGTTATACAAGACCTTCCCGAAACGATTTGCGGGTCCAGAAACGTCGTTAAAGGACTTCTGTACGCAGATGATCTACTCTTGTCCCTCCGGGGACACATGTATACGCGGACGTTCTCGTCGACCGGTGCCTGGACGCGGGTCCCTGTCGTCGTCGATGTCTTGGAATTTGGGAGCCCGGACCAGAGAGTCTGGGCTGCACATTCCCTGCTGATCGGTCGCGCCGCTCTGTCATGGGCCGGGAACAGCGACTGACCGCGTTCTCGCTCGACTGCGCTCTCTCAAGACGCAAGTAGCTGATTACTTAAGATTGTGTTCTAGGTGTCTGCTGCTACATGAATAAAAAAAAAGGCTGTGCGTTGACAGCTAGGAGCCGAAACCTATTTCTTCTAAAGATTTTCTTTAGCTATCAGAATATCAATCCGTTTAAAATTAGTACTCCTCTACTCTAGGGAGTGCAATTTCGACAATCAATCAATGTTGTAGCGTTAAGATAGACTCTTAAGGACCTGTCTTGGACGCGTTGCAGCAGCGCTACAGTTTTACCATAGAGCCCAGACGTGTGAACAATACGTTAATTTTGATGAAACTATTGTTTCAGACTGTGTCATACGCATTCGATGATCCTGCAAGATGAACGTTCTAAGAAAAAGGGTGCACATCGAGTTGCCATCCCAGCAATATGTTGACGAACCTTAAGTTGGCGATCGAACCTTATTTCCAGGTTTTTGTACGCATTCACTTCATTCACAACGGATCCATCCAGGTAGTACGTAGACTTATCAGGAATAGTCTATGAAATTGCGTATTTTGGAACAGAGCTATCCATCAGATTAGCTTTGAGCCAGCTGGATATAAGATTAACTTCCTCCTAGAATTCTATTCGATCACGGTCGTTGTGTACTTCGATATAACTCTGAAGAACATCAGCATACTCTTTGTAAGTACCATTAAAGGCGCTGTGAGCGCGACACAGATCAGTGGCGAAAGTCGCGTACACTAATGGTCCTTTGCAAAAGCCTTGAGAAAGTCCTGACGTACATTACCCGCTGCTGGATAAAGAATCATTAACCTTCACCGTAAAAAGTCTATCTGACAAGTAAGCCTTGCACAACTCCCTTACACGAGGACAAATTCCAAGTCAAAATATACTACATGGAGACTTTTCTATTACGCGCGAAAGCCCCGTCTTTCAAGGAGTTAGGTTCTTGTAGAGCACCCTTTGGCGAAACCATGCTGACTGAAATCCTTTTTAAAATTTTAAAAATATTGCATAGGAGCGTGGGCTTCATCCAGATTTTCTGCAAGAGTTGTTTTTTGATATGAGAGAGGAATTTCGCTGTGCAGGTTGAGGCTCTTGCTTCAAATGTAGCAAAATAAGCTCTCAGCAATTCAAATAATCAAGCGTTCCTCCTCCAGCCGTCTGTTTTGGGTCCCCGTTCGGGTCAATTGGCGTGTCAAGCTACGCTATCTCTCGAGCGTCATGCTCCGTTCTATGGCGGCAGATGAACGTCAAACGAACGCGTCAATCTAAGAGAATAATGGCCGGTATAGATATGTGAACTCGTCAACCAGGTAAGTTATTAAATTTACGAATCTAATGCACTAACTCTGAACTGAATCACCTTTGAGGAACAATAATAACCAATCAGTTAATGCCAGGTCGGCAGCAATAACCCGACTTGACGGGAGGTGCGCAGATCCGTATTAACCTATCATCTGTATTGGCATGCCATCTAGAATAAATGCTAGGTAGTTAGGTCTTTTAGAGCAACAAGGTCGTGATTCCAAATCGATTGCGATTCAGCGTTCAAAAAACTTAAAGGGCAATTGGGATTCAAACGCAAAACCGTGTTAATGGCATGATTCTGAAAGCAGCCACTGCAACCACCGCATTTTGCCAAAAACTGAGCATAAGCATTAATCATAATTCGACGTAGAACTGGCGAGCTAAATGGAGGAGGAACTGTGTACAACAATAACTGTTTAACCAGTTTAAGTAGCGTGATTCAGGTGTGGCTGTCCCCGACCAAATACAGGCTGATTGCGAATGTGCTGTGTCCATTCAGTGTGCAGCGGCATAACTAATCGCCTGTCAGAGAAGCGCCGACCCAGAGGCCGTGTAAGGCTGACTCTGTAACGGCGTCTGCTTGCTTGCTTAGTTGTTGACACTAAGCCCTATTTTCCCGCTTTCGGCCCTAAACCCTTAGGTTGAGGTCAAAATCCTGCAGCCGTGGACAGGACAGGCCACTAGGTCCCTCAGTTTGTCAGTTCCGCCCGCCCAGACGTGCGAGGTCACTAGGTGAACGGATGATGGCAGATTTTCACCCCCCCCCCCCCAGTTTAGTGTCATCATATTATCTCATTCGTAGCAGCTATATTATTCGTTGTCGTAGTGAAGTCAAAGGCGGTCGTAGTAGTAGTAGAAGTAGTAGACATTGACGTTATGTCAAGCCCGGTGGCGTGGTGGATTAAGTCTGCGCCTCGCAACCGGAGGAGACACATAGGTGCGCGGGTTCGAGCCCCACTGTAACACCATATTTGTATTTATGGGGTTCCGTCTATGAAGCTATGTGAAAAACTGTTCCGTGGACGTTAAGTTTTGGCTGAGGGTCAGCCCGAAAACTTTACTTTTTAGACATTGGCGTTATCCCTCACGGCGGTTGCAAGCTCGTAGAGGACGGAGGGAAAATCACCTCCTAAAAAAATGTTAGTAAAAACAGTAGAAGTAGTTGTAGTATACGTTGTATTGAGCGGCAGCGTAAAGAGAAATTGGGCGCAGAAAACATCGTCGGCTGTTTTCGTTAGGTTAGAAAACGCTGCTGACAGCCGATGTGGCCGATTCTCTATCTCGTACGTTTCATCCCGCTTTTCTCTAGAAGCTTTCTTAGAGAAAAGCGACTCTCCTCGAAGATATTGGCCGCCTGTATCGCTTAACGCCTGCTGCCGTCATCACTGTCACTCGCGCCAACAAGCGGGTTTACGGAGCAAGATGGCTTAGTGGCAAAAGCCTTTGCGTTGCATTCGGGAGAACTGGGTTCGAGACCCACACCAGCCACTCCTAAATTGGTTTTCATGGTTCAAGGTGAATGCCGGAGTGGACTAAAAAGCCCGGCCATGATCGAAAAAAAAACGGGAAGCACAGATGTCTCAAGAATACGATGAAGATAGGCTGAATACGCCGTACATCTGAGAAACGCTCCTCTTCCACTGGCCTCTCTGCTACTCCACGCTAGTTTTGCTAGTCGTATTTCTATTTGTTCTTCTGTCTATATTTGTCGTCTATTTTCCTAAATAATGCTTTGTTATGTATTATTATTCCTCAAAATATTCAACTTACACATTTGTCTAGCTTGTTTTTATATCCCGATCGTGTTTCGTTCTAGGCTTTTCAAGCCGTAAGTTGGGCAATTACATGTAAAACGCTTAAAGCCTGCACCTATAACATAAGTGCTCAACAGACAGATAGATAGATACATATGTGGTACGTCCACCTAATACTTATTTTGCATGGTCTACGTACCTGATATGATACTTTTTATCTACTTTGTAGAGATTATGTTGCTTAATTTAGCTTTCCGTTTTATTTTCTTCAGGCTGTAATACTTGTGTAGTAATTGATCTCTGTTCTTTGATTTACCGTTGAATAGAGGCTATCGCTATATATCTCTATAATGGCTTTGACTACTTCAGAAATCGCTAATAATTCTAATCAATATCTGACAACTGTGAAACTGAGCCAAAGTAAGACTCAAATACGTTTGCCACGCCTTTCATTAGCGACATGATGACGAAAGTTGCGAAATTTAACAGTAGATAGCATATTAGTAGGTAATGCTGGTTAGGATTGATTGTATTAGCTATAATTAAGAGATGACTAGTTGGCAATGAGAGAATAAAGATGTGTCGTATTAGAAGTCTACGTGGCATATAGGGTTACTAACTACATGGCCGTAAACCTAGTTACAGATGCTAACGCTACACGATTGACCGACCGCAGCAGCGTTTGGACTAAAGAAAACCCGAAAATGTGGAAAACATACTGTCCGGGTCTGAGCAGACCATGTTTAAATAAAAAGATAATGCACTACGAAGTGGAGTGAATGTTGGATCACTGGAAGTTGCGCGTTCAGTGAAGATAAACAACACTTTCTCGTGGAGAGTTTAACGAAGTCTGAGAAGTCGACAGACCTGGTGTATGTTATAATTATATTCAGATGTTAAATATCTTGTTAAAAACAATGTATACTTAGGCATATATAACCCTTGAATTGTGGTGCTTTCGACTTGATTTGACTTGAACAGTTGAGCAAAGACTTTTTTATTATTTACATTGAAGATGGCCATAACGCAAACAATTGACCGAGCAGTCGAACGGAGACGGACGAAGAATCCACAACGTTCCTGAAGCAGCGCATCGTCTTAGAAGTTCAGCGCGGCAACGCGAGAAGGATGCTTGCCACGCGCCCGAGGAGAAACAGCCTGGATAAATTGACGTGCGTATATGTAAGAAATTCAATCTGTGCGTTTACCAGCTGTAATAATGGTAGATCTTTGGTTTATTTGCTTATATATCAGATGTAACAATGGTGTCCTTGTAAACGTATGGATCGGATCAAATAAATGAAGACGTCACATATCCTATCACGTCGCAAGGCTCAGACGTGTCTAGTCTAGCAGAGCTCCACGCACAGGGGCGGCGCTTCTCCGCCTGAATATCTAGTGATAGATAGTCTGGTATTCGACAACTCTAGTGTCCCTGTCAAACGGTTGAACGCCTTACCGACTCGTTGAAAAAGTTTGTACGTCTTCGGGTCAGGTCCTCCAGGGTTATTTTTATTATTATTATTAATATTATTCGCAAGTGCGTGCGTTGGCCTCATCATTCACCAACGAGAGATGCAACGGCACCTATACGCGCATCTTCTACGCGACTTATCTGGCACTTTTGGCAAGGATGCACTTAAGCTGACAAGCTGAAATTGGGAAGAAGCTTTTTGACGCCACAACGGAGTCAAGATCAACCGCGTTCCTCCGACAAAGAGACGGTCATTGAAACTACAGAAAGGAAAACGCCAAATTAATCTTGAGCGGTCACCAGCACTCAGTCGATAATAGTGCAAACAATATTGTAAATTTGTTTCTACCGCAGTTGCTAATATATTATGTAATCTATTTATTAGCAGCATATTGAAACTTACCCCAACCCCTCGCTTAAAAATACATTATTACTAATGTAGTTCCTAATGCAGTTGCCGCTACCGCTGCCGTAATGCGTTTCTGCTGGGTTATTCCTGTCTCCGTTTTTGATATTCTCGTTGTTGTCGCTCAACACCGCCGCGCATCGCGTACTTCTTCGGTACACCACCGCAAGAGGGACCATTCCGAAAGCAAACGATATATATATATATATATATATATATATATATATATATATATATATATTGGCTTTGGTCTCGATGTGGTAACCTTATACCCACGCCTCGTCTCTTGTGATCACTCTCTGAAGCAATCCAGATTCCTTTGCTGGCTCATTTCGGAAATTTCCGATGGCGTTCATTTGCTGGAATTCAATACTCTTTTGAACGAATCTCGCTGCCAGTCGTCTCACGCATAAAATATCGGTCAGGACTGTTACAACTGATCCATAAGATATATCCAACTCCTCAAGTATTTTCCTCATAGAAATCGACGGTACCACGTATACACTGTATTTCGGGACACTGTTTAATCATTATAAGTAACATTTTCGGCTTCTTAAGAATAGCCGAACATTCACTTCTTTGAACCAAATTCAAGCAACAAACACCGCCACCAATTCACGCAAAATGTAGCCTGTGTTTAGGTGATGAACGGACCTTTTAAACAAAACAAACAGGAAAACCTTGATGGTTTCGGTTCAATTTTAAAAAATAAAATATTCAAAGTTTGCCATTGTATATATAGTTTAACAGTGAAAGTAATGTGTATACCTATATACACCGATCTCCAGGTTGCACAGCAATCTTCCGGTTGATGCAGCAGGCATCTTCAACTTCAGTGTTAGCGACCGTCTCGCTGTCTGGTGCCCAATACTGCTTGTTTTGAATCGTCGTCCCACAACGAAGGCAACTTGTACCGATACCAGACTATTGGAGCAAATAATTCGAATGAAAACTTGGGCCCCGGTGTACTTGGCTCAAGTCGCCGAAACGATTCCCGAACAGCTGCATACTGCTGGCGAGGCAATCACGGAGTCCGCGGAAGTTTCAAGGCTTAAAGATCGCCAGAGGGGTACCGATCCACAGAGGTGGTAGTATGAGCGACCCGTCGAACTACCGCCAAGTAAATGTTCTGCTTGTTTTAAATAAGATTATTGAGCAAACACTTGTTGGCCAAATGACGGGGCATATTGCACCATGCTCTCGGCTTTTGCGCCCATTTCCTCCTGCCAGACCGAGTGGTAACCGTGACCCTAGCGGACCCCGGATTGTCCTCGAAATATCTCGCGTCTTTCTCACGCTACTGGATCCCATGACAGCATTTGTGATCAGATAGCCGCCCATGACCGCCATATGGCCCTCGATAACTTGGTTATACCTGCTATGTTAATTGGCTCTTTTGTTTGATCGTAATTTCTGCCCTTACCCACCTTTATAAAAATAACTTTTGGATGCCGTTAAATCACACTTTACCAGGTGTGCAAAAGTATTCCAGGCGTGTTCGACAACGGTCACTTGTTAGCTTTTCTTTTCTAGTCTAAAATGGTAAACTTCAAGTGTTTTTTTTTCAGATATGTGAAAGGTCTTACTTTACCGTAAATAGAATTCTGGCTGTATAATTTATATATATATATATATATATATATATATATATATACGTTTTTTCTAGACTTAAAGTAACGATGATCTATATATATATATATATATATATACAGGGTGTTGCAGAATTTTTTTTATAATAGAATATACAAATTGTAGAGCTCGTTAAAGCAAATATTTTTTCCAATGGAACATGGTCTCTCATGGAGAAGTCTTGTTTCGGAGTGAGAGCGAAATTACTACAATTTGTGACACTAGTGTTTTTGCCTGACATAGGAGCATAAAATGTGCTGTTGCTAGACAGCCAAATACTTCAGAATCATAACCCTACGACCGCCCACGTGTTCAAAGCTAACATATTCAGCAAATGCGCATTTCATGACGATCATTTGTACCAAACTTATGGTAATGCGAGCTGTGGTTGCAGAGTAATTACGATTTTTCGGCGGGATGTCCAGATTATGTGCATAAAAACTGACGCGCTGCGGCTGTCGCGCGACACGTCGGCGGTAGTGAACGTCGCCACACAGTCATTTTACATGCACTTAATCTGGACATCCCGCCGAAAAATCGTAAATTCTCCGCAACCACAGCTCGCATGGACATATGTTTGGTACCAAAATGATCGCCATGAATATGTCCGTTTTGAGCGCTGTGAGTGGTTAGTGGTAGGGTTATGATTTTGAAGTATTTGACGTGAACACTAATAAAGAACTACATTTTTGGCGAATTCTCTTCTAAGCGACCATGGGGCGTTTTCTGACCGGCCTTGCATATTCTTCAGAGGAAGCAGAATTTTATCATTAGTCTTATCAATTAGTTTCTGTCTAGGGGGACTGGTTGTCTCGCAACAGCACCTTTAATGCTCCTATGTCGGGCAAAAACACTAGTGTCACAAATTGTAGTAATTTCGCTCTCACTCCGAAACAAGACTTCTCAGAGACCATGTTCCATTGGAACAAAATATTTGCTTTAACGAGCTCTACAATTCCCTATTTCTATTACAAAAAATTTCTGCAACACCCTGTATATTCTTTTTGGTTGAAACACAGTTATTTTTAAGCATATTGACGTCACACGCTGTAGCGGTCGAAGATCAAATATCAGTGGTGCTGATGTCACGTTTTGTTGTGGTCGTTGCTACTACGGTTGTTGTTGTTGTTGTTGTTGCTGTTGCCGTTGCCGGCCTGGTTGTTTACATAGCAGCAACAACAACTCCACAATAACAACCAATTCTGCTGATATTATGGTGACTGTTGTCGATTATGTTATCGGCTGTTGTTCGTGCTTCCATTGATTGTCTGGCAGAATTGTTAACTGGTTAACCCATTAGCCAACGAACAGATTACAATCACATTCAGTTAGGCGGTTGACGAAACTGCATACGTATAAATTACTTAACAAAAACTGCACACGTACGACTGCAGGTCTATGCATTAATATTATTATTATTATTCGAGATGAGAGAAAGAGACCATGGGACAAGCGCGGACATAGTAAGCGCACAACAACGCGGATCTATTCATGAAATAGCGAATTAAATAGCGGGCATTACTCACATGGTAGGAGACGTGAAATTCAGCGTGGTGCCGTTCCTACGGTGCGGATCACTACTTGTTCTTGGTCAAGAATATTAAATGGAAACAGTGTGTGTGTGTGTGTGCAAATACATGCATCTCTTAAAGGCATTCATCTACGTAGCAAACGAATGGTTGTTTAGTCACTAGTGGTTTAATTTCTAAGATTATATTTGACTCGTAAACGCGCAGCGCTAAAACGGCATCATACGCCGTAAGAACGTACAAGTTTGATAAACGGCAAACGCATTAGTAAACCTCGTTCGTAAACAGATTTTTTGTGCTAAGTTCTTGGGCTCCATCCAACTAGACCCCACCCAGGGTGGGTTTGCCAAGGCACCAACGAGGTACCAACAACAAGCGTGTTTTCGTTAGCGCTTGTACTTAAGGTACACCCTCAAGTGTCTATGTTCAGTTAAGTGAAACGTAACGCTTACGTAAAATTTGCGCATGTTTTTTGACTCTGAATTGTCCGCGTTGATCTTCGTCTTAGAACCCGCCGCCACTGACTCGGCGGGGTCCCTCTCTCTCTCTCCATATATATATATATATATATATATATATTTTTTTTTTGACTCACTTAATATAGTAACCGTTTTATATGCTTATATGCAAGAGGCAAATATTGTTTCTTTATGAACGTGTACACCGGATAAATCAAGTGAAAACGTCACATATTCATCCAGGTTCGGGCGTGTCCAGTCTAGCAGAGTTCCACACACAGAGGCGGCGTTACCCCGCTGAATGTCCAGCGATAGTCTCTGGTGCAGGTACTCGACAGCTCTAGTGTCCCCTGTCGAACGATTGAGCGCCTTGCCGACACGTTGAATAAGTTTATGCGTCTTCGGGCCAGGTCCCCCTAATGTCTCGAATGCCAGTGGACGAAAGTCGTGGAGGTAAGTGATACTGGCATACTTTCTGCACTTATTCGCTTCAGCCAATATAGACGCGTGCCCGGCTTGTTCCGCTCCCGCACTGACCATTAAGGGGATATATATATCTGTTTCTTTCTCTACGAATATATGTAGGTACGCTCTCAGCGTAGCAAGATCCATTTGACTGGTAGCTTCATAGGCGTCCGTCAGTTTTCCTCGTTATCTGGGCCCACGTCTGTACTCAAGTATCGTAACGTCCATCCACTGGTCCGTTGGTATTGCTATGCTGCCTGACGTATCTGCTAGCGTGCGCAATACTGCGGCTGCGGCGGATTCGGGGGGCCTTGTACTGTGCGACAGAGCAACGCATCCTGCTGTCCTGTTTAAAGAACGGTCGCTAGTTAGGACTCGAAATGAATCAATTGACCAGCCATTTGCTGCTATCTGCCTCGTGACAGAAGCAGAAAAGCTCGATTTGATCAAATGTGTCATTTGATCATTGGATAAACATAAACTGTGGAATGCTAGGCAATCAAGCGAATCGCCGTATCAACGCCATACCTCGCCGTGTGGCGTCGAGTCGAGTGTGTGATCACTGCTTGATGGGCTCAGACTCTACTTAAAACATGTGGCCGGCAAATTTCGTACTCGCGCTACGTACAAACATGCCTGTTCTCCTCTAGACAAGAACGACACCGCCATTCGCGTTTGCGAAAAATACTCAGTCTTTTCACTGCACATATATATATATATATATATATATATATATATATATATATATATATATAATCAATTAAGTATTAATTTCACCATACAATTTGTAGACAATTAATTCATGTTTCGCAATGTGACAGTACGGTCTCAAAATTGGTAATCAAGTTTGGATGACGTTACACAAAATTTTCACACACACAGACACACACGTGGTAGCCTATCAAGCGATCATACTTTCCAATAAAAGCATTGCTGTTGTATACATTATATTTGAATGTGGTATCTGTGCCCTGAAGTTATTCGGCAGATTAGCAAGCGGTTCCTTTCTATAGCCACTTTCCATCTCTGTGAACAAAAGGCCGGGCCATTGGTGTAGTTATCAGCTACATATTTTAAATTTCTATGGGCTCGATGTAAGTCTAGAATATCAGCTGTACATGGTACTTTGATACAAAGTGGCTAACTAATTTAAATTGATTCTCCATACACTGCTAGACGATGATTCGTGGCCGCGTATGACCCTCCTTTGCTAAACCTTCGACTTTTTTGAGTCAATCTTGAGCTTGTTTTCTTAACACCTTTTTGCAGTGTCATCTGGGACTATCTCTCGTCGGCGCAACTCGAAAAGCTCGAGCGGATTAAACCTGCACTCCTAAAGCGAGCTCTGAGTCTGCATCGTACATCGCTGAATAGATACGTCTATCTGCTATGTGACACGCTGTTGCTTATAGATGACCTAAAGCGTAGGCTCAAACTCCATTCCACTCCGGCCTACGTGCAATTCATCAGCTCTAGGGGAAAATGGCGGGGATTTCCTCTAAAACGTGGAAACAGGTCGGACGAACGAACCGACACGTTCTCGCGCGCTTTGCTGTTCATGGCGTTTATCACGTTTTATGCGGGACGGGACAGAGGGAAGTGTGTCTTTAAAAATGTATTTTTAAAGTCACAAAATAAAACTTTTTGCAGTTCCGTGGGGCTAAAACTGTAGATAGTTACGGAATTTGCTAAACAGACTACATCGTCAGCATAAAATGTAAAATTAACGTTAAGGTTACGCAATAAGTCCGCGAGTCCAATTACATATCAAGCAAACAGAAATGGACCAGCTGAGCTCCTTGAGCTACGCCGATAGGTTGCATTACGGGCGTTTCTACATAGTGGTCGCCGTTTTTTTACCCAAATGATATTGTGCGCTAATATACTACGAACAGGGTTAAAAATAGCGCCTGTTATGTTGATCCTTGTTCGAAGCGTTTTTGTGTATATGTATATATATATATATATATATATATATATATACTCGCATACATCAGAGCACCCCCCCTAGACACAATGATCTGTCACGAAAGAGGAGGTCATGTATGGGATGGACGATATCACACAGCCACCAATATCATATTAGCAGCGCAGGTTGAATCAAAAGATCAAGCTAAAATATTTATCATTCAAAACAACAAGCGAGTTGTCCTTGCCTGCAGATTGGTGGTAAATTACATTTAAGCTGCCTGTAGTCTTGTTGTCAAGACTACAGGCAGCTTAAATGTAATTTACCACCAATCTGCAGCCATTTAACAGCAACCTGTACGTGACAACGTCTGACAAGGCTCCTGCTGGCTTGACCGCGCAGGTTAGCGCTGCGGTTCACAGCCGCAACATCAGTTCGTCTCAGCGGTGGTGATGCGGCCTGCGCGTATCGTATTGCGAACGCCCTTCAAACGTGATTTTACTGCTATGCTTAAATATGTGTTGATAGGTCTTAAGAGAACCAAATGTGTCACCTATGCACACGCACACACGAGACCACATTGTCCTAATTTACAACAACGATTTAGCTTGCTTGTTCAATGTCATTGAACACATGCTTGTTGGCGCTGATTTTTTGTTTTTGGTCCTGGTTATTGCTTCTATGTACAAAGGTGACAAAGAAGAAAACGTTAGAACGACGACGATCGCGGCGACAACCTTTGACGAGCTTTTGCATGCAAAAACTCGCCTTGCTCGCCTCGCCTTGTATTGACAAATATTGACCAAAAATAACATTCGAAAATTACGAAGCGTGTTTATGCAATTTTGAGACTCGAAATCGTTCGTTGCATAATATTTTTTTCGTTTGCACTATTATGTTTCAAGTTTATTCACCATAAATTGGTAGTGTATTACAAAAGTTCACATATCATTTTGTAGGCTAATAATATCGTTAACACGTGCTTGTAGTGACGGTGTTTCGATAAACGAGCAAGTGAGTATGTGGTATCGTCCGATATTGCACTCGCCACAATATTTACATACGCGTTCGTCAATTTCATAACAATTTCCTCTTAAGCACAAAATGTGGTGGTAGCCGTGCCATGTTGTTCGGCATATTAGAGATCTATTTTTCTGTGATGACAGTTTCCACTTATTGCTGCAAAAAGCTGGACCCTCAACATAGAGACCCATTACAAATGCCATGTTGCGGGTTTCTCTAAATTCTCTGTAGGCTTCTAAGATTTGTGTACTGAACGGTATCTTGTCCAGTACTAAATCCTCTACTAGTATGCGTTCGTGGCATAGTTCCAGTGCGAACGTGGCCGATGCGTTCTTTGGCAAGCCTAAAGTGCGCTTTATGAAATAAGATTTTATTTTATCTATATTTCTAAGGTCCGATATTGTGAAATAAGGGGCTATTGCGGGACGGCAGTATCTTACTGTAGGAACAATTTTTACTCTAAATAAATTTAACGCAATTTTTAGGTCTATGTCAGTAACGTCGCCCACTAAAATCATGGCCGCCGTAGCCTTGCTACGCATTTCCTCTATATGTCTGCTGAATGACAGCCGGGGGGTCACTGTTATCCCTAGATAACAAAAGTGATTAACGAGTTCAACATTTACTCCCCCCTATCTTGATGCACCGGTCATCTGCAGCGTACGATCCGCCTTTACTAAATCGTAGTATTTTTGTTTTGGCTATGTTGATTGTCAATTGGTGTTCTTGGCACCAATCTGAGGCTTCCTGGAGATAAAACTGCAAGTAATTTCGTGTTTTTGCAAGCACTACTAAGTCGTCAGCATAAAATGCATGTATTGCTTTTACATTTCTGAGGGCGTCCGCTAAGCCAGCTATATACAATATAAAGAGGAATGGGCTTGCGGAGTCTCCCTGGACAACTCCAGTTTTCTGTGCTACTGGCCTGCTGACATAATGAGCTCCGTTTTTAATAATAATTAAGTTCGCTTGCAGCATGTCACGTATTAGATTATACATAGTTCCCTCTATGGAATATCGGGTTTGAAGTACTTTAAGAAGTTTGTCTCTTCTAACGCAGTCAAATGCAGTCTTAAAATCGATAGAAGCGGCATATGTCATCTCTTTTTGATCTTGGCGGGTCTTTACGTGTTCTAAAATAAAGGCAACGGCATCCGACGTAGATCGCCCTCTTAGAAATCCATGTTGTTCACATGGTAGATCTGGACCTATGGCGTCATATAAGCGTTCTACAACAAGTGAAGTTAAAATTATATAAACGACGCTAATAAGTGCAATCCCGCGGTAGTTGGATGGGTCGGTTGCTTCACCCTTCTTTTTGTAAATCGGCTGCAGGAAACTTTTTCTCCATTCTTCCGGTATTTTGCCGCTGCGTAGACATCCAGTGTACAATCTGGTCAATGGCGGGCACAGAGAACGTATGTTTGCTTTAATATGTTCATACACAATTTGGTCGGGACCCGCAGATTTACTATTTTGTTTGGATTTGATTACATTGGCGACCTCTTCTTCTGTAAATGCTCGATAATCAAAGATATTCTCCCTCAGAGGTAGTAGAAGATCACCACTGTATAGACGCGAAAAATGAAGTATCCACTCATTATCATTGATTAATGGATTTGGTGGAGTGGGTCGTTTTGGGAGGAGTATCCATGGTTTTGTAGCGCTTTGTTGCACGCGTGTCACACGCTGAATTATGTCATATGCTTGTTTCTTTGTTTGCTTAATCTTTTTAAAATTCCGTTTCATACCAGCGAGTCGTTGTAATCCCTCCGGACTAAAATCCGTGTGACTGCAAATAGTGTACTTTATGGCTTTGCACTGTTCATCCAAATTCAAAATCATTTGCACTATTATGCATCTACAAACAGCTTGGCTTGTGTAGACATGCGCGAATAAACGGCCAATTAAAATTCATATTGGAAACTCACGAACAAATAATAAAATAAAAACGTTTGCTTAAAAAGATACTAGTATTATGTCATCTCTTGCTGACGAGTATCGCAGTTAAAGACGAGTCGTACTCTCGGATATGAGACAGATGCTCATGCATGAGCATAGGGTCTACTCGTTTGAGAAATTTACAAGTATGTGCTCCTGGCGTGAATATACTAATAGCGTATTTGTAATGAACAAGTAGCATTTTCAGTAAGTTTATTAATAAAGAGCACGCGGCAGCAATCGTAGTGACTCGCCCGCATTACGCGCCATCACTAGCCATGCCAAACGTATTTGCAATGAGATTAACTACGGCGCGGCAAGTGGACACAGTACACATTAATAGCAATTGTTGTCGGCGCTAGAATGATTCCCCTCATTCCTAATAGTAGTCTCTTAGTAATGTTGGAACCTTCCAAACTTTACGGTTTAAATAATGGCAGGGCTCGGTGGCGTGGGGGTGCATTCGCGTGCGCCTCTCGACCGGGGTAGACACATAGGCGCTCGGGTTCGATCATCCCCCACCGTTGCAATCTAAATATTATGAGGTCCGTCTTACGAAACAATGCGAAAGCAAACCCGTAAACGTTGAATGTTGGCCGAGAGTCAGCCCGAAAAGTGTTTGGGTCGGGACGAAGCTTCTTCCGCAGTCCTGAGTATATAAACGCGCAGTGCAGAAAAGATCTCTAAATGTAAATCTAACATATATATACGCATGCTTACCACACACACACACACGCACTATCCCTTAGTGTGGATATGGCGCAATACAAGCTTAGCTATTAACGTACTTGGGAAGTTTTTGTGTGCAAGGTCTGTCTGTCACTGCATCCTCCAGTCAAGTATATTGTTTAGACGTTCCATCAGTAGTGTTCGCCGCTAAAGTTCCTCGCTACGGCGACGGTGGCTGACGTTTACATAATAAATTGCTTACTATACTTACAAATCTTAGACCGGGACAAAAAGTTTAGTGGATTCATATATTTATGGTCAAGAAGAGTGAAGAATGAAGCAGGGAATATGTTAGCCCCCAGGGCTGCATCGAGATTATATATCTATGTATAGAGTAAAACAGTAGGTAAGCTTTGATACGACCAGAAATTCGAAATTGTATGCACACATAAATCGAAGAGAATCAAGTTTTTGTGTTGTTACAAATTAGTCGACTGCGGTATGCTTTGCTATGCGTAAGCCTGACCCATTTTTGTAACTCCGTTTCTGCATGCGAGCGTACGAAACAGCTAGCGGCTACCTGCAACAACTTTAAATGTGTCATCATTTTCCATTGAACAATATTGCTATAATCGTTACTACGGCTGTTAATTTTAACAAGTTTATTTGATTTTTGGAATATTTGTTTACGGTCAGACTCAACGAAACTTGGGTTAAAGGAGTTTCCAATCTTTACCTTGGAAATGTATGTTTCAGGAAAGTTTTACACCGCTGGGTTTTTTAGTTGAAATAGCACAGCAATGTACGTTTTGTTTGAGTTTATTACCACTTAAACGGTACGTGTGGGAGAGCTCTTCAGGATTATTATAAGAAGGATCAATATTTTAGGGGTATTGCAATGCGGCGGCTTATTATCTCATCGGGGTCCTATATCTCGCCGGGTTTCAATATCGTGTCCGGAGGTCCCATACTCCACTATTCTGTTCGTTGGCAGCTAAATCTCCTCGGCACATTCTCTGCTCTCCCTCTGCCCGTTTTGCCTTATGTACCCTCTCTCGAGCTTAAGTTTATAGCGCCGGAACTTAATCCACTTTTCCGCACACCCGTCACTTCGGGGACTACCAGTACTTCGGCTTAGCGTTTTTTCGTCTTGGCTGTCGACTGGGTCCGCAGTTGCTTTCTCGCAGGCATTTCGAAGCATCTCCTCTAAACATCTCTTGTGGAGAGATATCTCTTAATGCTTCATGGGCCTCTCACTGTCTCCTCCTTAAGCACATTTTCTTTTAATCTTTTGAGCCGACCGTTTTGGCCTTTGGTCTCTGAGTGTGAACGTCTTGATCTTTGATGTACCGGTGCCAGTCACTAAGGGTGTCCTCCTTAAACCTCCGCAAACCTGCCGATCACATCCGTGCCACTAGTCGTAGGGTTGATAAAGGTTTCCTGGCCTCTGTGAGCAAACGTCGCTGCCGCCCTTACGTTAGTGAATGGCTTTAAAAAGTAAACTTTTCCACTGGCCAGTGGCAAGCGAGCGATGAGCAGCAAGAAACGGTCCCAGTAAAATTACATACCGACGGCAAACCGTTGTAACCCGACGTTGCTTGCCCAGACCGTTGCTCGACGCTTTGCGACTATCATCATCGCTATTTGAGGCAACAACGCTTTGGCCATCGTGATCAACCGATTCCCTGAACGACGGATTGATCAAGAATCGGTTGGCCGATACCCACAGCTCCACAGATGCGGCGTAACGTGATCGTGGCCGGCCAGTGTTCGCGTGTCATGCGTGCCTCGGTCGCTTTCTGGCTGCTTAACTCACTCTAGCTGGCATCGTTTGGAGCAGCATCTCCATCTTCTTCAACGGCATATGGTTGAGCCTCGTCGTTGTTACGTTTATAGAATTACGTCGTTGCAGCTGTTGTTCTGGTTGCTGTTGTTGTTGTTGTGTCTGCCGTTTTTGTTGTTGCCCGACGTCGTTAAAGTCGCCGTAATCGCAGTTGGCGTTGCCGCAACAGCCCGCAACTACTGGTTCGTTTGAACTCTGACGGTAGAAAGACGCATGGCAATATACGCATTTATATATGCGTTTCTTGTCAGTGTACGTATATATATGAAGAAGATCTGAAAAATAGTCTGAGATCCTGAAAATAGCATAGACCCAAAAGTGTTTAAGATATGCTAAAACTAAAATACTTCAATACAGATAAAATACCATTTCTAATCAGTACAATATTGGTGGGATGGTAACTTTTTTTTAGTTTTTGCTATCTTTAAGAGAGACACACATTTTTTAGCACTTTTTTTTTCACATAAACCAGCAATTACATTAATGCACGATTCAGAGTTGCTTAACTGATTAATAGCACACACATAGCTCTTTAGAGCACACAGGAATCTAACGGCGTAAAATTGCAAAATTTCGAAGGTCATTGAATCTCTTTGCACTTGCCGCTCACCGTAGAGTGAAAAATAATGTGCAATGATTCTTTTGGATAAGATCGTACCAGGCTGTTACATATGGCACATCAAAGGCTTGATGTGAATCACGTAAAGTTTACGGTTGTTTAGAGGCGACACGTTGTTTTACGTGCACTTCCTTTAGATAAATCTGAGCTTCGTCGAAAAAATATTGTTTTTCACAAAATTAGCATCCCAAAAGCGCATTTGGCAAAGTTTAGCTGCTTCGGGTGAGCCGCAGGTTTGAGCTCTTGGGTCATTTAAATCTTAAATTGATATATAGCTAAACCTGATCTCAAAATACACCATGTTGAGATGCGGGAAAAACTCAATTGTTGGGCACGTCGCCGTACGAAAAGCAGTCAGAAGCAAGTCGCGAGACCGGGGAGGAGCTGGGTCCTTTCAAACTTCATCCGGTAACGACTTCAAGGCGAGGCTTCATGGCCTCACTTCCTTGGTTGTCTCGACTTCCTTCCCGAAACGACGCTTCATCTCCCTTAATTATTCGAAACAATCTCCGTGACCTGTCGCAGTGAGATGTACTGTCACTTCTCATTCTCGCGTCTCGATTCCCCAATCATTTATGCAAACAATACCGTACCCCAGTCCATCAATAGACTTTCCGAAGGGGACGTCACCCCTGTTTTGAGTCGATTTTTGTGGGTAATGCTCATTAAAAATAGATGATAGATTATACCGCTGAGAGTCAGTGGTCCATGCTGCCACAATGACTGTTGGGGAAACCCTAGATAATCGCTTATGCTGCCGCTCTGAGTGACCATAAATGTCATCACCACCAAGAAGCTTGACCCAAGCGAAATCCCCAAGTAACCTATACGAACTAAACACAAACTGATATAACAAGTTTCGACCGATTATCGAGCAGTGTCTGGCATCGTCTGAGTACCGGTGCGCCGCAGTGTCTCTTAAACAAATAAATAGAACGAGGAAAGATATCTTTATCGACAATCCTCCACTAGGATGCGTTGCGCAGCAGATGTACGTCCGACTGTGCGTTCTTGTTGATCCGAACCCTAGTCTCCTCGCATTGGAGTAGTCGTTCTACTGCAGTCAACATTCCCGCTTGACTCAGCGTATAGTCCTGGTTACAAATCTGTCGATTCATGTTCTTCTAACTCCGTCTGCGCTAGAAAAAACGAACGATATCTTTGTCATGAAAATATTTATAAGCTTTTAAAAATCGATGACGTCTGTTTTGGAGAGTGAGCGAGCATTTAAGCAGATACGTTTTATGAAAAAAAGACATATAGCTTTTGTTTATGGAATGCTGTAAATGTTATTTGGTGAAGCTTTGCGCACTGACCAAACACCGACACGCATATATTTCTTGTTCGTACAAACATAGTTAAAATATTTAAAAAAAATATTGTGGTCAATGGAAACTTTCCCTAGAGCTTCCGATGAATTCAATTAGTAATTAAAATGCATTCATCTTCGGATGCTACTGCTACGGGAACGGAGCACACAATTAATGTGAGATACTATTTAAGATCTATAAGATCGTTTTTCAGGTACTCTCGATAAAACGTCGGTCCTCTGTGTATACTTTAAAAATATAATTTATTATGTAAACTTACTAGCTTATGAGTGGAGTGCTGGTGACTCATATCACGTGTAATATCATCTACAGTAAGACGCATTGTGGCACTTCCAAATTAGTGTCACGCCTTAGTCTTTAACCACCTAAAGCCTCAACAATACGTGACCTAAGTCTGTTTACATTAAAACAACGGTCTTGGGCAGTCGATTGGCTTGATCCTGACCTTGTTGTTGTCCACTGACCGCGTGCCATTATTATTATTATTATTATTATTATTATTTTTTAAAGAAACATGTATTTATTTTCAATATACTGTTATTATTATTATTATTATTATTATTATTATTATTATTATTATTATTATTATTATTATTATTATTATTATTATTATTATTATTTTTCCTGGGATTCGGATTTGTCTTGACTGGAATCAACCTCTTACTGCACGTTGCTCTGTATTCCGTCAACAAAGACACATTCTCCAGCTGCACGCGCAGAGAGAGTGTGCCGGCGCTTTCCTCAGCGTCACTGTCGATGGTGACTAGGTTGATTCATCTAAAAAAGTTTGGGGGATAGGAACCAACGTTTCGTTTACATAAGTTTCAATCTGCTGAAACAGATTAAATAATAGGTGTTGTCAGTACATCCGCAGTGGAGAGCCTTGCCACATCATCTTTAAGCATCCTCTTAATATCCTTGATCGTAGTGAATAGACGACCCACCACGGTCGGTCTCCCAGAACAGAATCGGCCGAACCCGAGCTGGGTTATGGCAAGCACAGATATAACACCGAGTGTTCTCTGTAGAGGCGGTCAAATTGACTTAATATTTCGCAGGCATATTGCGTCGTAAGACCACCAGTGCCAAGTTTACCCAGTGTCCATTTGAAGAAATTCACTTGAGGTTGAGATGCTGGGCACACGAAGGGTTTGCTTTGCATTTCGTCCGAACCCACTTGTAGAGCCTAGACGTTATTCCGAGCGGTTTGAGCATTTTGGCAATGGGTGTTTGATTAACTGCAACGTCTTCCGTGAGTTCTCGAATGGTAACAGTAAGATTTTGTAGTACCTTTAAGGGCTTGACCCCGGAACTTGAGCCGGCCCCGGCTCCTTGACTCCGGAACTTAACAAACCATTATCAAGCATACCATTATCGGCAAGTTTCGTTCGTTGTAGCAGTCGTCCCGAAAGATGGCGAAGATGTTTCGACAAGTTCGACAACAGCATTAGAATTTTTGCGGGACTCGGAAAACACAACTCTGCGCATTTGCGCCTTTACATTCCTCATTAATCTGCCTTCTCACAAAGCAAGCAAGCAGTTGGCACTAACGCGGAGCGTATCGACTGACACGGTAATTCCAGCCGCTCTATCATAAGCGTGTCACCGTTTCCCATGATGATGTTGCTTCGAAGGCGCCGCAAGCATCTGACGTGAGCGGGTACCAAAACAACAAGGACTTTTGCGTCAACCTAAGACAAGTATTGAATTCGATAATGTTTATTTCGCTCAAATTGAGTATAATATGCACTTCATTAGGGTTTCTTTATAACTTTATCCTCTTCAAGCTTGCGGCGAGACATGTAGTGCAAACGATTTTTTGCTCCAGTGCTGTGTGGCACACGGTACACCTCTACAGGCAAAACCAGAACATTCGTACAGCACTGTACGCGGCATCTTCAGCCTTAATTGGATTGTTTCAGTAGCTGGTCTCTCAAAACATCTCTCAAACTGATTAGGATTCGCCGACGTGAGGTGGTTTCATACCCTGTCAACACATAAATCAATCCCGGGAAAATCTTGCGCACGGAAAGCCTCACTGCTGAGAAAACGGGCAAACCTCGGACATTGTCTATTTCTCCGTAAAGAGGGACGAGTGCTATCCGTAGTGTTTCGTTGATATGCGCTGTGAACGACGTTCCTGTGCAATAAACCCGAAGGCCAAGATGTTAGAAAGAGTTAACAAGTTTCATTAGTTGGCCGCAGCAACGTATAACGCCTCTGGCAGCGAACCGACCTCTACGCCTGAATTTCATGGCTTTGGTCTTCCTGGTGTTTATCTCAAGTCTGCGTAATCTCTTTATTGTGAGATTCGTGTATTCGCTGCCGCGGTTATTAATCGCGTAAAATCGACGCGGCGTCGTAAGGACCACTATTAGGCAATCGCAGCCCCTGTGGGTATTGTTTTGTTGTTGATGTTACTGTTAGTGTAATTGTTGTTGTTGTTGTTGTTGTTGTTATGGATCGAATCGACAAACGCCAATCGTTCGATCTAACAGGCAGCCAGTGACGACAACCTCAACACAACAACAGCCTTGAATTTCTACCATGCATCATCTTATGTTCTGCAGACACTACATTATACTATGTAGTCGACGTAGTATTATTGCTACATGTGAGTGAGTGAGTTAACTCCTGCTTCGGTTTGTCTATTTGGCCGCTCGTTGTTGTTGTTGTTGTCGTCGCTATTATTGTTGTCGCTGTAGTTTGTCGTGTCGCGCCGACGACCGTTCTCTCGTTCTGTGTCTTCTTCGTTCGACTTTGAAATTACAATCAACATTATCCTGACAAACTCACTGGCACTAACTGACGTTCATCGGCTCAGCCTCTCGTGGTTGATGAATATGGTGTGACCTATGTCGCTCGCGATGCTGCTAAGGATGCCGCTTCATCGCCGTGTTATCGTCGCGTCGGCCGAGCCGATGACTGCAACGCTAGGAACAAACAAAAAGTGTCTAAACCAATCAAGGCATACAAAACAATAAACAAGTGAGATTTGTGTGTGTGTGTGCATGTAGAGCGGCTGCTACGAGGTGAAACAGAGTGACAACCAATCAGCGTAGAGAGAGACAAGGGGAGGAGGACATGAATAAACAAAAAGAAAGGAGGGAGGGAAATAAAACTGGAAGAGGGGGAGTGGAGATAGAAATATGCTGTTTGTACACAATTCTACGTATATATATATATATACACCTGCGGTTACCTACATGTAAATGAATGCGTACGATTTCAGTCTCATCATAAAGGCTACTACACTGTTAGCTTTTCGAGTCCACCGCCGCTCTACGTAGCGGTGATAACTAGTGTCCGGACGCGGTTACCTGGTTCGCCGGCGACCGGGCGGCGACACCATGACCCACGACCGCGACTCGAGACCTAGCGCTGGTTGGCAACAAGGGTGGTTGGCCTATTGGCCTGCAGTGCATTGGCTGCTGGCCGGCGACAACAACAGTAACAATAACAACAACAACAACGACGACCTGCCAGCACTACCAGAGACTTGGCGACGTTTTCTTTTTCGTCTCCTGCTTCTTATTCTTCTTTATCTTTGTTCCCCTTCTCCTGTTAGTGACGGTGCCATGACAACAACCATAACGACAATTACGATGCAATAGTATTATAATCTACCTTGCTCCTTCTAGTCCGGCTTCTGCCTATTAATAATAATAATAATAGCAGTGCCCGTCTACTACTCAAGATACTCGTAGCTACGTTGACCAGAAAGAAAGTTTAAGCAGACGACCGCGATAACGTTGTGACATTAGCAACAACAGTGTACAAGGACACGCACAGTTCTCTAGTGACCGGCACAGCCAAAAACCGACGCGGAACGTGATTCTCTAGTTTATTCAGGTCATTTTATATGGCATTCATCGCGCCCCCTGGCGATAGGTAAATATAACATATCGAGATCATCACAGATCATTGCACTCACCATTCTCCACCACTACTTTCCATTTTAGTTTTAGTTTTCGATTGTCAACTTATCCATTGTGGTTTCCATCCTGGTTAAAAGACGGTACCGAAGAATAGTTCCGTTGATTCGAGGCCAAAAAAAATCCTTTCTGGGCTGACTCTCAGCCAAGATCTAACATCCATGGGACTGCTTTTTGCATTGCCTCATAGACGGACCCCCATGAATACAAATGTGCAACGGTGGGGCTCGAACCTGGGCACCTATGTGTCTCCTCCGGTCGCGAGGCGCAAACGCATGCTACCACGCCACCAAGTGATTCGAGGCCAATAGAGAAAACGTACCCGGACTGCTAACTATACCGCGCTAGCCCGATATACTTGGTCGACTGCATATCCACAGATAAGTTCAGGTCACCTAACCAGTTCGCTGTTAGGAAATCACGGGGGTCCACAAGGTTAGCGCTGGCAAACCTTCGAAAGGAGATCACCGAGACAGTCCGTAGAAGAGAAAAACGGGCTCGTCTGTCTCGGAGTCTTTCTAGACGTTGCGGCTGTCCTCATACCGTTTGTTTCTTGTTTACGCCATTCTTTCTTCAAATGTTACGCCGTTCTTCCTTCAAATGTTACGCCGTTCTTCCTTCAAATGTTACGCCGTTCTTCCTTCAAATGTTACGCCGTTCTTCCTTCAAATGTTACGCCGTTCTTCCTTTAAATGTTACGCCGTTCTTCCTTCAAATGTTACGCCGTTCTTCCCTCAAATGTTAGAGTGTTTGGGATGTGCGCCGGTGACAATGGATTGACTGGCTCTCAACTTTCTGACTGGACCTCAAGGATCGGTACTTGGCTCGTACATGTTCATCGTTTTAGGAGTCTTATCCTACTTAGGATAGTCTGCGAATAATATCGGTAAGACGTTTGCGCACGCGGATGACATTTCAGCGTTATTTCATCTTGAGCCGATCAAACTTAACGGCGACGTACGCACGATGCTTGTACGTGTGGAAGAGGCTATCAAGACCATCAAAGTTGTTAGTCTTGTTGTGAACGCCAGTAAGACTGGCCTGGTGTCATTTAAGTTTCGGAGAACCACGGGTGTGCAGCAGGTCACACTTGATGGGACGCAACTCGCATTGTCTCAGACGGCCAAACGTTTGGGCCTACCCCTGCGGGCGTGCCATCTGGATGCTCTAGCACCTACTTGCTACTTATTCTATCATTGTGGCGTTGAGTTGCTTTGAGAAAGCATTGAATTGGTGTTCCAGGTGAAGGTTTCCTCCTCGTCTAAAGGAAGCTGCTAGTGTCGTATATATATTTATGTATACCATGATGCGCGCCTTTGGAGGAGATGGGCGCGAGAGGCTATATAAGAATATCTTGTAGGGCTCAAATCAATCTAAAACGATGCTTTCAGGGCAATGTTCGTTAGAAATCGCAGATATTTTGTAACTGATCTGCTTGCCGCGTACGAAGTATGATGTGTGTTGCCCTGCTTGCATTTAAAATATTGAGAGGTAAGTTCCATCGGAAATCTCCTTCCCTAACCACGGTGGCCAGCCGCTCTAACCACTGCATTACCACGTTGGTGATACCCTCATTTTTTAAAGAAACGAGTAGACAGTCTCTCGCCTACCGCTTTCGCGGAAAAGTTCGATCACTTCCGTCTGCAAGGAGATTCGCGAGGGCAGCTAAGCAACATGTGACCAAGATACGGCGAGGTAAACAGGTAAACGTAAATTTGAGACAATATAAGAGAAACTAAGACACTATCTTTCCATATTCGTGATACGAGAACTTAAGCGTTGCCGCAAAAGCGCAGTTTCGTCAATAAACCACACCTTGTATTGTATGCATATATACATACAGGCTCGCATACACCCACATATGCATTGCAGGTGCGATGATATAACATCAAAATATGAACGACACTACATAAATAAGCAGATGGCTAGTCGCGGATGTCATGTACCGGGATCTTGCCGGTTTTATCTCTGTTGTTGATCGAATTTTCTTTGAGCTATGCTTATTGAGATAAATCGATAAACGCGACAGACAGATAACCATGCCGCTGAACCATCAGCCGGCATGCTACTGTTGCTGCAGCCGCCACCACAATGACTGTTGGCAAAACGTGCCCCGCTCCCGGTAATGTATATGTCTAGGTTTAATGTATATGTCCAGTTAATGTATATATATATATATATATATATATACATTAACTGGACTTATACATTACCGGGACCGGGGCACGTTTATGTATATATATATATATATATATATATATATATATATATATATATATATATACAAATAATCATTTGCTGATCCTCAATTTGTGCTGAATGCAATTTTTTTCTTATCATTCTATATTTACATACTACTATCCGACAGACGAAACCGGCTTACGGTAATCTTATCTTGAATCTAACCACGGTTTGCTACTAAAATGATCCCCATTAAATGCGCGTTTTGCTGAACGTATTTGTTCTAAAGGAGAAATTGAGCTATATACATATATATATATATATATATATATATATATATATATATATATATTAAGTTGGACAAAAAGTAACCATAATTTTTGTATGTGGTTTTAATGCCCGTTACTTCTCTAAAAAGTCTGTTATGTTAAAACCGATATATATGTATATATATATATATATTTTTTTTTCTTGTGGAGGACAATTAAATGCAGTTACGCACTACTGCTGCGAGTAGGAAAATTCGGTTTCCATCTTGAGGTGTGTAGGACTCGACCCCAGCGGATGGATGTTACGCCGCTGAGACCAATACCCACTAAACGCACCTCCCCCTCTTAAGCTTCACTCTCTTCTAACGATTCACATTGATTCTAGTGCGGATAATGTAGCAATGATGAAGATGTTAAAGTGACAAAACTATCAGGGACGAAATAAGCCTTGTATAATAGTTGTCATATATATAACAACCGACAAATATAACGAACTACTGGACTCTCGGATGTGGCCGGAAGGGATACTTTTTCGCCCTTTTCGCACACAACTAAAACCGTTTAGAATATATGGCACAGAGAGAACGACGACCGCATGAACTAAGCGCAGATAATGCACACGAGGAAATAAAATGATAATGAATATTCAAATGATATCTTTGAGATATTGACACGAATCGTTAAAACAGCCAGCAACACAGCAAATACACTCACAGAATCAATGCAAACGCATGTTGTGGGCAGTGAATCACTGAAATCATTATATACTACGTCAAACGAAAACGACTTTATCGATAGAGGTGTTGTGTTTTTAACCAAAACGTTTGCGATAAACACAACAAATACAAATTAGTTTACTTATCATAAAATATATAATGAACTTGCAATTCAATCTCAAGGGAGAAAACCGAACCAAATGGAGTGTGCCTAGCGCCGCCAAAAGAATAAAAAAATGCTCACACTTACTCATATACACTGTAATACAAATAGTGCTACAATTAAAAGAATGCTACCTGGTTTGCATCTAGAGTCCTCCAGATAGACGATCCACTGATATAATAGATTGATACTGGAAGTAACATAGGAAACGCAATGAGATAATTAATTGCTCCAAATGAGCATGCTGTAATAGAGACCGACGTAAACTGTGATCTATGAAACGATATTGCACAAAGCGTAGCTTTTATATCAGGAATACATAAGCTTAGATTGCAAATAAACGACAACGACAAAATTAAGTTGCGTACGTCAGCTGGAATAGAAGAAGTGCAGTATATACCGCACTAATATCAGCACAGCAGCCACAGTCAATAATCACCGAGATGCACTCAACCTCCTCAGCTCATCGGAAACTCGATAAAGTCACGTTTATTTACGCCGATCCAAGAAGTCCAATGCACCCTCAGTACACACCACCAGGCGCTTGAATTCTCAGATTTTACAACAAGCTCTTAAACTCATTTAACTAGGAGGCAATATCAGTGTCAGTGGAGTAGCTATCCGGTGAGCAACTAAGATTTCATGCGCATAGAAACCGCTGCGTAAACCCACTACCCACAAACCATGGTTTGATGGATGATGAAAAGCTGTAAAATAAAATTAAAATTAAATTAAATAAATTAAAATTAAAAACAATCTCAATAATTAAGTATATTACCTTATGCAGCGCGTGACACGCGTTCAACAAACTGCTACAAAACCATGGATACACGTACGATTGTTAAGCATTTAAAGAAGAAGAGGTCGCTAAGATAATCATATACAAGTAAAATAGTAAATCTGAGGGCCCCGACCAAATTGTGTATGATTGTGCATATTAGAACAAATATAAACACCCTGTGCTGGCCATTAACCAAACTCTATAGCGCATGCCTACGCCGCGGTATAAAAATAAATACCGGAAGAATGAAGAAAAGTTCTCTGCAGCCAATTTACAAATATAAGGGTGAAGCAACCGACCGAACCAACTACCGCAGAGCTCCACGAAATAGCATCCTTTATAAGATATTAACTTCATCTATTGAAGAGCGCTTATATGGCGCCGTAAGCCCAGGTTTACCATGCGAATAGAATGGGCTTCTAAGAGGACGATCTACGTCGGATGCCGTTACCCATCTTGAGACCCTGTAACGAATGTCCAAGACAAAAAGAGATGACATATTCCGTTTTTATCGATTTCAAGATGAGATCGTTGGAGCACTTCGAACCCGAGAGAGAGAGATATATGTATAATCTGATACGCAACATGATGCAAGTGAACTTAATCCCTATTAAGAACGGGGCTTATTATGTCAGCAGGCCAGTAGCACAGAAAACTGGAGCCGTTCAGGGCTCTTCATGCTATATATACTTATAGTTGGTTTGGCGGACGCCCTCAGAAATCTAAAAACGGCCCACACTTTATGCCGACGACTTAGCAGCTCTTTCAAAGACATGAAACCACCTGCAGTTTTATTTATGGGAAGCTTCAGAAGCTTTAGGTGCCAAGAAAAACAACTAACAATCAGTATAGCCAAAACGAAAGTACTACGGTTTAGTCGAGGTGATTCGTACAACGCAAACGCCCAGTACATTAAGATTGGGGGAGTAAATATTGATCTTGTCAAACACGTTTGCTATCTAAGATTAAGAGTGAAGTCCGTGCTGTCATTCAGCAGAGAAGTAATGCGTTCAGCAGAGAAGTAAGACGCAGAAGAAGTAATGCGCAGCAGGCCACCGCGACTGGTTATAGTGGGAGACGTAACTGACATAAAACTAAAAATCGCGCAAAACTTATTAAGAGTAAAACAAAGCCTATAAGATACTGTCTTTACCAAATTGCTTCTTTAGAAGCATAGATAAGATTAAATCCTGCTTCGTAAAGAGCACGTTTTCCAAAGAACGCATCGGCGACGCACTAGAATTGTGCCACGAACGCGCATTAGCGGAAGATGTCTAGTACTGGACACGAGTACCGTTCAGTATACAAACCTTAGAAACCTACAAAGATTTTCGATAAGAAATCCTTTTCAAATAGCACTTGCCTATTTGGCAATTAGTCACAATGTAACAATAGAAGTAATTTTATGTTTAAAAACGCAGCGTGGCATTTGTAATGGGCCCTTATGTCTGCTTTTTGCAGTTATAAATGCGGATTTTGGTCACAGATAAACAAATCTATAGATAAAAATCCGCCTAATCCGACATCTGTGTATCTATTGTAAATAGTGCAATTTCGGACGTTACAACTGCTCGTTTATCAAATCATCGCCACGAGATATTGTTAGCCTACAAAATGACAACTAAACGATTGCACTATATATGTCTATATATGATTATTCACAGAACGCGCACATACACCCTGCAATCTGATGAAGACCCGCAATCTGTGTTGAACTCATAACTGCTCCATCACTCTGTCGTGTTAACTTGATATGCTACTACGTTTTGTGCGTGTGCTGTTACAGTAGCGCTGGACTGCCAAGTAGACGCTGTTAATTATATGAATGCCATGCAGCATATCTATGAGCAGATGATATACATACATGCAGTTTGAACAGATGGCCACAAGGCTGCTTGTCGCCTAATGAGGTTGGGCGGAACACATAACGACACAGCAACAACAACACCTACCACTACCACCTCAAGAAACAGAACAGCATCCACTACAAAAACTAGGGCAGAAATGACAATCACAATCTGGAATGGAATGGTGAATTATAGCAGGTTGTGTGACATGTGTGCTCTAATTGTAGTGAAGACGACAACAAAAACAATTACACATAGCAACGGCAACGTGCTGCTGCCGTTATTGTTATGATAGTTGCTGTTGGTTTCGTTGTACACTAAATGCTGTTGCTATTGTTGTTGTCGTCGCCTCTTGTCGTCATTGTGGCTATCGTTCTTTCTAGTATTTTCATTTTTTTTATTGTTAATATAAAATATTACTGTAGAATATAATTTGACTTATTGTTATTGCTGTTCTGCCGGTGTTCTTGTTGTTAATTTGTGGCCCACGTTGCCACACGAGTACTCTTCTCCGGGCGTCTGATTTGGACAAAAGGCGCTCTCGAGCTTATCCCCAAAGTAAACGGCATCTATCGGCCAGTCTGTCTAAGTAGAACACTGGCCAAGGTTATTGAGGCGATCATAGAGAACCGCTTGTCATTGGAAGAACGCGACCTTCTCTCACCGAAGCAATTCGGATTTCGTAAAGGTCGCCTTGGTTTCGAAGGCAGAAACGCTACGAGAGTTCCCAGCTAAGTCCAGAGATTTCCTCATTACTGTGTTACGATGTTAAAAATGATTTCCACAGCTTACTCTGAAGGGTGATATGCAGACGCTCAAAGGAAAGTGTGCCCCGAACTGCCTTGGGCGGGTATGAGGACCATGAGGAATCCGAATTTGAAATAACAGTCGAAATTCTTCAGGGCTCCATCCTGGGTCATTCACTTAAGAAACTTGGCGCACGACGAGTAAAAAGGCATCACGACACAACCGCATAGAGAAACAGCCATAAGACCTTTCTATCTTGCGGAATCTCTCTCTTCATCCCTATCCCTGCCCTATTCCATATATTATTTTATTCAATCTCTCTCTCTCTCGCTGGCAGGGTCTTTATATTTTCTATAATATTCGTTTAATAATTTTACTACTTATTATTTGTCTAGTAGCTATATTATTCATTATTAGTTCAGTGCTTTTCCTCTTCATTAGTTTATGCATCAAGCTTAGACATTGAGATCGGCTTAGCCGCCGACACAAGCATACTCACTCATTCATTTATTCATTCATGTAACCAGGCCTAACAGTAACCCAATCTAAACCAAACGCCAACTAACGCAAACCACAATGTACCTGCCTGCCTAACTATTTATCTATCGACCTAAATGTCATTCTATCTGTATATTGATATATCTAGCAGCATCGACTTGTTGTTTGGCTGGCTATACGCGCGCGACGTGTCCGCTCAGTTTAGTGCCGATTAGTAGTAGTAGTAGTAATAGTGCCGACGCCATTCTAGTGAATAGAGAAACAGATTGTCAGATATATGGTAAAAACGTCGTGTCAAGTCCCTAAACACTATGTTTGTCTGCGAACGATCGCCGATCACCTGCATAACAATATTTCATCTTCAATAGCAAACACTGGTTGTCTTGGTGTTTCTATTACAGCAGTAGCAGAAGAAAAAGAAAAATGAAACGGAAAACAGTCAGCATATATATATATATATATATATATATTGTTACGGCTTCGATGTAATGCCAAAGTAATACCGAGCCTGGGGGGGTGGGGAGGAATCCGGGTTTAGTGGGTTTGCGAGCCTCACACTAGTCACGCAGGCTGCTAGTGGCGCATGTGCATCATACATTCCCGAAACCTCCCAGAACAAAAAAAAAAAATATATATATATATATATTGTTGATATACATATATATATATATATATATATACATTGTTGTTGATATACATATATATATCTATATATTGTTGTTGATATATATATATATATATATATATATATATATATATATCAACAACATATTGTTTTTGATCAGTGTGTATGTGAGAAGAAGAAGCGCTGCTATTGCTGGCAAACGTACTAAAGCCTACTGCTCATGCTGCCGTTGACGTCAACGGTACACTAGACAAGTAAAGTGGTAGGAATTTTAGTTGCCAACGAAATGGCAACCCGAGTCAGTAGAAGAAGTTGTTGTTGTTGTTGTTGCAGTTAATGTCGTGGTCATCTCCGTAACACCGACAGAACAGATGATAACAGCACGTTAGCGTTGCGTCGCTACGGCGAATAAGCGACAACATTCCTAGAAGCTCCCCGAAACGCCGCTTACTCACTCGTTAATTGCGGAATAAGTACAACTAAAAGCAAAAGAGAGAAGACCGACCGAGCAGCAAAAGCGGCTCTGACACATGTAGCTGCTATTATTACGAATATGATGATTCAAATGTCGATGATAACGATTATCATAATTAGGAAAATATTGCGTTAGTGCTTTTGCTGTTCATCAACAGTGACAAGTAGAAAGAACGGCTGAGGCATGTTTTCAATATATATACGAGTATATATATATATATATATATATATATATATTACGTCTGCTAAGGTATTCTACTGGTATTTTTTGCGACCGTCAAACACGCTGCCTACCGGCCAAGTACGAGAACAGTTAGCAAGAACTCTCGACGTATTACAGACTAAGTTTTAACTACACAAGAAAAACATCACATATGGTACAAAAAATAAAACAAAATTATCAAGGAAACATGGGTTATTATTATTATTATTATTATTATTATTTATTACATGTTAAACAATGTAACAGATGTGAGGTCTGAACGTATTATTGCAAAGTGTTTTTAAATAATTAGTTTACTCCATGGCGCCTAAAATAGATGCCGCGTGCCCTCTGCAAACGGCCAAGGACAACGCTTGCCTCAAGAATTGACCCTCTCTTCGGTCGTTCGTGACCTCCTGAATTCGCTTACTTAAATCTTTGAGAAATGCTTCGGTTCCCTTTCTGATTGATCGTAGTGTTTCCATGGCGATAGGCACAAATATTATTATTATTATTATGAGCCCATAATCGGCCGCTGGCGTGAGACGTCACTGTGTCCGACACGCACCAGCCAGCGCGGGCATCGGCCACATCATTCAACAACGGGAGATGCACAAACAGCGCCTATACGCGCATCTTCTTGAGGACCACGCGGTAATGACGTAGGTCTCTCGTCTTTGTCAGCATACAAAAATAGTCCAAAATTCGAATATGAATACATATCGTCTCACCTACGAATCTATTCGTATTCTATGTCTATTCGTGTATAATTTGTAGAACTAATAGTTCCGTGCGATATCAGGCACGCAATCTACTGGCCAAAACCGGGGTTACCAACTGTTTCTAGATTAGCTATGGGGTTTGTTCTAGATTAGCTAGACTATGTTGTTCAAAATGCTTAAGGGGCATACCTGGATTACTTCATGAGTAGGCGGGCACGTTTCGAGTGCCCGTTCGCATTGGGCAGGTTTGGAGACCAAGACGGCAGGAATCGAGCAAGATGGCTTAGTGGCTCACTAATTTGTTTCCGCTCACTAATTTGCCCACTCCTATATTGGTTTTCATGGTGAAATGACCGGAGTGAAATAAAATCCAACCATGATAAAAAAAAAAAACGAGGAGCACAGATGTTTCAATAAAAATAGATGGTGCATTACCATCCAACCCCCCCCCCCGTATTAAGTTAAGTAAGTTAACTTATAATCATCTGAACAGCTGGTAACGCGCTTGAACAATGTGCCTGGTCATCTGTGATTACGCAGATATTGCCGTACTCGTCAGCGACATCGCGGTGCTGACTGTGTTATCCAAAACAGCTGATTGCTAATGACAAGTCGTTTCGCTCCTGCCTTTTCGCTCCAGCCAGCGTTTCTAACAGCACGTCCGACATTAATAACGCATCTTCCCAAACAACAAACGATACTCAAGATGTCGGACCACTTTGAAAAAAACCCACCTCCACCTACTCCGCCAAGAAAGCGAAGCTTGTTCGGTGGGTTCTATCTGCGTGCGGGGGCCTACCGAACTACATATGTTTGACATCTTTCTTTAGCTCTTCTGCGCGGAACGCTGAGGTGGTCCTAGAAGAAGCAAATGGGCGGTGATCGACGTGTGTGACTGCCGTGTGCGATACATGCTGCTGCCGAGTCGACATACTCACCGCATGACGCTCGTTCTTACCTCGTAGGAGACACCCCCAACTCTTCGAAACAGTGAAGCTTCTCATCATAGCTGCGCGCTCTCTATAGAGTTTCGTAACAATGGTAATAATATAAAGGTAGGCGAAATTTTGAAATTGCACAGCCATACAAACAAACATATCCGTCTCTACCCGAATTCCGTCAGCCTATATTTAGAAATATAGGCTGACGGAATTCGGCAATTATTAGAAATAAAGCTACATATTTTGAAAAATAAAAATAGGTGCTGCTGATATCTTAAAATACTGCAGCGTTTAAACAGCTTGTAAGCTACTGCACATACATAAGCACATTTAAAGTTGTGCTGTTTTATGACCATGCAATTCATCTAATAACCTATAAGTTACTAATGCCATACACATTCTCTCTCTCTCATATATATATATATATATATATATATATATAGGCATAAATAATCAGATACTTATAGCTGTAGGGAAACTGTACATATATATACTTCTCCCTCCCTCTCTCTATCTCTCTCTCTCTCTCTATATATATATATATATATATATATATATATATGTTTTATTCACAATACTATATACATATACATGCATAAATAAACAGATTCTTATAGCTGTGGGGAAACTGTACAAATATAGGTCTTTATTGGACAGCCTATGCACATGAATATAGGGTTCGGGTTACGGTAATGCACGATAATCCAGTAAAAAACATCCTACTGGTCGCAGCGCGGGCACTTGCCGCACGGTCATGTCACGAGGCCACAGAATTGTGCTGGCAAAGCTGGCCGCGCTGCTCCTCGATCTCCCTCCCTTAGAGAGAGTCATTGGGATGTTGGTTTTAGCTACAAAAATATAACATCTTCGACGTCATATCACACGCATGAGCGTACACAGTGTAGATAGTCAACAGTCATATTCATTCTCATTCTCATAGTCATACGCGTCGTTGTATCTATATGAACGTTTTTCTATGCTATATGCTTACTATGAAAAATAACAACTCTAACTAATTTGCTGTTAGTAAGCACAGTCTTAGAATATTAAACCTATTAAATTAGTTCCTCTTAGTGAGTTTCTATCTCTCTCTCTCTCCTTATTTCTTCTGCTTCCTGCTTTTTTAACTACCTGTACGGTCATAGATCCTGTTTTTGATCAGCCTCAACAGTCATACGTGTACATATCTCTATATATATATATATATATATATATATATATGCTACAACAAGTAGCCAACCTAGTTCTAAGAACACTCACTCGTATGTGGATTTGGTTTCACGACTGCCATGCAACTTGACCGGTTGCGCAGAAAAACGCCTCGAGAATCGATCACCATCAGATTGGGCGGCGGTTCTGATTGGCGTGAGAGCCCGATCTCTACAAGGATCTATTACAAATATCTTCTGGTATTTAGACAGAGTGCGGCGATGAGAACGCGGCAGGCATAACATATAACGAGTGGAACTTGTTCTCTCTGGCAGACATTGTCTGGTCCCCTTCTGCACCTTCAACATGATACGTTTAGGAAAATCGACAGCAAGCCATTTCAGACTCGACTAAAAGCGACCGTAGTACAGGTACTCCAGCTACCATATAAATATTAAAACTGCGCGCAAAATGGCCAAACGACATTTTTGTGAGGCTCGATCGGCCAACCCTACATGTGTACTGGGTCGCTTTTTTCCGTATATATAATTATGAATATATATATATATATATATATATATATAAACATCCACATGGATAATATATACATATACCTACCTAGATAGGAATTTATACTTGTCCAAGTTCTATGAAAAATGCATTGAAACTCCACATTTCCTAGCATCCTCAACATGACTCTTCATCCTGGCCTGTCTATGGCTAAATATATATACATGTTTAAAGGTATTTGTGTCTAAAGTCACACGTCAACCACATTACTCTTCTATGTTCCACGCTCTACTAATGGAAGTTCGTGCCAAGGTCCGATTTGTTTGATTGTATGAAGAAACTTCCTGAATGTGTCGGCATCCATCTAGAACCACGGCGACGTCGAGATTTGCATGGCCTATGCGACAGATGTCGGGTTCTCTTCCTCTCTTGAGCGAACCAACGTTCGCCGTCCGTATGAAGCACGACTGTACAGAGACGTGCAAGAAGCTACCTACTAATGTAGGTACGTAGGCTGGTAGATAGGTTGTAGATCTACGTCGTCGGACGCCCGCCGACCTGCACCGCTCGCCAAGATGACGCTCGGACGCCGATGCTCGATGATGCGTGCGCGCGTGCGTGCGTGCAGCGACTCGACCCCTGGTATCCTCAGTCCTCCTTGTCCTGCGGCACGCTGACGAGCACCTTCTGCACGAAGCCGGTCAGACTCTCGATGATCCGCTTGTAGATGTCGGGCTTCTCCTTCCAGTGGATCGTCAGAAAGTAGACGGGAATGCCGGACAGCGTGATGCCCATCCCGATGAGCGTCTCGTGCGGCTGCGAGAAGAACGGCAGCACGACGAGGAAGAACGAAATGACGAAAAAGAACACCGGCAGCACGATGTTGACCTTGATGGGCCGCTCGAGGTCCGGCCGCTTGACGCGCAGCCACAGCAGGCCGCCGATCGACAGCATCACGAACAGCGCCTCGCTGAACGCCGTGTAGTTGATGAGCTTGAACACGTCCGTGTTCGACAGGTACAGCAGCGACAGCAGGCAGAGGAAGACGAGCGAGGGCGCCGGCGTATAGTAGTCGATGTTGATCATGGACAGCATGCTCGGCAGATGGCCCTGGCGGGCGCCCACGAAGAACAGCCGCGACGACGCAAAGATGCCGCCGTTCAGCCCGCCGAACGTCGACAGCGCCACAAAGATGGGCATCACCCAGTGGTAGGAGCCGAACACGCGTTCGGCAAACGTCACCGCGACGGCGTTCGACGACGCCATCTGGTCGGCGGACAGCACGATGAAGTAGCTGACGTTGGCCAGCAGATAGATGACGGTGACGGTGGGCAGCGAGATGTAGATGGCGTACGGCAGGTTGCGGAACGGGTTCTTCAGCTCCTCGGTGACGAAGTTCAGATAGTTCCAGCCGGCGTACGAGAACAGGCCCGAGTAGAACGACAGACAGATGAGGCCGGGATCGGTGCTCGTGCCGTCCCAGAGGTTCTCGAGATTGACGGTGTAGCCCGAGGCGAGCTTCGCCGCGCCCGCCCCGATCACCAGCAGCAGCGCGATGATCTTGGTGAACATGAGCCAGTCCTGGAGGAACGTCGCCCACTTGACGTTGTAGCAGTTGATGAACGTCAGAAAGCAGATGATGAGCGCGGCGATGAGGCGGACGGCGTTCGCCGGCGGATCGCACGTCGGAAAGAACGGCGTCAGGATGTAGTTGGCGAACGTGATGCCGGCGATGGCGTTCGACGTCGGCTGAATGATGAGCAGGCACACCCAGAGGAAGAGGAACGCCGGCAGCGGCCCGAACGCCTCGAAGATGTAGGCGTAGTCGCCGCCCGACTTCGGGATGGCCGTGCCCAGCTCGGCGTAGCACATCGCGCCCACCATCGAGATGAGGCCGCACGACATCCAGACGACGAGCGCGAGGCCCGGCGAGCCGGCAAACCGCAGCACGCCGATCGGCGACACGAAGATGCCCGACCCGATGATGACGCCGATGATCACGCTGACGCCGTTCAGCAGGCCCAGCTGTTTCTTGAGCTCGACGCCGCCGCCGCCCTGAGTCGAGCCGGTGAGCGAGCCGCGCTTGATCATCACGCCCTGCGTCGAGTCGGTCGGCGTCGTGACGGACGACGTCGTCGACGGGCTCTGCGTGCCCGCCCGGCCGCCCTCGGCCGTCATCAGCGAGTCGGTGACGCCCGTCTCGGGCAGGGCCGACGACTTCATTGTCGCAGTTTCTGAGAAGCTTGTGCTTCTGTTGTTGCTGTTGCTGTTGTCGCTGCTGTTGTCGCTGTTGTTGTTGTCGTTGCTGTTGTTGTTGCTGTTGTTATTGTTGTTGTTGTTGTCGTTGTTGTTGTTGTTGTTGTCGTTGCTGTTGTTGTTGCTGTTTTGGCTTGAGAGGACTCAGGCTACTTGTATGTTGGGCTCTTGCCCGTCACCGCTACTAAGGCCACGTGCCTACGTTGCTGTAGAAGGAACACGTGTAACGTCGTGGTCGTCGACGAGTCGAAGAGGAGTCACCAGAGGAGGCAGACCCACAGTCGTAGCCAGCCCGGGTCGGTTCAAATCGGGCCGGAAGAGTGTAGATTATATCTGCTAGCACATCTGGGACCAGTCGAACACACCAACAACAACAACAGCAGCGCAACGTGGCCCCGCCAAGCCCCGCAGGCACCACAACACTCACTCACTCACTCAATCAATCAATCAATCGTCATCGATGATGGATGACCCTCTCGGTTCAAATGATGAGGCTAATTTCACAAACACTAACGCAACTACCGCTGTTAGTGTTACTGCTATCATCACTACTACGAATACCACTACGATCACGAAGAAAGCGAAGGCAACAATTAGCACTAGCTACTGTGAACAATGTGGCGGCTGTATCCAATCGACGCTGACATTGCTGCTGCTGGCAGGGGTGATGTTGCCGGCAGACTGATGCTTGGTTTTGCCGCCAATATCGTGGCAGTAACTGCAGTGCTGCTGTTGTTGTAGTTGTTGTTGTTGTTGTTGCTACTGCTGGTGCTTCTGCTATTATTGTTGTGGTTGTTGTTGCTATTGCAGCTGTCGTTGCTGTTCCCCTCCGCACTCTGCTGCACCTGTCGGAGAACGTGTGTGCCGGACAGGATTTCCATGCGCTCTGGTGACTAGACTACCACAAACACAGTACACATGGCACGGCACGATCGAATTGAATGCCGGTCACGACGGACACGTGCTTTATGTACATGCCGCAACGACGACGACAACAACAATGTTGTTGGTGATGATGCTGATCGCAACAACAACAACAACAACAACGACGGCAACAACTACAACAATCAAGTTCACACTGACGATTCTCTATCCTTGTCGTGGCGGTACTGGCGATGGTGGTTGTGGTTGTTGTTGTTGTTGTTATTGTAGTGGTTGTTGTTGTTGTTGTTGTTGTGACTGTTGTTGTTGTTCTTGGTCCGTCATGCCACGACACCAACGGCTGGACATGCCGTCACTTACAACGGCATAACCCGTACCAACTGCAACGGCACGTCTATCTGCAAATCGACTCCGAATACAGCACAGAACAAGGATAGACAGAGACAGGCAGGCAGCAAAGAGCAAGATATGCAAACTGACATGGCACGTTGTTTCCCCTGTTGGTGATCTCCAGCCGGGTTCGGTCGGTCGGTCGATTAGTCTGCCGGTTGGGTTTGATCGCTACTGGCAAGATTCGCGTTGTTCCACTACTGTGACACAATGAGTCGTGTCGTGTCGACGTGTCGATTTGTCCCGCCACCAACACTACAACGATGTGATGATATGTAGTATAGTCCCAACCCTTTTCCAACGATATACTACTACTACTATGAATAGTCCTTCCAGGCGGTCTAGTATCACCAACACCAGCTGCTGCAGAAGTTCCTAGTAGTCCTTAGCAGCAGAAAATCTGTTGTTTCTAAGGCCACTCACGAATTTCGCGCACACTCAGACACGCCGCAGGGTCCTTCACGCCGCTAGACCTATACTTTAGGCTAGGCTAGAAGCACATTTCGACCACGACTAGCGGCTTCTGGCGAGATATCGACGAGCGAACCAGCCACTGCCAATGAGTAATGGAACAGCCCCGAGGAGATGACGATAAGATACACCGTAATCTCGGAGTTAAGTCTCCAGCGTCCAGCGTCCTGACAACGGCAGCAGCAGCAGCAGCAGAATCAGCACGCGACCAGTGGCTCCGGAGCGTCAGCTGCACAGCTGGTTAACAGCAGCAGGAGGAGGAGCAGCAGCAGCAGCAGCCGCCGCGTGGTGTCGCAGCGTTGCCGACGGCGTAACTTCGCCTACAATCGGAGAGGAAGCCAACAAGTTAACTGGATGAGGCCGCTGGCTGGGTGAACTCTCCTCTTCTATCGATGCTCGATCGTACTCGAAGCTGGCTACGTATCGATACGTACGCCATAACAGTGCACGTACGAACGTCCGTAACTTCAGCAGCTAACTAACCAACTCCAGCAGCTAACTAACCAACTAACAGAAGTGGTTAGCAGTAGTTGTACTCGTAGTAGTAGTCGTAGTAGTTCATAAGAGCACCTAGCCAGTCACCTCGTTTCGGCGTTCGGGCCCCCGACCAGTACTAGTCGTCGCTGGCTGGGCTGCCGGCTCTCGAGCCGACTCGAGGTTGCATCAGATAGATAAGACTGTGTGTGTCTGTATATAGACGGTGTGACGGTGGCGCGGACCTCTGCTCTGGCTAATGCTGGTGCTGCCGCTCCTCCTGTTGCTACTACGGCTGTTAACCTTAGTACTACTGCTGCCGCTGCTGCTGACGACGATAGCGGCGACGATAGCGACGACGACGACGACGACGACGACGACGATGCCGCCGGGTTGGGTGAATGGATGAACCGCGTGGTGAGGCGACTGCAGGCGGCCCGACGGTACAACCAGCCAGCCAGCCAGCGAGCGAGCGACCGACCGACCGAGCCTGCGGGGAAAGTGCCCTCCTCCTCCTCCTCCTGGGGAAAGGAACGCCAGAAGTCCAGCCCTCTCCTTCTTCCTCCTCCCTTCTTTCCTGCGTTGTTCCCTTCCTCTCTGCTGCCACCTTCTACATAGCTCTAGGTGGCAGTCTATCGGCACTCGGTGTCGTCGGTGATGTACAGACACGGCACGGCACACGGCACTGCACGGTCGTCGTCGTTGTTGTTGTCGTCGACGTCATCATCGTGGTCGAACAAGCCGCCGTCTATCTACATGCTCTGCTACCCTTTCCCTCATGATCACGTGGTGGCCGCCCCCAAGACACGCGGACATCATCGTGGATTGGACTAACACTATTATTACTACGGGCTGCTACTACTACTACTACTACTATTATTACTACGACTACGACTATGACGAAGATCAACGCCGCGCTGTGGCCGCTCGAGAACAACGATCGAGAGCACGCGCGCGCAAGCCGCGAACGAGACGACAAAGAGGATGAGGAAGAGAGGAGAACAAACAGAGACCTCAAACGACATCAAGCACATGGGGGAACAGCCTCGCGGTCTCGATGACCTCGATGAGTACGATGCGGTGGCAGCGGCGGTGACATACACAGTGTATCTCCTTCACATGTGTGTGCATATCCTTTATAACAGACTGTATCAGATAGACTGACAGACTGGTAGTATGTATGCCGAAGAAGTGGCATGCTGGAGTGCTTTCGAGTCTGAAGCCGGGGGGATAGGGGGGGGGGGGGGGCTTGTGTAGATTAGGGAAAGAACCCCCGAGTTGGTTAGTGGTGAGTCTGTGCGGCAGCCCATATGCTATTACTAATTGCTGCTAGCTGTGTGTGTGTGTGTAGGTGTGACGCAGATGCATCACGCATTAATTATTATTAATTTTTATTATTATTATTATTCAAACCAAACAGGGGCACCATGATGGCCACGAATAGCAACAGCCGTCGCCCTAGCCGTAATCATGTCGGCGGTACGCATCTCACAATACCCTAGCAGTAGTAGTAGTGATAGTAATAATGTGCATAGATAAAAACAGCGTATCATGACAGTCTAAATTGTAGCGTACTGTTATTGCAACAATCCTATCGTATCGATGAAGAAAAAAACTACCGCACAAAATCATCACTCCGTACACGTCTTCAGTAGGTTACAACAACAAGAACAACAACAACAATACACAACAGTAAAAAATATGGACAACAATAAAAATAACAACCAGAATATGAACAACAATACCAATAAAAACATCAACGCGAACAACAGCAGAACCATTCAATGATATTTGACCAACCAACAAAGAGCAGTCTGTTGAAGTAATCGCTTCTCCACCAGCACGAAGCAAGAAGCGTGGTTGAATTCATACAAACAAACGATATATATATATATATATATATATATATATATATATATAGAGAGAGAGAGAGAGAGAGAGAGAGAACGGGGGGGAGAGAAACGAAAAAGAAGAGGCCAAATTCACGAGCAATTTCAACCGTCAACAATTCGTAATGGGCCATCATTGCTATTCGAGTTTATTTGTGTAAGTACCACTATTGACCACTGCCATGGTAGTGTTATTATTATTATTATCATTATTAATATAAGTCAACTACGACCACAACATGTTGCTATAGCGAGCACAGTGAACGCGCCATGTCTCCATATAAGCCATCCAAGTATCGTTTCATAGCCGACAAACGATCGTTAACCGAGCACGTGTGTCGCACCTGTCGCCAACAGAACGATTACTCGCAGGCGGTTCTGCTACCGCTGGTGCTGTTGATTTGCTGATGGTGATGGTCATCATATCATGATCAATTGTTGTTCTAATGACGACAACGACATCTTCCAATAATAGGTCGATGACCTAGCAGAAGTCTGAAGACAACAATTATATATATATACATATATATATATATATAGAGAGAGAGAGAGAGAGAGAGAGAAGGGGGGAGAGAGAAATCAAGTCATGGATAGAGCAATATGGCGAGAGAAAAACCGGCCAATGAAATAATTCGGACATGTTTCGCTACCAACTTCGCCGTCCGCTCTAACGGCAGATAGCAACTCTGCCTTGACGGGGTCTTAATCTGAAACACAGTGAGAAGAAGAAGTAAAGAGAGGTGGAAAAATATAAAATAAAAGAGACCAAGGGGTAAATCCGGGTGAGTGAAAGAGTGTCTGTCGTTCCGATTCCGAGTTTAGTTATTCCAGCGAGGATGGAAATGCCTTTTTTGCCAGAGTGGCGATTGCTGTTTGAGCAACTCAACAATCCGCCATCCATTAACCCGCCCACGTACCACGCGAGCGAGACGCTGGCCACACACTACAAACTTATATATATATATATATATATGTTCTTTTTGCTAATATGACCAAAACAGAAATACAACCGGTTCACTCAGATACACCTTGCGAATAGAACCTATAAGCGATATTATCTACAAGCGTGGCACTGTCACGGGTGCAAATAAATTAATACAAATTGCAATTTTGCGAGACTTCACCAGTGACGACTATACGATGAAATCTCGCAATTATTTTTGACCTTTACCGACGATTGACCACAAAAAGAGTTTGTTGCAATTTGATTTTCCTTTACAGCCGGTATTCCGATGTCGGCACCCGACGACAATAGCGGCTCGTCCGACTTGCACTTCGGTCAGACCGAGGCCGCTGCTTGGGTAAGGCTTTCCCCTTCCCTGTAGAAATATTCTGAATTATTTTTCACCTCGCCCGTATCTCGGGTATCCTCACCCATGTAGTAGCTCTTATTTTGAGTCGCCCACAATGCATTGTGCTATTGTACGTAGTGTGCTCACTGCAGACGCCAACATGTTGCATTGTGATGGTTGTAGCGCTAGTTCAGTCATATATATATATATATATATATATATATATATATATATATATATATATATATATATACATATATAAAATGCCCCTGCTTTTATTATATCGTTCTGTCTAGAACAAGTGATGTTATTCTATACGGAAATTACATTTCCATGGAAAAATTATCCACAGTACACGTGTGCCATATCGTACCAGGTCTGGGTGGGCGAGCTCTGCATTGTCCCGAGCCCAGCTGCAGCGTTCTGGCATTGGAGGTCAACTGATAATTGTTGTAGTAAAATATGCCTGCCCGCGGGAACCGGTCAAGCTAACTACAATCTACGCCCAGTAATTGTGTTTAGTTAAGGTCTTTTGGTCACCGCGTCACTCTTGCTGTCGTCATCATCAATACAGTTAGCATTGTTGCTAAGCTCTGGTCGCCAAACTTTGTCGTTTGAACATTGCTATTGAATAGAGAAGAGGGTTCTATTGATCGATTAACAGCCCTATGCCCCTACCCGTTTTGCCTCGAATTTTCCTCCAGTCACGCTGTTTGGGCACTTCTGTTAGCGCGTAACTCGGGCTATCCTTTTCGAATATGTTTTCCGTACTCCAAGTACGAAATGTGTTGTTAACGGAGCAATTTTCAAATGTATTTTTTTACTACGCATTGCACAGCTGCTGAGTCAGGAGGGTTTCATTTTACTTTGGGTATAACAGCTGGCTTGGGTGCCCCGCCGCCTACACTTAGAGAATCGTTAGGCACGGTGCTAATACAATTGAAATTTCCTGAAAATTGCTTTCTTTGTAATATTGCCTTTGGGCTGCCGATACAATCTGCAGTCCTATTCAGGTTTACCGTAAACCTAGTCTACCTTCAGGTCCGTGTTTTGGAAGAGCTAAAGGTAAACAAATTACAGAAGCGAAGATTGCTATTGAGATGACCGATAAGGGTGTTTGGGTTAATCGATCGCGTCGTTCTCCCTGGTGCGTTTCCATGAAGCTGGAGATACGATGTTTTCTCTGCACACAAGAGCAACTATTTTTTCCATCTTCGTTTTGAAGTTGCGCTTTGCCTACTCTGAGATGGTTAAGTATGTGGACATCAGTCGGGTACGGTTTATCGTTGTCATTTGAACGGACTAACCTTCAACTATTCTTTGCTTAGCTGCCGTACTCTCGTCCGACCACCAACGGTGTGCGACGTTATATACATAGCTTTATACATAACTTTCTAATGTACCCCTTGCGTGGCAAAGGATTCATTGGGAGGTATTACGGCCGGTAAGAAGAGCGCTATATTCCTCGATCTTGGCTCAATTGCAATACGGAAATAACCGCATACAACAACGATCACTGCAACTTCTGAGACTCAATTATACTTTCTGTTTATTGGGTCAATGTGCAACCATTTAGGTATACATATGATGCCAGAATAGGTCGCTTTCGCCTTGTAGTTTATGACTGCCGTGAAAATATTGTGACTCCTCTCGCCGGAAGATTAGTCGCAAATTATCAATCGTCCATTTTCAGTAGGGCCTTTCGAATACTGTTGATTTGGGTCAATACAAAGACAGAAATTCAATTCGATCGGAAGCGCTGTCCTAACTGCGAGGCCACACATATTCCTATGATATTCAATTGCCTGAGTACTCGCCTTTGACTACTATACAGACATCAGCTTGGGAGCACATCACCTATGCTGAGAGGTGTTGTGCTTCCAAGCGGTCATGAAATTGAGACACCGCCACTTGCGCGATTTAAGTGGATGCGTAAACATCGACCTGACTTAACACGACTTGACGAGGAAGCCGTCGAGGACTGTAGTGTTACTTCAGAATAGTTTGACTCCACTGGTCTAATAATGTCTACTGGCCGTTGATGCGCATAGAATAAACACATCCACATAAGTAAATATATATATATATATATATATATATATATATATATATATATATAATAACGTATGTGTATGTGTTTATTCTGTGAGCATCAACGGCCAATCAACAATACTAGAACAGTCAATTAGAAACAGTAAACAGCGTGTTTGTAATATGTGCGGGTATTCGCACGTGTTTAAACACCACTTGTGGCATTTGTTTTTAGTAAGCAGTACATGGCGATCAAGTGACCACTCCAGCTCCAAGGTCGGGAGCAAGCTGCTCGTAACTCGTTCAGCTCGTTCAGAGCCATTAGTGCGGCTACTGCTGCTATTCTTAAGATAAACCTTAGAGCTATTTATTTCTCAGTAATGCACGCTGTCTCTGCTGCTGCTGTCGCTTCGAGCTAGACCTGAAATCGGCGCTCTGCCATCTAGATTGCATACTTCTTCCATACATGTATGTATATATGTATGTATATATATATATATATATATATATATATATATATATATATGGGCGATAGCCTTTTCTGCAAAATGCACACAATTGCTGTAAATTGTTACTTTTGGAAATTTGTGAGCTCAATGAAGAATTATTAAATATATATATATATATATATATATATATACACTTCAGGAAAAAAATAGCCTTGCCCATAACACTGGACGTTAGGCATATTTTCTACTCACAATAGGCGCCGCGTCATGCTAAACAATACTACGCCTACCGAGGCAATCAACCTTAAATACGACTACAATGTTTAGAATCTGCGTTTTTATTTATTAATATGTAAGTAAAATATATTGAAAATAGATATATGACAATGAAAACAATTTTATTTCTAAGATAAATATACGGTAAAATGTATCTGTTTTAAATTATTATTAGGATTCTTCAATATTTTCGTTTTCATACAATCTATATGTATTAGGTCGGCAGAAAGTGCTGGCCACAAAATTAAGTGCTAGTTAAAGCCTTTATGAGATTTCCCCAAACAAATACATCTGTGCACGATTTAGCATTGTCGTGTACGAAGATGAAGTTATCACTAACAGTCCTTATACGTGTGGTGTCAGAATTTCATGAACGTGCAGTTGGCCAGCTCACTATTTTCCATGAGGATCGTTGGCTTGATGACAAGTTATGACAGATTCGGTTTTCCTGTTCAAGGATATTGTACCTTAAACGATGATTGATGAACGACCGCCTAGGTTGGCCTTCGTATGAACACTGACAAAACAAAGGCTATCAAGTTAGGACGAGTAGAGTTCGTCAATGTGTTCTGCAATCTCGAAGTAAACAATTTCTATAATGCACCATTTATGACAAGCATATTACAGAGCGAGTTCGGGAGAGCACGATAGTCATGTCGCTTGTAGAAAAACATTAGAAAAACCTTCCGCACACTTAAAGCTTTCATTTATGGAGCCTTGATGGCCTTTTACAGCATAAACTAAATGTGGAATCACTTTGCGATATGTCAACTCGAGAAACTTAAGAAAAATAAACCCGCATTCTATAAGCTGCGTTTAGGTTACCAAGAAATGAAAGAAACCGCCTAGTTTACCTAATTATATCTGCCCAGCCCCTAGTAGGGAACCTGGTAACACGGTTCAAGCGTTGCCATTATGACTTCAGTTTTTGTACAGTTAAGGTTGATTTTTTGAAGCTACTCGTGGTTTTTCTTTGTTTGGTCTGTTTTCCAGATTTCACGGACCACCGGCAATAGGGATGGATAACTGGAAATGACCGCTGCAGGAGACACGTCATCTTATCACCCGCCCCTATTCTCTACACAGGTTTCATCATAAACTCCGCCAGAGACGGGACACTCGCGACGAAGACGGATAGATGTTGATGCAGCCAATGTGGCAAGCCGTGCTCTCTATATTTACCATCGCGATACATCCGGATGTCCGAGTGTTGCATATTTTACACAGCTGACTCGCTGACACTCCAAAAAGATGTACTCTAATATTTGCACGAATGTGATTTTTAAGTGTATGTGTTGTACTCATACAAGACAAATGGTGTAATAAATCAAGCGAATGAACGTCTGTAATTGGCGCGCCCCGCAATGCAAGGTGAGACGGCAAACCGCCCTCGTCGCCTACGATGCACCCTTTCCCTTCGTCTACCGTTACCGTTGAACGTACGTTCTTATTTCATCCGAGAATGGAACGCTCTGCCATAGGTCAACGCGGTTTCGTAATCTCGGGCAAACCGGCATCGTACTTGTCCGTGAGCGGCGGTCGGTTGTCGACAAAGGGTACAGCGGTCGAGCAGGGCTTAATATGAATGCCCTGCAGTCCCCGTCTCCGACAGTATGCTCTAACTGCGCATCAACGCGCCGAACACTAGCAACAAATCGGAGAATACTGCGGATCTGTTTGTTGACGCAACTTAACTGGAAACCGCGAAACGTCGGCGACTTTACAAAACATTCGACAAAGAAAAAGAGTTTAATAAGTCTAGCAGCTCATTAGATGTAGTTCGATTGAGCCTTGCCCAAATCCGCTCTCCAATTCAAGTTGAATAATTGATGCCTATGAGTTGATACCGGTAGACTGACTCTCTGTTAACGGTCGATCGGTTCACATTCAGTTGAACAGCTACAGAACGTGGACTTCGAAAGCCGAGGTCAAGAAACGCAGTGCTCTGGACGACCCTTTCTCTGGCATCGTCTCGACTTGTCCGAACTCGCTATTGGCTCTTTTACTACGAGCAATGCTACTGGCTGGCAAGGAACGTTTCACTAGACATTTGGTAATATATATATATATATATATATATATATATACGAGGTGTGTTCAAAAAGTATCGCGACTTTTGTGTTTTTTCAAAAATTATTCATTTATTCATGAATATCTATTTTGTCCCCTTCAAAGTAATCCCCATGAGATATTATACACTTGTGCCAACGGTTTTTCCAATCTTCGAAGCACTTTAAAAAACCATTTTTTTTATCTTGTTCAGCTCCTCCTTCGATGCCGTCTTTATCTCGTCAAGCGTAGCGTAACGTCGTCCTTTCATGGGCCTCTTCAGTTTAGGGAACAAGAAAAAGTCACAGGGGGCCAGATCTGGGGAATACGGTGGCTGCGGCATCATTAGTGTGTTGTTTTTGGCCAAAAACTCGCGCACAAGCAACGATGTGTGAGCAGGGGCGTTATCGTGGTGCACAAGCCAATTTTTGTTCTTCCACAAATCCGGGCGTTTCTGGCGGATTGCTTCGCGCAAATTGCGCATAACTTGCAGGTAATATTCCTTATTGACCGTTCTACCCTGTGGCAAGAACTCATGATGCACCACGCCCCTGCAATCGAAGAAAACTGTCAGCAAAACTTTCACATTCGACCGAACTTGGCGCGCTTTTTTCGGTCTTGGTTCGTGCGGCAGCTTCCATTGAGATGATTGAGCTTTGGTTTCCACGTCATAACCATAAACCCACGATTCGCCACCAGTTATGACCCTCTGGAGCAAATTTGGGTCGTCGCGGACAGAGTCCAACATCTCATTAGCAATGTTCATGCGATGCTGTTTTTGGTCGCAATTGAGCAATTTTGGTACGAATTTCGCGGCGACCCGTCTCATGCCCAAATCATTGATAAAAATCGAATGGCACGAGCCAATCGGTATGTTTAGGTCCTCAGCAACTTCTCTAACGGTGATTCGACGATTGGCCAATACCATTTTCTCCACTTCATTAATTTTTTCGTCTGTTGTTGAAGTGCTCGGGCGTCCGGCACGCTCTTCGTCGTTCACATCTTCTCGGCCTTCTGAGAACATTTTGTACCACCGATAAACGTTGCTTCGGTCCAAGGTAGCTTCTCCGTATGCCACAGTCAACATTCGGAATGCCTCCGCGCACTTAATTTCGTTTTTCACACAAAATTTGATACAGGTTCTTTGATCCATTTTTTTGAATAGGTAAAAATCGAAGACGATCCAAAACACGTGCAAGCAAAGCAGCTGACAACAATTAGGTGAACATTCAAAATGGCCGAGCTTGTCGGCATAAGTAAGAGACATGAGTACCAACATAACGCCACAAAAAATCGAAATTCGAATATACGTAACCCGCGAAAATTCAAAAGTCGCGATACTTTTTGAACACACCTTGTATATATATTGAGATTTAATATAGACGCCTGCCTGTGAAACGGAAGTGACTAAAACAAATTTGTGTATCCGAGAATTTTTCTAGTTCACTGCATCATAGGGTTGAGAACGGAACGCATCGCCTCAGCAGTTTGACAGTGCTTTTAAGGATGTGATTTATTGTGATTATAAAACACGGTTAAAATTAAATATGATGGGTGATCCAATTCCTAGGGAGCAGAGAACTAAGCCCCAGACAGCGTCATTTCGGAGATGCTAGATAATTAAGATACACCTGAACAGGCTAATGAGTGTAAGTGTTTACAAAATGTTTTTAATTCTAGGCTGATAAGTATTGGCTCGTTGCAATAAAGCAGGCTTAATTCTATCAGATACACTGCAAGGTGTGTCTGATTCTAACACGCCCGTGTTACCCTCATTCTGTCCATAAGAAAAACCACAGATGCCACTTTCAGATAGAAAAACATTTATTTTAGCACTGTTTATTTTAGTAGGTATTTTCAACGATTTTAGTACCGAGTAGACGTTTCGGTGGACGTAAGATCAGTGGGCGCATGCCAATGCCTACGAGCGTTGTCTCTCTGCGAAATGACAACCATGTTATCATCTACAATCAGCTACACGCCGATTCGAGTATGCTCTGAAGCGTTTTAGCTGAGACTTTGCATCCCTACAACTTGACCGCTCCACTAATTCCTGGGCGTTGTGGGGAACAAAAATAACATCGCCACGTACACACCAATTACGTACCACCTTGTGTGTTCGTACAATGGATTTCTTGCGGAGTACTCTCTCAATGCACTGGTCGGCTCTACTCGCCAAAAAATTGCGCTAAACACTACTCAGTCAACCGCAGTCCGCCGACTCGGAGGAGGTCGTTACACTTTTTATCTCGTTAGGACGGCAGGGAACGGGAACCTGCAGACCATCATATTGTGCTCAAATATGAAATATTTGATCAATTTGCTGATAGATGATATGTGATTACAAAACAGACACCACCGCGAAAACGAAAATGAAAAAGTAAGATCATGAAAAGGGTTAGCGTATAGCATAGATCCTTTACGAATGTAAAAATAATCCAACTTTGCCAAGTATCCAAAGACGTTGCTTTGTCTGTAATGACCAGAACGTCCACCAGTCGCAGTATGCAGCTCTGTTTTGGAAAGTAAAAGCAAATTGTGATTTTAAACGAATAACCGTTTTATACGGATAGACAATATGATGAATCGTCAGGTCGTGTTTCTTTATTAATTCAGAAAGTGCAGGCATAACAGAAAGTGAAGACACTCGTATTATCTCGATGAGCATAGAACGTGCACGCAAAATGTTTGCGAATGTGGTGTAGCTCTATTTGATTCGCTTATAGTGCTTCGTAAATGTATATATCCTTTTAAAATATTTATTTTACATTAACAATTTTCACCCCCTGAACCTGCTTGTTGAGTATGACCATCAATTCCTGTCCACGTATTCTCTATTTCGGAAACCTATAGAGTATTCTCCTCAAGGGAACCTTGCCCCATACGTACAGATGACTGTCTGATGCGGCCTCTGGGTCAATGGAAGCACTGGCCCGTATGTTTTCACTCCACAATGGCACGCATATCGCAAGTCATTACCTAAATTAATTTTAGCCGAGTTAGACGACATCAATGCAAGTGATTTCTGGCTCCGACAAGATTGTCATACAAGCCACACAGTGAGAGAAACAACTGAGTTATTTGGATGAAGTTTGGAACGGGTAATCTTGCACAACCTAGCCTATAAGACCGTGCGATTAAGCGCCTTTGAACTTTCCTGTAAGTTTTTGTTAAAGATGAAAGTTACAATATTAATCCCACGGCTTGTAAAAACCAAAACAATCACCACATTATAGAAATTGTAGTTTGTTAGAAAGTTGCCATTACGCTTGCATTAAAATAAATTTTAAAATATCTTTAACACTTGTGGGTTTATGCAAAAGAAAGATCTAACCTACATATACATGTAAGTATGAATCTATATATATATATATATATATACATACATACATTTATACATATATACGAGGTGTGTTCAAAAAGTATCGCGACTTTTGTGTTTTTTCAAAAATTATTTATTTATTCATGAATATCTATTTTGTCCCCTTCAAAGTAATCCCCATGAGATATTATACACTTGTGCCAACGGTTTTTCCAATCTTCGAAGCACTTCAAAAAACCATTTTTTTTTAATCTTGTTCAGCTCCTCCTTCGATGCCGTATTTATCTCGTCAAGCGTAGCGTAACGTCGTCCTTTCATGGGCCTCTTCAGTTTAGGGAACAAGAAAAAGTCACAGGGGCCAGATCTTGGGAATACGGTGGCTGCGGCATCATTAGTGTGTTGTTTTTGGCCAAAAGCTCGCGCACAAGCAACGATGTGTGAGCAGGGGCGTTATCGTGGTGCAAAAGCCAATTTTTGTTCTTCCACAAATCCGGGCGTTTCTGGCGGATTGCTTCGCGCAAATTGCGCACAACTTGCAGGTAATATTCCTTATTGACCGTTCTACCCTGTGGCAAGAACTCATGATGCACCACGCCCCTGCAATCAAAGAAAACTGTCAGCAAAACTTTCACATTCGACCGAACTTGGCGCGCTTTTTTCGGTCTTGGTTCGTGCGGCAGCTTCCATTGAGATGATTGAGCTTTGGTTTCCACGTCATAACCATAAACCCACGATTCGTCACCAGTTATGACCCTCTGGAGCAAATTTGGGTCGTCGCGGACAGAGTCCAACATCTCATTAGCAATGTTCATGCGATGCTGTTTTTGGTCGCAATTGAGCAATTTTGGTACGAATTTCGCGGCGACCCGTCTCATGCCCAAATCATTGATAAAAATCGAATGGCACGAGCCAATCGATATGTTTAGGTCCTCAGCAACTTCTCTAACGGTGATTGGCCAATACCATTTTCTCCACTTCATTAATTTTTTCGTCTGTTGTTGAAGTGCTCGGGCGTCCGGCACGCTCTTCGTCGTTCACATCTTCTCGGCCTTCTGAGAACATTTTGTACCACCGATAAACGTTGCTTCGGTCCAAGGTAGCTTCTCCGTATGCCACAGTCAACATTCGGAATGCATCCGCGCACTTAATTTCGTTTTTCACACAAAATTTGATACAGGTTCTTTGATCCATTTTTTTGAATAGGTAAAAATCGAAGACGATCCAAAACACGTGCAAGCAAAGCAGCTGTCAACAATTAAGTGAACATTCAAAATGGCCGAGCTTGTCGGCATAAGTGAGAGACATGAGTACCAACATAACGCCACAAAAAATCGAAATTCGAATATACGTAACCCGCGAAAATTCAAAAGTAGCGATATATCGTATGTATATATCCATATTCAGTTTTTATTTCATCGTGCATTGGTAGTCGTTAGAAGCATATTTTACTCAATATGTAATTGACTTTAGATGATAAGGGCGTTCCGCATATTTCCGCGCGCAAGTATGTGGTAGCCTCAAATATAACATTCTCCACGAAAACCACAAGTTTATCTTTCAATATTGAAACAGTTTGGCTTCTCACTTACGTAGTGACGGTACTTGTACTTGCTACTCGCGAGCGTTTTCTATCTCTGTAAACAAAAGGCCCACCAGTAAGTGTCATAACCATCAGTAAGTGTACTTATCAACTACAAATTTTAAATTTCTATCTTCTTTATAGGCGTTTGGGAGTCAACCACTACCCAAGAAACAAGTATGCATTATGCATACTTTTTTTCTTTTTTTTATGCATGTTTGTTCTTGTCCCCGTCCCCCCAGTAAAAAAAAACATAAAACGGCACATTGTTAAGTCTAGAGTCGCCCCTATAAACGATACATTGTTGCCCGCATAATACGTTGGCCTAAACGAATATAAGAGAACATCTCATTATAGCAGGATCAGGCATTCAAAAAGACGATACAAGAAAGAAAACTCTGGAGAGTTAGGAGGCTGAGTTTTCACCGGTTACGGGAGCTCCCAAAGCTATATGGTGAAGATCGGGTAGACTGAGGGAGACATGTGTGTACTGTGCGACGTCGAGAACTACGGCGATAACGTGGATCACACGCATGCAAAGTTCTCGATGGCACGATGCAGGCGGCCCGATTACAACTACAGTATGAGCAGTATGACGAGAGAGATATACTCTCAGGGATGCTCAACTGAAAAAAAAAGCGGAAACTGGGAAAAGCGGATGCAGATTTTGTGGAGGTTGTTATGATGGCAAAGGCAACGCTGACGGAAGAGAGACAGCAACACAGGGGGCGTCGCTGGTAGACTGAAGATTGAAAACCAGACCAGCAGCTCTCTATGTACACTGAAGTCAGCTGACCACAAATATTCCGGTCACGGAGGCCTGGGAACCGCTAGGTTTTTGTGGGTTTGTGGGGTTGCATCATTTTTGTATCAAAGTGGTGGTGGTGCTGCGTGGCGAAGTTGCCGAGTAACTACGCTTTTTCGACAGCCATAGTTGTTATGATTTACGTTGAAGCTTCCGCGCTCAGAACAGTACAATTTTGCCAAGACGTTTCCGCCCCTCCTTCCATTGGGAAAAAATTATTTTCTTGCCGAGTTCTACCAAACCTCAAAATATATACCAACATTTCTCATACAGCCTATGCAAGTATGCATGCATTTGCATTCGATATGGCGGTCAAAAAAACTTAGTTACTCGGCAACTACGTCACGCAGCACCATCACGTTGGTGCGAAAACGATGGGTCTTAACTTTGCAATTACCTGAGCGTACATTTGTGATCGTAATGGCAACTTTTTATGGTTCTGCACGTGAACGTGTTAGCGTAAGACATAACAACATATGGACTTTTTATAACTTTCTCTCTCTCTATATATATATACAGGGTGTTGCAGGAATATTTAAAGCGCGATATACAGAATTGTAGAGCTCGTTAAAGCAAATATTTTTTCCAATGGAACATGGTCTCTGAGAAGTCTGGTTTCGGAGTGAGAGCGAAATTACTACAATTTGTGACACTAGTGTTTTTGCCCGACATAGGAGCACAAAATGTGCTGTTGCGAGCCAACCAGTCTTCCTAGAAACTAAGCACACCATCGTGTTCGTGATAAAATCCTGCTCCATCTGAAGAATATGCAAGGCCGGTCAGAAAACGCGACATGGTCGCTTAAAAGTGAATTCGCCAAAAATAAAGTTCTTTATTAGCGTTCACGCCAAATACTTTAGAATCATAACTCTACAACCACTCACAGCGCTCAAAATAGGACATATTCAGCCAATGCGCAATTCATGGCGATCATTTTGGTACCAAACTTATGGCAATGCGAGCTGTGGTTTCGGAGTAATTACGATTTTTCGGAGGGCATGTCCAGATTAAGTGCATGAAAAATGACGCGCTGCGGCTGTCGCGCGACACATCGGCTGTAGTGAACGTCGCCACACAGTCATTTTACATGCACTTAATCTGGAAATGCCCTCCGAAAAATCGTAATTACTCCGCAACCACAGCTCGCATTGCCATAAGTTTGGTACCATTGCCATAAGTTTGCGCATTGGCTGAATATGTCCGTTTTGAGCGCTGTGAGTGGTTGTAGGGTTATGATTCTAAAGTATTTGGCGTGAACGCGAATAAAGAACTTTATTTTTGGCGAATTCTCTTTTAAGCGATCATGTCCGCGTCTTCTGACCGGCCTTGCATATTCAGATGAAGCAGAATTTTATCACGAACACAGACAGAAACTAAGCACACGATGGTGTGCTTAGTTTCTGTCTAGGAAGACTGGTTGTCTCGCAACAGCACATTTTGTGCTCCTATGTTGGGCAAAAACACCAGTGTCACAAATTGTAGTAATTTCACTCTCACTCCGAAACAAGACTTCTCAGAGACCATGTTCCATTGGAAAAAATATTTGCTTTAACGAGCTCTACAATTCTGTATATCGGGCTTCAAATATTCCTGCAACACCCTGTATATTTATATATATATATATATAGAGAGAGAGAGAGAGAGAGAGAGAGAGAGAGAGCAAGAGAGAGAAAGAGGTCGTTTATACATTCGTATATATATATGTATATATATATATATATATATATAAACCCCGGTCAGTTCTGGCTTAGCCATCCATGGTTATGACAGCGATTCGAAGTGGACACTCGATCGGCCTGTAGATTCGTATACAGACGATTCCGCGCAGTTGTCGAACATAGTCTGGTGTTGGTCGCCGCAGACGCCGCGTTTACGTTTCGCGCGAAGCGTCTCCGTTCCGTGCAGACACTTTACGCTTTGTTAACATGTGAACCGGTTACCCAGGGCAGGGTTGCAGGGACCGAAGTGCTTTCGACACGAAAACACGATATAGAAGCGGAAGCCGCCAGAGACGCGCTGCTTCGGCCGAAGGAAGTCGCTCTCAAGCTCGAGTGAGTATCTCTTCCTTTCGGCGCCCGATCTCGCCGAAGTCGTTGTGTATCTTTCGCCGACCCAATGGCCAAACCAATATTTGTGAACAAAGGTAGCAGCAGGAAAAGCGGCACGAGAAAAAGCTGCAAGCTTAAGGTGTGGCGCGGTGAGAGCGGCGAAGACCAATTCATCTTGTATCTCGTTTTCTACTTCGACAAACTCAGCAACCAAGCCCGCGGCGGGGTGGTGTGATGACTTTTATGATTACGCTCTCGACCTATCCATCGGCAGAGGCGGCGGAGGCGCCGAGAAGACCGCTGTTCTAAGAACCCTCTACCCGAGTTATAGCCCTCTACAACCGTTCAGTAAGCACCCTGAAGAGCCTCTGTGTGCTTATTTGTTTTCGTCTACTGAGTGGTGTTTCGAATCACCAAAACGTTATTTTTTTTAATTTATGTTTATCAGCTTACGCATGTGCAGTGCATTATACACGCATATAAGGGTCATTTTGTAGGTGGGTGCGCGAGATGCTTTGGCCATTGCGATAGATACCACGCCGCAGCATGTCCAGTAGTTTAGTCGATAGCTGAGCTCGCAAGATGAGAGAAGATCCGGTGACGTGGAAGAACCACCAGTTGTGACTGATGTACATGTTTATAATTGACCCATGGGTGTTAATAAACCATAATAATATATAGGTATTTTTTTCAATCAAGACTTAAAAAGACTAGAGCACTGTTTAACCAGTCATATTTCTATGTCGAGTCGAAACAAAGTGTCGCAGTGTTATAGACAGATCTGCACAAAAATACCTAATGCACACAACATCTACCTAAGGTTGTCGTCTCACCCCAACACCTGTTTTTGATAATAACGGAGGTTGGATGGTAATGCACCATCTCTTGTATTGAGACATCTGTGCTCCCCGTGTTTTTTGTCCGATCATGGCCGATTATAATCCACTCCGGCATTCACCGAGTCTAAATTAGAAACAATGGAAACCAATTTAGAGTGGTTGGTTAAGTTGTTGGACCCACGATTTCCCGAATGCAAGGCAATGGCTTTGCCACTAATCCACCTCCAATTGCTCGGCTATTATCAATATTAACATCACTGACACATGAAACAAATAGTTTGGAAAGTTCTATATAGGCAGAATCTAAATAGAAATATATTTTGTCTGGCCCTCTGATGTACTTGCTTAAGAAGGAGTTCCGGGGGGCTTACATTCACACACAGGGGAGAGTCCGACGTGGTCTATTTAGAAGGATTTCAAGTGCCACGGCGGGTAAAACTCTGAAAAAATAATCATATCCGTTCCTATTATCGTGCTCTGCATAACTGATAATTTAAGGACCACCGAGGCCCGCTCATTACAGACAAGAAACGTTTCTCTCGCCGAAACCGATCGGAAAGACAGCCATTTCCTACCGCATGTGTTTCAAATTCAGAAGATTAAACTCCGAGGACACAAATTTCTGCGCGTAAGCTGGAGACGACTATATGTGTGTGTTTTACTACGTGTTCCAATATAATTTGTGTAAACGCAACTTCACTAGATATACTTAAATGAGGGAGTGATTGTTGTGCATCAAGATTGAGTAGCATTATAGTTAGAATTACTTACTTCTTATTTTTTATCGCTTTATTTAAACATTATTTAGTGACGGTTCTAGTGTTTCTTGTAAAGAACCCCTCAGGAAATATGCCGACCGTTTGGGCCATCTCCGGCCGCGTAACTCCTTCGAGAAACGGAACCAAGTGGTCGACAACCTTCCCTTCCTGCTGTAAAACTAACATATGAATACCTATGCGTAAATGTCGGCTATGAGTCGGCCCATAGTCTATACAGAGTCCACTAGCTCAACATGTGGCACCGCATAAGAAAACATAACAATATATTAATTTAGGCAGCCGATTTTCTCATTTTCTAACTGTCGCGTGAGCTTGTGCAGCGGTTTTCTCCGTAGCGGTTCCCAGCGTCGTACCGTCTACAACTATCATTACGACCCCGATGCAGTCCACATCAAGCTAAAGCGATCCCCCGGGAGCCTTGCACGCTTGTATATTTAAAAAATAGATAAAAGTTAGAACCAAATAAGAATATGATGATAACGTCTTTCCGAGCAAGATGGCTTAGTGGCAAAGCCTTGCATTCGGGAGGACTGGGTTCGAGACCCAGACCGGCCACTCTTATATTAGTTTGCATGGTTTTCAAAATAGACAAGGTAAAGACAAGCCGGAGTGGATTAAAATTAGCCATGACATTAAAAAACCGTACACGGGCAATAGCCTTACGGAAAATCTTTAAAAATATATATATACCCCTACTTCCGAGATCCAAAACATCCGTTAAGGGGGTAGGGGTATATATGTACACGTAAGTGTATATATATATATATATATATATATATATATATATATACCGAGCAAGATGGCTTAGTGGCAAAGCCTTCACCTTGTATTCGGGACGACTGGGTTCGAGACCCAGACCGGCCATTCTTAAATTGGTTTGCATGGTTTCCAATTTAGACAAGGTAAATGCCGGAGTGGATTAAAAAATTAGCCATGAAATGAAAAAACCGTACACGGGCATCACCCTTACTAATATATATATATATATATATATATATAGAAAATATTGTGATGATTTATTAATCATTTACAATACGTTTGCGCACTCGGCAGTGCTCGCCTTAATGTAATGAACAATTAAAGCGAATTGTGCAGGCAGATTAATTTGCAATGAGGAAAATACCAGCACAGCAATGCACGTCAAAATATGCTCTAAGAGTATTGCTGAACCGCAGTTCTTCATTTGAGCTTGGCATTTCTATAATTACACGCATTCAAACAATTGTAACTATTCAGGGCATTTTGCAGGAAAGGCTATCGTCCGTGTCTAAACAATATATATTAAAATATATACAAATATGTGTATATTTATAAACCGGACCAAACACTGGCCGACCGAGCAATATCGTTGGGAACAGTTGTTACAGAAGGGATGGCTCTGAAGGTTGATCCAGTCAGGTTGACAGTAGAAGTATTTATGACATTGTGTTGTAGCCGGATGGGCTTCGTACCCGTCTGGATGATGACCGAAGTTGTGCTTATGGACATTGTTAGCTGATTCGGTTTATTCTGATATGACTGGAAATTATCAACTACTTCAGAACTGGTACGAACTGAGGGAATCCGACTGTCTAATTAAAACAAAGCATTGTGAAGTCCAGTAATTGGTTATGACACAATGTGATTTCTGCCCAGTGCTCTGAATGTCAAAGTGAAGAGATTCTTTGAAGCGCGGGTAAACAGATTTTTATGCTTTTTGCGTCAGTCTAATCTCTAATGAGATTATAAAGTTTTTTTTTGCTTTCCGAAAACCACTGTTTACATTTAATATTACGACTCTAGTCGTGGCAGCAGGAAACCAAACCGGGTTTCTACACGGCAGAGCGGAAGGACTACGGCCTGAGGACTACTACAGTACTAAAGTGCATTTTGCAACGATGGTCGTACGTACGTTCGCTGCGCTGTAATCTCCAATTTGGGTGTGTTATTGCGTACCATTGGTGACCATCTATGAGGCCGATAAGATAAGCGAACAGTGACTATTGTGCGATAAGGCAAATGCCCAGCTTATTTCTCTCGTACGTCCTCAGTGTGCTGTCTAGTTAAAGAGACATGACGGTACAACCGTCTTTTTTCCAAAAAGCCAAACAGTGGAACAGGACGTTGATATGCATGTTCTGCAAAACTGCTGTGCAGCCAAGAGTACATTTGTGCCGTTTCAGCAGGACGGCGCTCTCGCTCATACGATACTTGCAGCCTAGCGGCCTAGCAGTCCAGATTCAAATCTCTGGCACTCTATGAGAGACGTGGGGCGTTATTGAGCGAGAGTCTAATAACGTCGACTTAACACAACAGATTCGTTGCGTTCATTCAGCGAGCATCCGCAAATATTGACAGCCAGTACAGTTGTGTCCGTAAGCGGTTTAGATCTCGCTTAATTAAAGTTGACTCAACCAAGCGGCGATTACACTGAATGAACGGATGTCTGTCTATAGAAATATCCCTACCGGTACGTGCAAAAAATTGCATTCAATTATCTGTTTTCATTTGGGTACAGCATTTAAAGCAAACGTCATTAGATATCCCCGATTTAGATGTATATATATATATATATATAAAAATAGAGTACATAATCGATAAAACTCTAAGAGAGCATCTACCTCGCCTTCGTCAGACACCCGAGCAACATCGCGCTGCATCATGATTTAAGCAGAATATATAGCAAGCTTTTTATTTTAGCCCCTTTCACGATTGTGCTTCGTAAGTTTTTTTTTTGTTAACGCTCTGACAACCACATCTTAGACGCTCGTAATGGGCTAAGTTGCCTGTGGCACGATATCGTCTAAATGCATCTATTGTCATCGCGTTCTCGTACTGGAATTGAATAGGCTTTCTCAAGCAGAGGTATGTAGCAGCAGGGCAATGACAACAACGTCCAACAAATTCAACCAGCACGGCCGGGGCTCGAACTAGCGATTGTTTTGCTAACCGTGGTTGCCATGGCAACGCCCCGTTTCGAACGGTGCGTTAGCTGCCTAAGCCACCACTACTACAGAAAGTCTTTGCCTTTGTCTCTCTTTATCGCTCTCTCTGACTCGTTGACTTTCTAGCCTGATGCGTGGACATGCGAAATAGCTAGCCCACAATAAATTGTCCATCGAGATCGGAGTTGATCTGCGTGGTCAGCCTGTGTCAATTACCATGCATCATAAACCAATGCCGCTATCCACCGTACTGGCTATACCGGCAATTCACGACGCCAAAATGCTGTTTATGTGTAAACGTCGCTTATTACGGTCAAACAACGTCTCATCTCCACAGTCGTCCCCATTGGTAGATCGGCCATTCGGATCGACCACCTGTACCTCTGTTGTGATCAACGGTCGAATAGGCCAACTACGAAACCCGGTCCGATATCGTCACAGGCTGTGATTCTTGCCACAGATTCTTCGCTTCACAGCCAGCCACACACTCACCGATCGCTGCCATAATCACATATAATTGGCCGCGTCATTTTCTTGGCTTGTTCGTCTTTGCAATTATC
>QVRM01002085.1:0-69430 GCA_003439945.1 Dermanyssus gallinae
TGGCGAGATGAATGTCTGTAACTTTACCGTGTTAACACTTAAACCATAGCGCTAAGATAACAGTTATAATATTATATATATATGAAATTACAAAAGCATACCAGGGCTAACCAGTTGAAAGCCACATATCGTCCACGTAAAGGAATCCTGTATTCTGCCGCAGTTACTCTTACAGTAATCGTAATACCAACAGAGGCTGAGCTTGAAGGCATCAAATTTCACCGATTTCGCGCAAGCATGCTCACTAAATGTCAACAACAGTGCCACAACGATCTGTAATTAAATATATATGTATAAATGTATGTATTTGTATATAAATACATGAGTCGTTATAATAATATATATATTTATAAAATACATAAATAAATGTATATATATGTATATATATACTAAATGTTTGCAAGGACCCAACTGTCATGTTCCCACCGTTAATGATTAAATCTTTTTCATTTTCTCTATTTAATTTATCGATAATGCTCTTAGTGAAATAATTAATGCACTCCTGTAAATACGCCGTGAAAAGTTTTCCTTTAGGCGGCAGACGACTAGGTCACCCGCGTACATGACGATGTCGATATGTCAAGAGTGTGTCTTTGATGTACGTCTTCAATGCGATTCAGCACATAAAAACAGGTCGTCACAGGGTACAATTGATGCTTTAATGCTTGATGATTCCGCGGTCTGTGAGTTTGGCCACAGCGTTTTTCAATGTCGTCTAGTAGAAATGCACAAGGCTGCTGTCGGTCCACAAATATCGAGTGTTTGTTGCTTGTTCGGCAGTGCTTGTTTGTGATCACGGAGAGGCATAAATCGGCGCTCGAGGATACTAACTGACTTTCCTTAAACTTCACTTTTCTGAGCGAGCAATCTCCACGATGCATAGCCGCAAGTAGAGGCTTCTTGCTTTTTCCGAATTAATCACACGAGACATTTCTGCCATGACCAAGGTATCTTGCCGGTAAAATAATCTTGGTGGAGAATTGACAGCATCGCTGACTTTCTTTGGGCCAGGCAAGTTGATATTCTAGAATCTTAACAGGTATAGGGACGTGGCCGGCTAATATATGTCCAAAATAAGATTGTAGAGCTTCTAGTAAGGGCAAAAGGCAAGCGATTTTTACGATAGTTTTTTGTTTGTGGCGCAACGGTGAGGCTGCGCGTACGTAATCCACAAATTATCGTAATGGAACTCAATCCTTTCAACAATCCATCATCGTTGGTCTGCAAATTACACACGTTTTCCCACGACCTTTGTCAAGTTGTTTGACTCCTTGCTACCTCCTCTTCGACGACAGACACCAAGCCAGCTGACCTACACACAATTTTCTGGAAAACACGAGACTATCTTAAGGCAATGCATACACAGGCGACACTCTGCTTCTGAAGCCATGGCCCGGAGTCGCGTCGATTTAACTATTCACTTCGAACTACCCACCGACTAAGGTCCTGGTGAATGAGAACCATTTGACAACCCTACGAAGGAATGAACTAATACTAGAACTGCTGAACAGTAGATTATACGACGACGACGTCAAACAAAGGCAAGTTTACCTATAAGATGCGGTTTTCTTGGACTAAAAAGTCAGTACTCTAGCGCCAGCTTGCAGCTCTACTAACTCTGTTCTAAACGAGTTGAATCCATTGCCGAGGATAACATATAAAATGCGAATCCGTAAATACAAGGAAATAGCTGATGATTGCTACAAGCTAAGCCAACAGGTGGAATACACTGGCTTAGCTTGAAAACACAGACGATCATTGTCGTTGCTTTACGTTGACTTAACTAATTGTAGTACGGTTTCTTTAGTAGTTTCTTTAGTGCATTCACGTCCCGTCTGAACGCTACCCTGATGAATGACTTACCGTCGGTGCAACCGCATGCATTGTTCGTTGTCTTCCCGCTCTAACTGGATTACCGCTGCGATGCCCAGCCTCGGCTGCACGTCGGGTCTAGACTTTGGCGGATTCCTGAGCCAGCTGCTTGACCTAATAGCGACGGACAGCCATATATATGCTCGCATATATAAAAAAAAAATATATATATATATAATATATATATATATATATATATATATATATATATATATATATATATAAATTCCTTATGCCAATGGAAGGGGTGGAGGTTTCCTATAGGAGTGATATACAAATGTTTGGCAGTTGTGATTTTTTGGACGGCTGTCCCAACAAAAGTTTGTAAAATACACGAATGTGAGAAAACGGATTACTTAATTAAAAAATAAGATTTTGGGACAAGTTTCTATTGACTGAATCTACTTAGCTTAAACAGAAAAGAGTGTATTGTTGTGAATATTTAAAAAAGTTTGCAAAATTCTATTCTTGTGCTTCTGCAGCATGCTCGAACGTTCACGCCCAGGTTATTGCAATTTGCGTGTTATTACGCGTGCACAACCAATACGTTAAGACGAGTGTACATCTTTGGTACCGAATTTATGAGCGAATTGATATATTCTCCTGACTTGCAGTGAATCATTGAAGTTTGAAATTGTGAGCATTAGCGGAACTTTTAAGGTGAAATCGTGCAGTGAAGTCACAGCTACTGACACTACCAGTGCGAACGCCAGCAGCTTCATAACGGTTCGACACGTAGCGTGCTTGTCTAGACTAAAGGTGTAGACAGGCCTGAACAGAGCTAGTACGGTCGTACAAAACTAGAACAGTGCTATACACGTGTCGTTGCAGAGTGTCTATTGCAACGTAGAGAAAGTTTGCCGAAATGGTGCAAAGCACGCGCTCTCAGCATGAGCAAAGAATTAAAGAAGGGACCAAAAAGCTCTCTGAGCAACTAAATAGACTGAAAGCGTCAACAGAAACTCGAAGAAAAGCCACGCGAGACGCAAAACGTAGTGGCGTGGCACTATAGAACACGAAGAATTGAAGTAGTACAGTATCAAATGCTGTCGTGTAATGTTAACATTTGTTACCCGGTCTCTTGTGGTGTCGCATGTCGACTAGTTGCGTAGCCGTAGATCTAGCTGCAGATTTTCCTGCACCGACGTTACTGAAACTGCGACGTCTGCCTGTTTGTACATACAAGACTAGGTTAGTCTTACTAGCAACAATTTGAACGTTGCCAGCTAGCCTCCGATTCGCCGGCCGCGTTACGCGTTACCCGTTTATGCAGGCTATTTGTAGCGCATTTGCTTGGTTAAGCTTTGTGCATACTGCCATGGTGAACCTCATCAACGGCTTTGGGTGTTCGGTTGGCTTGACCCTTGTGTCCGTCCGCTTGTTTCCTGGGCATTGCATTTGGCTCTATGACATTAATGACACGTTGGTCAGTCCAAAAAAGATTAGGAGCAGATAGGAGCGGGCTTATGGTTTACACAAGCTTTTATTGCTGCATTAAGGCAGCAGGCCAACAACAAGTGACATGTTTCGCACAACTTTATAAAGTAGCAGTAAAACTGACGTAACTGATTTTGCGGATGCATTGCGTTGTAAGATCACCGGCGCCACGTTCACCCAGTGTGTGCTTGATCACTGGCTCAATTAAGGGGCTGCAAAGTCCCAACCGACAACTGTAAATAACATAATGTTCGACTAGAACTCTCATTTTGATGGCAAGTTGGTTGAAGTTAATTGCCTCACTTTCAGTCGTAGCACTACGTCAGATAAGGAACGACCTACGAGACTAGGGCCTCTCATCTTATTCTGAGTACACAACTTTGCTTATACTTCCGTGAAATAGAAGGATATGCTTCGTCTTGTGCGGTAGGTCATCAACGCGAAACGCGCTTGACTCATACCAGACAAGAGAGAAAATAAGATCGTTTACGCAATCGGCCGTCGTAGGCCAAAGTCAGGATCAGCTTTAAGGTCTCAAAACGCATTTTTGCGGAACACTAACGACCCCGATAGGAGATACATATAACGCAAAGGAAAAACGTGATTGAGAAACGAGAGACACAATGTTATGAAGCGAGTCATAACATGTTCGTTATAGCTCGCCTTACAGTCTAAATCCGCCGTAAGACAATCTGGTTAGCGTCCAGCTTACTGGCTCTACGAATGATAAGTAGATACTCTAACGCACAGAGTGTTCCGTTTTCTATACTAGACTCGAGCATATCCCGCACAGCTTTACGCGCTTTTGACGCGTAAGTTTCAGTTTGTTGTTACCTTCAAACACACGCTCCTTACAGAACATCCGTGTTTCATACATCGTTTTACTTGTCTTTTCATTTATCTATAGTGTTATTAGAACTTGTTGGTACTCAGTTTAAATAATAATAATAATAATAATAATAATAATAATAATAATAATAATAATAATAATAATAATAATAATAATAACCCTAATATTAATAATATTAGGGTCTGCGAAACCTCAAGATAAATTTGAGCAAAGTGCATTCGCGTTATAATAGCAGAATTTGGCGCTCGCCGTATCAACTGCAAAAAATAATAATAATAATAATAATAATAATAATAATAATAATAGTAATAATAATTTTTTTCGCCTGCTAGACGGCCTCGAGTGAAGACGTGTGTAGTTCGAGTGACAAAATTGTGCTAATTACAAAGGATTTACGTACTAGTGTCGAGTGTGAAACCAGTGACTGGATCCTGATACAGTCGCGATAACACTGTGCTGACATTTCCATAGAAGTTGATTTGCTTTCGAAGCTAACAACGACATAGTCCACACTGGATAAGCCGTCGGAAGGCGATCAGGTACGGCAAGATCGTTTCATAACACAGCCAGTTGTCTGCTCCCAAGGCGCCGATGAATCGGCACAGCGCACCGAGTCGCCGTTAGCCTTGTCAACGGCAAGTTGTTCACCTTACACATCTCGGCCAGGATCACCCGCCGTCTGCTTTAGCAGGCCTGACTACTCCCCACTATCATCTCGTGCTTCTTCGCCGCTTCCCTGCCGCGCAGCTAGCAGACGGACCGGCGACGGCGGAAGTCATATTTGTGGTGCAAAGTGCTTTAGAACCAAAACATCTTCAAGAGAATCAGCTGCTACCAAAGAGAGCCAGCGGAGAGAGGCCAGGCTAGCAGGTATGATGGAGAGGGCTCTCGAAAGTGAAGATGCTTCTCATGTAGAGGACGATCTGTCCGGTCCACCGAGTGAAACAGCTGTTTCTGCTGGAGAGGGTGGAGGCTGGTCTACTGCTCCAACGAGATATCCATGGATAAAGCCGTCATGACTGCGGCCAGGAAAGTGGCCAAGGAGAACGCGGCATCGGGTACACATACAAGTATGTACGGGTACACATACATGTATTCGGCGAAGAGTCGTTAATTTAAAAGCGTTTGCTGATCCCGAGATTATCTTTCAATGTCTGGATAACCCGTCCGCACTGAAGACTGTCAGCCTACTAAAAATAAATAATGAAATAAGGCAATCTTTGCCGAGAGCGCATGCGCGCATTACAGCACAGGGAAAGGTAGCGATCCGTGTCAAAGAAGCAACCCAGGTCGCAATTGCAAAAACGCTGAAAATGGTTTGCGGGGTATCAATATCTCATTGTGAAGATACGTCCGCGTTCTGGAGACGAATCCCCCGTGTTAATCCGCCCCCTCCCTCCCGCCCACCGAAGAAGATCTGCTTGAATGTTTGAAAGATCAGGGTGTAAATCAAGTAAAAGGGGAAAATTTTGCTGTGGCCACACAGAACAATGAAGGCAAAACAATGAAGGGCTGGAAAAACTCCGCGAGGGTACGACTAAGATTCGATATCATGCCGGTCTCAGAGGTTACCATCGTCGACGAAATATTTAAAGTAGCGTTATGTGCAGGGTCTCATTTGCAATGTTTAAAATGCCATAAGTACGGACATAAAGCCACCGATTGTCAAAAACAAGGTGAACCTACGTGCAGAAAGTGCGGCCGCTCAGGACACCAATTATGGGAATGCCATGATAGGCCCGTTGTGTCAACTATGGCGGGACCCATGCTTCCAACGATAACTGTGGTGTACGACGAATCTATTCCGAAGCACAAAGAGTGAAGCTTTACGAGAAAGTATTCACCCGTCTCCCCGTCACGGACGATTTTCCTTCAATGGTTCAAGTCGTAGAGAAAAAAATTAAAACCTTGACAGATGGACAGAAGTTTTATGCTGATGCCGCACGACCTACAGCAACCAGGGGTCCTACACAAATAATGCACAAAGACAGTGAAACTGTGTTTTGTCACCTCCCCCCACCAAGATTTAGAAAAAAGTGTGGAACAAAAGAAGCAAGCACCGGATAAACAACCGGAAAGACTGCAGCCGAAGTCTCAAGAAAAACATTTAAAGGATCTTCAAACATCGTGAACGGAATTCTTCAGATATGGAAGATCTTTAAGCCCCTACTGTCTAAATGGCTAGAAGAGAACCAAGACTTCAATAGAGCTGTATCTTTTCTTGAGTCGGAGGCAGGAAAGGCCTTTGTGATAGCCGCCTTAGATGGCTCTAAAGAAGTGCCTTTGATTCAAACGGAAAACAAGAGTATCGATAGGGACCTTACATAAATGACTTCCCAACCATCCCATCCCGACGGATTCATAACAGATGAAGACTCTAGACTGAACTCCCCACTATCCCAGACCCCTTATACCTGCACACACTGTGGTCGCGCCTTGAGAACCTCACAGGGCTTGCGGGCGCACATAACACGTCTACACCCCCCGGCATCCCTACGCAATCAACATTTAAGACCCTTTCAACCACAACCGACTGACTCATCCAATACGCCTTCTCCTCTTCATACTTCTTCTATGGATTTCTCATCAGCCAACCCAGAGACACTGGCTCAAACCTTAGCGCAGGCACGTCGAGATCTCAAAATTGCCAGGGTCATACCTCGGGAAGCGAGGAAGCCTGCGCCGCAGCTTTCGCAAAGGCGTTGAATAATTTCAACTCAAAGCTGGATCTTGAAAGCTGGAATAGCCTAATGTCTGCTCCATCTTTAATGCAGGCCTTACCGCATAGAAAAAATCATGAAGCCAGACTAACCAGAATAATCAAAGACAATGTGTCAGTGCTCGAACAAAAGAGTCTGAAAAGTTTTCTGCAGACAGTTCCAAAGACCCTAAATAATAGACTAGACGGCTTAGCTGGAGACCGGCAGAGCGTGTCTATAGCTGAAAGAAAACTAGCCGAGGGCGATGTACGCTCTGCCGCTAGAGCCCTGCTGTCGTCAGACGCATTTGCACTACGTAGCTCTCGCACAGAGCGTGAATTAAGAAACAAACACCCGCCACCACCGGCCGTCTGCCAGGAGTGCTTAGAAACCTTCGAACAACCTACAGTTGGATACTGCGAAAGCGTCGAAAATTCGGCGATCTTAGAGGCAATTCGCTCATTCCCTGTTGCAAGCGGAGCCGGACTGGATGGACCGCGGCCACGTCATCTGCGTGACATGTTGGATCAAACTGTTCCTTCGTCAGAATGCCTGCTAAATGATCTGAGCATTGTCTTGGGCAGAGTGTTAAACGGCACATTAACTAAATTTTGTCTACCAGTATTTTATGGTGCAAATCTTACAGCTCTTAAGAAAAAAGACAACTCAATAAGGCCCATAGCTTGTGGACTGACTCTGCGTAGGATTGCTGCAAAGATAGCAATGGCAAGAAATAAAAAGACAATTTTGACAGCAATTCTGCCACATCAGGTTGAAGTGGCTATTAAAGGTGGTGCAGAAGCACTAGAACATGCTACACGTGCCCTCGTAGGGACTGAGGACCAAGTAAGGTTACAGAGATCTTTTGCTCTTAACCTGTGGCACAACTTCAACATTGCGTTCGGAAACGGGCATTCAGCAGGGTGACCCACTAGGGCCTGCTCTATTTAGTCTCGGTATATCAGAATAGTATCGCAACTACAAGGCCCTTTCAACGTGTGGTATGTAGATAACGCCACGCTTGCCGGCCCTGCAAGTATCATCGCAACAGATTTAAGAAAAGTGCTGCAGTTTGAAGAAGACGGGGGACTGACACTGAATGCCGCAAAATATGAGATTTCTGCTATTGGGGGCTCACTTCAGGAAAGGGAGGAAGCAATTCAGAAGATCACAGAAATACTCCCTGGTATAACGCGTGTAGAGCTAAACAACTTAGAAGTTTTGGGGGCCCCCGTAATGCAAGACGGAATTTCGCATACTCTCTCTGAGAAAAAAGAAGCCCTTACCAAAATTCGTCCTCAACTGACACGCTTGCATCCTCAGGCTGCGCTGTGCATTTGGAGATATAGCCTAGGGTCTTCAAGATTTAACTATATACTGCGTGCATGCCCTGCTTTGACGTGCCCCGAAGAATTAACGGCGTATGATGACGTCAGCAGAAACATACTTAGTGAAGTCCTAAATGTAAATTTAGAAGAGAACACCTGGCAGAGAGCAAGTCTTCCGATACGTGAAGGTGGTCTGAATATAAGGAGTGCCACTAAATTAGCTTCGGTCTGCTACGCTGCTTCACTGGTGCAATTTGGTCTGGTGGCAGTTTCGTTAGTGGAAGAGGCATTTCGACCACAAATAAGATATGAAGCCAGTAAAGCACGGGACACTATTAGAACCATGCTAGACCCGGGCCCTTTAGAAGAATATCCTAGCTAATATAACCTAGATAAGCTCAAAAGCACAAAAAAAGAGCAGAGAAATCTTAGACGAGCTTGTTTCCCGGAGAGACCGTGCCTATTCTTATCGGCACAAGATAACTTCAGTGGGGGTTGGCTGAAGGCCCTACCCTCGCCTCAGCTCGGCACCATGCTGGATCCTAACTCTTTCCGCATGATGTCAGCACTTAGAATCGGCGCTAGCGTCTGAGAGCCGTTTCAGTGCAAACTATGTGGGGAGATGGCAGATTCCAGTGGCCTACACCCACTAAGTTGCTCGAAGAGCGCCGGTAGATCGTCCAGACATGCTAAACTAAACGGTGTGATCATAAGATCCCGTAGGAAAGCCGGTATACCATCTACACTTAAACCGAGAGGTTTAGTGTCCGCTGGCGAAGAAAGACCTGATGGGGTGACCATTGCATTATGGTCACATGGAAAGTCCCCAGCTTGGGATGCAACGGTTTCGTGCACAACCGCGGCTTCCTATTTACATCACAGCTTATGCGATCTTCGGCATCTCGCGTCTCCCCTCGTGCGTTCTCTCTCGACGAGTCATGTTTCCAAAAACGTTACAGTATGTCGGTGTGGGCTGTACACCTTCATTTACATAAGTGCAGATACATATATCTTACCAACATTAAATCACAAACGTACAAACAACAGGCATTAGTACAACCCAAACTAAAGCAGCTACGCGGAATAGTTGAGCCGGGGTTTGTTGAGCCGGGGTGGGTAGAAAACCACGCGGTCACCAGAAAACGGTTTAAATATGCTGGACTGGAAACAAGATATATTTTTGTGCCTATTGCCATGGAGACACTAGAACCAACCAGCAAGGGAACCGAAGCATTTCTCAATTATTTAAGAAATTTAATATATACATGTGAATGTTTAAATCCACGGCACCGATGGCTCACTCCTCATCTATCACTCGTGTCCGAGTGGGAGTCTTGCCCGACCCCTGACGCGAAGACGCGGGTCCATCCAGTCTTTCATAGTTCCGAGCACCGAAATCGCTTTACCTCTCTGAATCTCTAGGGAAAGCCGTTGGCAGAAGAAAGTGCCCGCCCTCTTGTCCATCGTAGCCTGCTGTAAAGCGTCGCCAACCTGGGAAATTAGCGTGGTTGTAAGGGGCCCAGGGCCACCCAGCGTCTCGAATGCGAAGGGTGAAAAGTGGTACGCCCGGCCTAAGTTCGCATACTTTCTTGTCTTTGATGTCTCGGCGCGGGAAGCGGCAGTTCCTGGGCGAGAAGCGCCGGGACCGACAATGAGGGGGTCAGAGAGTCGGTCACCGTCGCATCCCACACCAGGGAACGACCCTTGTAGAAAGGTATCAAAGTCAAGCCGTCGGGCCATCGTCTCTAGAAAGACCAGGCGGTTATTTAAGTAAGCGATTATTATTTGAGTAAGCGAATTCAGGAGCTCACGAACGACCAAAGAGAGTGTCAATTCTTGAAGGCAAGGTATGTCTTTGGCCGTTTGTAGAGGGAACGCGGCATCCATTTCAGGCGCCATGGAGTGAACTACATATTTAAAAAAACTTTGCAATAATACGTTCAGACCTCACAACTGTAACATTGTTTAACATGTAATAATAATAATAATAATAATAATAATAATAATAATAATAATAATAATAATAATAATAATAATAATAATAATAATAATAATAATAATAATAATAACCTACATGTTGAAACGTCTTAGCGATCGAGCCATTGTTAATCGTGTAGTTTATGATGCCATTTTTCCTTAAATAACCTAAGTGATGTACATTGCCGTAATTTATTATCGACAGTGTTCTATATTTTGGCCATGGCCATATCAGGCGATTTAAGTGTATAGTTACAATACGCATTGGGTATTCTCAGGGGTGGGCTGTTGTGATTCCTGTTGGTTTTGAATGTAAAATAAAACGATACATCTGGAGGAAACATACCACGGAAGTTTTTAGGCGCAAGAATGCCTAATTCAAATTTTGGAAAGTGATGGCATTTCAAGTTGATTATGAATAGCATAATGACGAAAAACACTTTCATCCCTTCTGTAGTCAAAAATGGCTCTTAATGCATTATTCTGTGCAACCTGTAAATTATGTGTAAGTGTTGAAAGCGTTGACCCGAACAGTGGTAAGCAATATGTTATGTAACAGGGAAATAACGATGTATATATAATCAACATCACATCGGGGATACGCCAGCATTGTTAAGTTCGCCTAATTGGGGCACAATCTGTTTAAGTTTGGTAACTAATGTGATTTTGATACGCCACTGATGGGTCAAGGTTACACCCAAGCATTTATATTCAAATGCTTGTTGTACATTAGTATAATCGAGCTTAATTGCTATTTGTTGGTTTATTGATATTAGCCTTGGAGTGAAAATTAACATTTTTGTTTTTTTAATGTTTAAGCACAGCATGTGTTTTGAGTACCAATTTAAGATAAGTTCAAGTTGCCCGTTTGCGTACTTAACATCGCAAGTCTGATTTTGTAAGGAAATTAGGCAAAGAAAAGTAGTGTCATCGGCAAAAGCGATAGTCTTAAGTTCACTAGCCTTTAGAAAATAATTTAAAAATATTAGGAACAGTGTCGGTGAGAGGCTGGTCCCTTGTGGTGTACCGAGGTGTGGGCAGCATGGAGATAATAAATCGTCGCCGTTTCTGGTAATTTGTACCCTGTCGCTTAAGTAAGAATTAAAAGTTACAATCGGACCTTAAGCGAAATTGAGTTGTGTGAGTATATTGATCAGGATATTTTATCGACTGAGTCAAATGCTTTTTCAATATTGACAAAGATACCAGCAATCACTTTTATTATATTTATTATAATTTAGAAGAATATATAAAATGCTTCACGGCGTTGCTGCTCGTCGACCTAGTTGCTCCTTCTGCGCGCCGTAGTCGCTCCATCGCTCATGCCCGTGAGGAAGTCCTGCCCGCCCCCTGGCACGAAGGTCCGGGTCCAACCAGTCTCTCATAGTTCCGAGCACTGAGGTCGCGTTACCTCTTTGGATCTCCAGGGACAGTCGCTGGGAGAAGAAGGCGTGCGCCCTCTTGTCCATTGTCGCCTGCCGTATTGCGCCGCCAACCCGAGAGATCAATGTTACCGTGAGGGGCCCAGGGCCACCCATCGTCGCGAACGCGAATGGCGAAAAGTGGTGCGCCCGACTTAGGTCCGCATACTTTCTCATCTTTGAGGTCTCAGCTCGCGTAACGGCAGTCCCCGGGCGGGACGCGCCGGGACCGACAAGGGAAGGGGTCAGAGAGTCGGTCACCGTCGCATCCCACACCAGGGAACGACCCTTATAGAAGGGTATCAAAGTCATACCGTCGGGGCGCTTACCGTCGTCTCTTGAAAGCCCAGGTGGTTCCAGGACGCACGGAATCCCCGCCCTCCGCAGCGATCTTACAAGCATTTCATTGAGGGCAGTGTGTCTTGGGCGCCGGCCCGCTGCGTGAGCGCAAGACAGGCCGTGTCTGGCGAGTCGCCCAACGGGCTCGCCACAAGAGCGTCTGTGTGGCTCAACCAAATCAGCCCCCAATCTAAGGCCAACGCATATCCGGTGGATTGGTCATCAAGACGGGTACCCAGTGAGTCAGCGGGTAGTGCATGCAACCAGTCGCTTGCTCCTGGGCGAGCGACAGCTAAAAGGCGTGGTTTGTCCTGGTCATCCCTGCATTCTTCAAGCAGCGAACTAAGCGAAGCTTCGTGAGCCTTCTCGGCCCAGGCCCTCTGGCAGGCTAGTCTATCGGGACCAGGCGATGAAGCTTGAAGTCCAGTCGCTATATCGTCACGAGCCGCCTCGAACATTGCCTGAGCCGCCGGCGGGAGCAGGCGCTGCACATTATCCGACGTAGCATGCATCGAGGCAGCCACGGCCGGGCCCGCCAAGGATCGAGCTGAAGGGAGACCAAGGCCGCCCATGGGACGTGGGGAGGGCCGCCTGGCGCACCTCTCGTGGTCGTAAGTTTAGACTTAGCACCGTCTGTAGGGCCTCCACCACCTGGTCGTCGACTGGTTGGAGAAGATGATTCAAATCGCCTGAGCAGTCTATGGACCGTAAAATATGTACGATGCGGCACGCGGAGAACGACGAGCGAAGCAGGTAGAGTCCCTGGTGGGCTCCAACAAGCGGTAGACGTTCCTGCATCGCCCACAATCTGTCTATCAAGGGGTCGAGTTGTCCCGGCAGCGCAGAGGGCAGAACCGGTGCGCCAAGAAGGTTTATTTCGTGGTCAGCCACGACTCTACACCCCGGTAGCAGCTCTAGCAAGGCCCTCAATGAGGGGTCGTCTGGGTCTGTCCCCGGAGCGAACACCTCGCATTTGGCCGTGTTCAGCACCAGACCACTGACTGCCTCGAAAACAAAGACTCTGCGCACCTCATCGAGCAAGTCCACCATCGGTCCACCAAGTGTGCCATCGTCTAGGTACCAAGCGTTGAATGGCACTTGAACGGAGTTAACCAGCTCACGTATCCCCAGGCTGAATAAGGCCGGTCACAAGGGGTCCCCCTGCTGTATGCCGAATGCCGAAAATAACGTCTCGGCGCCAAACAATAGGACGGATGGCTCTTTGTACGCGTGTTCTACTAAGGTGAAGAGTTCCGGGACTGTATCCCGAACCGCACGAAGGAGGTGATCCCTACGGATGGTGTTGAATGCATTGCAAAAATCCAACTTAAGGAGTGCCGTACCGGGGGGACTTGATTGCATAAAGGCTCTTGCTGCATGTACGGCAGTCTCCGTTCCGCCCGCCATGCCAAATCCCAGCTGGTGCGGGCCAAGCTGTTCCATAATAAGTTCTTTGGCCTCGCGGCAGGCTATCTTTGCTAACCCGGGAGGAAGACGGGGCCTTCGGCTTACCGGCCCATATGCCTCATTGACGCCATGGGTAAGCTCCTGGAGAACGTTATAGTCAAGAGACTAAACGACGAGATTCAGGAACAGAACGCCCTATCAGATGCCCAGTACGGTTTCCGGAAGGGCAGATCCGCATTAGGGGCTCTAAAGAAGGTTCTGAAACGGGCGGGTGAGGAGACTATAAAGACCCCTAAAACAAGGGGATTCGTGCTCCTGATCCTCCTGGATGTCAAAAATGCCTTCAACACAATGAATTGGAAAGTAATTGTAGAGGCGATGGAGAGGAAGGGCTTTTCCCTCTACCTCCGTCGAATGATTTCATCCTACCTGGATGACAGAGGCTTGGTTGCAGGGGGGCAGGAGTACGAGGTTACTGCCGGAGTCCCACAGGGCTCGATTCTAGGACCCGTGCTCTGGAACATAGCTTACGACGGGGTGCTCGAGATCCGATGCCTCCCGTATGGGGTGGAGACGTTGGCGTACGCCGATGACCTTGCACTCATGATAACGGCCAGGACCGAAAGAGCCCTGGAGAGCGCCGCCAATGAGGCCTTGTCAATGGTGCCTGAGTGGATGGAGTCCCATCACTTGAAACTGGCACCCGACAAGACGGAGGCGATGTACCTAACAGGCAGAAAGAGGACGACCGGCATTAACCTCGTGATGGCGGGCCACCCGATAGAAATCAGAAAGAAGGTAAAGTACCTTGGGGTCATGCTAGACACTGGCCTGACCGGATCGGCACACGTTAAGTACGTGGCCGAAAAGGCCCAAAGGGTCTCCCTGAACCTGGCGCGGATCATGCCTAGGGTCGGTGGGGTGGCTGAGGTGAAAAGAAGGCTCCTGGCCTCGGTGGCCGAATCAACGGCGCTATACGCAGCCCCAGTCTGGGGGGACATGGCAATGCGGACGGCGAAAAATAGGGGGGCACTAAGGTCGACCCAACGAACGCTGGCAATCAGGGTAAGCCGGGCGTATCGAACAGTCTCGACCGAAGCTCTCCTGGTCCTAGCCAAAATGCTGCCATGGGACCTCCAAGTGGCTGAAAGAAGTAAAATGTATCTAGACGAAGGTCTGGATCTCACCAGGGCCAGGAGTGCCACCATATCGGCCTGGCATGAGGAATGGGCGCAGGTAAGACCCGGTGTGACCACAGGGAGCTGGACCAAGAGTCTGATACCGGACCTCAGGGCATGGTATAACCGCCGACACGGGGAGCTTTCCTACTGGACGACTCAGGTTCTGACCGGACACGGCCAGTTCCAGAGCTACCTGTCAAGGATCAAGAAGGCCATCAGCGATATTTGCGTACTGTGCGACTCTGGAGAAACGGACAACGTAGAGCATACTGTTCTGCGGTGTGATGCTCTCAGGGAAGCACGGGACGCAGCACCAACCGCTGTGAGAGGCCGACCCATCAAGGAGGTGGTCTCCCATATGATGACTTCGGCGGAGGCATGGAGGGAGGCGACGAACTTGTTCGACGCTGTTTTGACACTCAAGACAGCCAAGGAAACGGCCAGGCGGGAGAGGTTTGAGCGGGTCTCTTGGGAGAGTGGTCGAGACGAGGAGCCGAGGGAGGGGGAAGGGGGTGGGGAGCAGCCAGGCCCTCATGGTCTCGACGCACCCTCACAGGACGGATTACAAAATGGCATCCCCCTATCCAACCGCAGGTAGACATGCGGGATGATAGTCAGGGATAGAGCTGATTGAAGGAGAACGGCAGGGACGCCTCTCCCACGGCTTCGATGTAATGCCAAAGTAATACCGAGCCTGGGGGGGTGGGGAGGAATCCGGATTTAGTGGGTTTGCGAATCTCACACTAGTCACGCAGGCTGCTAGTGGCGCATGTGCATCATGCATTACCGAAACCTCCCAGAAAAAAAAAAAAAGGCTATCTTTGCTGCGATCCTCCGTAACGTAAGAGAGCAGGCAATGGGGCGAATTGATGCGTCTTTTTTGCGCAGTGCGAATAGGTTGGCGCCGAACACGATCGCCCTGACCTCAGCCGGCAGTCGGCCCCATCTCAGGACGTTCATCACTCTGGCGAGTGATGCGGCCAGTCTCCCGGCCACCGGTCCGATCCCGGGGGAAAGGAGATCCTTTAGATGGCGCGGGCGGAGACCATCAGGACCAGCGGACGAACTGACCGGAAAGCCGGCTACAGCTCCCAAGACGTCATCGACTGAGGTTTGATGCTGCGACATCGAGTCAGGAGGGGCAGGAAAAGCCAAGTGCGCCGGAGCAGGTGGGTGCTTGGTGGCAAGCGAAGCTAGGACTCCGTCCCCCGAGGCAAATGAGTCGGTAGAGCATAATAGTCGGGCCGCCCCGGAAACGTCTCCCTTAGATAGCTTGCTCGAAACGCGGCGTGCCGAGTCCTCAGGCGAGTCGCACGGGTCCGTTCTGGCTCTCCTAATACCTCCTACGCGATACTCAAAACGCCAGCCATCGCGAAATGCACGGAGGTTCGATCGGACAGTCGCTGCCAAAGAGATTGACGACAAGGTGCGAAGTGGCAGTTGAAGTACCACATAAGCGAATGACAGGAGCGACTCCCACGAGGGGAGGTCGTTGTTGGCCGCCACAAGGTCGAGGACGTCGCAAAGGAGCTCGGCAACCAAAGGCCTCACCGTCCGGGGAACCACGCGCATCACCCTTGATTGTTGGATCGCAATGCTGAGCCTGTCGACCAGCGGCTGTCTCGGCTGCGACGGGAGTGTTGGCGCGGAGGATACAGTCGGAGACGGTGCGGCAGTCGCAGACGTGGAACGGCATCTAGCTTGATGAATGGGGAGACCGCGGCGGGTGAAGTCCCGGCCGCATCTGGGACAAGTAACCCTTATAGAGGGGTTATCTGCTACTGGAGCGCTCTGGGGAGGGGGATAGGAAGCTGAGCCAGGGTCCGTCATTGGGAAGTGGGTGCGGGGGACACCAGACCTTGCAGCAACGGTGCCAGAGCTAGCAGCGGACGCAGTGCGTTAACGATGCCTCGAAGCGTGTCGGCTAGCTTCGTGTTGGTACGTGCGAGTAGTGATGCGGCCTTGGACAAAGAACCAAGGTCAAAGTCGTCTGTCGACTTAGGCCAGCGCGACCGAACGCGGGGGACGGCGCGACCGCGCGGGACGGATCTACTCGTAACCAATTGGCGACGGCGCTTGGGAGGGCGGTGAGCAGCGTCCATTACTCGTTCCACTTGTTTAGGGGGCTCCATTTCAAAAGATGGCGGCGTCTTCAAACGAAGCAAAGATTTCCGGGGGGCAGAGATCGGCCGGAAGGAGGGGAGCACGACCTCGACGGGCGCTGCCGAAGCTTCTGGGGCCACGCCTGAAGAGACTGGAATCACCAAATTCGTACCAGCAATTCATTGATTGGACCCCCAGTTTTTAGTTATATATTCCTAGAGATGTGTAAGAGCTAAACGAGTATTATTACGGTGCCCAAGCAGCAGTGTAGTTTCGTTGGTCTCTGAAAAAATCTCAATCGTTAATAACCAGCAGATGGGATCGTCTGGGAAACTGGGTAGCTCTGGACACACACAGTTGCCTCTTTCTGATGACTAGAAATGAACTGAGCACAGTAAGCGGATAATAGCTGTTGTTCGCTTGCCACCATACTCTAAACATAATCGCACATCTCAAAATGCGCATGTTTTACGCGCAGTATACCGAAAACGGTATTAATCAACTGTGTATTTCAGTGTTGGGCAAGCACTACCTAGATGTATGTGAAATGTATGTGAAAATTCAAAATTCATGTATTACAATTGCTTAACAGCATATTAAGCATTCAGTGTCATTAGGCCCGTTAGTGATATCACCAACTTGCATTCGGTTATATTGTATCGGAGGCAACACAGTCGACAGTGTTTACAGGAACAACTTTAAATTGACTTGCATTTTTGTGCAGACCCGTAAGTGATTGAACCCCGTCGACTGAGTATGTGCTTATTTTGTGACGGTTTGTTTTAGGACACATCTTTCAACTCATGATAAATCAGTGCTTTTGATTCGAAAAACTCGGGACCGACCATTATCAATTATATTTATTGTAAGCCTTAATGGGCTTCCTAAAGCTGGTTGTCACAGACGGTGCGTGTGGTTTTCAAAATTCTCCGACAAAGAGTGCCTACAAGGGAGCACACCCGCGATTTTTTTGCAGGCAGACGGCTGGATACCCATAAGCGAGTTTAGAAAGGCAAATTTGACTCTTCCAGAGATGCGAAATGCGCAGCAGGTGGTATTTTCCAGTATAGCTGGATGCCGCAGGATACGGTTATACTGATAGTGTGCACACTCTATTCAAGTTTATTCGAAATGTATTCACTCATATACAACAACGAAACTGTATTATATTCGTTGTTCAGTAGACAACTATGAGTATCTACGACAGTAGACAACTATAAACCCTTATGCACAATTTAAATCTATGTATACAGCCTGAGACAGTATAGTTCTAGGGATTTCTTGACAAACATGATTAGTCTACACTGTGCGTACGACGTCCTAATGAGTTAATGGCCGCTAGCGTAAGGTCACGGCCCAGCAAGTATATCGCAGTCTACTTAGTTGAGAAAAAAAAAATAAAAATAGTTGCTTCCTATTGATTTGTCAAATACTTTAGAGCGAAGCGCTAATATGCATGATGTATTAAGTTCAACTATTTAATTTAATTTTGAAAATTAGATCAAATAGAAAAAAAACATGATACTGGCGTTGTTTATTAAGGTTTTGGGCCAAAGCTACATATTCTAAACGTTTTACTTATTGCAGATATGCCCACACCTAGGGTGACTGTATTTCTCTGCTTACAATGTGGAATTACTCGAAATAGCTGAACTGGAGATATATGTGCAATACTAGACTAATAGGCTGATAGACGAATTGTCCGCGTCTTATCTTGTGAGCAATGAAGAAGTTTGTCGGACTACTTGGAGGAACACAAGATGACCGAAAACCAAATAAATACGAGCCGACGTAATCAAGTCTGAAGCCCTAGATATGGATAGGCGACCAGTGTGGCTCTTCAGACTTGTGCCTTCTACTTTTGAAGATATACTTTATCCTTTTACTTAAATATTTACTTTAGCACCGGATACATCTCTGCATAATCTACAGTTGCAACGAGACCGTTGTGGACAACTGAAGGTCGAGAAAAACCGGCCTGGCGCATTTACCGCAAAAGGATCATTTAAAGGGCCATTGGCTCGGGTAGGAAGTGGCGCCTCCTAGAGAGAAGAATATTTAATATAAGCGCAAATAGCAGAATATTCGTTGTAAAGTTCCAGCGCATTTATTTAGTGACTTTTGTTTATCTCTTACATACATCTTACGTGGTGTAGTTATATGCGTCTTGGCGATATTAACCCAGCCTTTGCAAACGTCGCCCACTAATTGCTAAAATTGACCATAAGGCAAAGGCGTAAGCCGGTATAATAACTATGGTTATCTCTATCGCACATAGCTAACCACCACATGTCGTTCGCAATATTGACAGCAAAGGCAGGTGCAAAGTACGTCCTTGTTAATGTGCGTATGTTTAACGTCTATCATCGTTAAGCGGTTTAGTATGCAAGGGGAGTAGTTTTTTATGCGTGGTCCTCTCACGCAGCGGACTGTGTGCTATATCTGGCCACAAGTTATTCTATTTCGCCAAATGCAATGCTTGTAAAAATATAAGACGAGGTAACATCAATATTGCCCATGAGTGGACGCTAAGACGAGCTCTCCTGACAGTCTCTTTGACCACCTTCGCGGACATGATCGCATCAAAGTGGGCAATACCTTCTTTTCGGGTCGCCGCTAAAGTCATCATATGGGTGACGACCTCGTTGACTAGTCGGCCTCGCACAGCGGCCGCCCTCGCGTCCCGCGCTTTCCGAAGGGCTCACAATGCAGAACAGTGCGCTCTACATCATCCGGTTCGCATAGTACGCAGGAGTCGACTTGGTCTTTGTTAATCTTAACCATATACGTCCGGAATTGGCCGTGGCCGGTCAGCACCTGGGACGCATAATAAGATAGCTCGCCGTGTCTGCAGTCGTACCATTGCCGTAGGTCCGGGATCAGACTTTTGGTCCTGCGACCCTTGGTGACTCCCCCAGGAGCTGCTGCCTTCACCCATTCTTTCTGCCAAGAGTCCAAAGTAGCTAATCTAGCCCGTGTGGGGTCTAGATCACCGTCTAGCGCTCGTTCTGCTCGCTCCCCGGCCAGTAAATCCCGTGGCAGCATCTTAGACACGACAAGTAGTGCCTCAGTTGACACGGTACGGAATACGCGGCAGACCCTTATGGCAACCGGCCGTTGCGCCGACCTCAGCTTCCTTCCTTGCCGCATGCATGCCGTCCTAAGTGCCCTGTCTACCCATGCCGGTGCTCCGTAAAGGGCGACGGATTCTGCAGCAGTTGCCAAAAGGCGGCGCTTTTCTTCTCCAAGTTCCTCCGACTCTTGGCATCAGGCGCGCCAGATTGCTGGCCACCTTTTGGGCCTTTGCTGACACGTGCTGTATGTGCGCTGCGCCAGCCAGTCCCTTGTCGAGTATCACCCCGAGGTACTTTGCCCTTTTTGCAAAAACAATTGGGTGACCTGCTACTTCGACCTGTATGCTTTTGGCCATTTTCTGCCTGTTAGGTACAGCGCCTCAGTCTTGTGCGGTGCCAGTTTTAAAAAATGGTCTTTCATCCAGTCTGTGACCATCAGCAAGGGCTCATTGGCGGCTGACTCTAGTGCTCCCGTACTACGGGCCGTGACCAGAAGGGCCAAGTCGTTGGCATAACCGACCATCTCGACACCCCTAGGCAGACCCTGCAGCTCGAGAACCCCGTCATAGGCGAGGTTCCAAAGGACCGGTCCCAGAACGAATGCTTGCGGGACCCCTGCAGTAACTGCGTAGCTCTGATCGCCGGCCAGCAGGCCTCTCTCCGACAGGTACGATGCTATAATTCGACGAAGGTAGGGCGAGATGCCCTTGCGCTCCATTGCTTGCATTGCCACTTTCCAGCTCATCGAGTTAAAGGCGTTCTTGACGTCTAGGAGAATGAGCAGCACAAAGTCCCGTGTTTTGGGGGTCTTCGTTAGCTGCTCACCTGCCCGTCTCAGTACTCTTGCCAGGGCGTCAAACGTGGACCGTCCCGTCCGAAAGCCATACTGTGCTTCTGATAGAGCTCCTTTGGCTTCGATCTCGGCGTTAAGCCGGTCCACCAGCTTGTTCTCTAAGATATTACCCATAGTGTCGAGAAGACATATGGGACGGTAAATAGGCCCTCCTGCAGGGGCATTCCCTCCCCCTTTCGGGATCAGGACCAGGTTAGCCTTCTTCCACAGCCTCGGAAAACGCCCCTCTCTGAGAAGTCGGTTGGCCTGAAATCACAATTAAAAAAAATGTATTAAAAAATATCTCACTCCTATACGAAGCATTTCCACCCTGTATATATATAAATATGAATGTAAATATATATATATATATATATATATATATATATATGTAATATATATATATATATATATATATATATATATATATATATATATATATATATATATATATATATATTGATTATGATAGATTGATGATGATAGTTTTGTTTTTGTATAATACAATTTAAACCTTATTTAAAGGCCAGTCACGTTACACATAACGTTAAATGTAATGAAATATAGATCATTATTTTTGTCACTATATGGCATTTCCATGATCTAAAACAATGCGGCCGTTTTTTAGAATATTTTATTGCATGTCGGTCGGTGATTCGATCTCACTCAAAGAAAACAATTCCCTGAGGAAGCATAAATCAGAGGCAGCGCGCGAGCCGACACGGGTGAGACTCAGTCTAATCACGAGAAAGGCCTTACGGCAAAATACAAATACAGTTTGCACTTTAAGCTGTACGGTCTATGTTACTTAGAACAGTGGCTTTCTGTTCAAAATACCGTGACTTTATTAGGTTGTAGCAAAAAGATTGGAACGAAAACAACTAATGCATACGTATCCACACAAATCATTTATGCTGCTAATGAAGCGTTGTACATGATTTCTGATGCCCAACTGTTGTGGCTACAGCAGATTCCAGAATTAGGAATTGCTGTTTGTATACGTTTAATTTTCATTCATTGGTTTATTTTTTTAACCCAATATTGAATAAATATATGAAAATTGCACACGATATCGTAAAACTGGTACATCTTGTTAGTCCTTGATAATTCAGCTATATAGTCTATAGAAAGGGCAGCTGGACGACTCGCCCCCATGGTATATGAATGACCAGTTTTGCATATTCTCTTGGCCATACTTTCTTAACTTTTAGCGGCAAATCTCCTCATAATATTGCAAGTAACCGAGGGATTGAGCCATCGACCTAGACCACACCAGCTGACTCTCTAGCCTTACCAGTGAGGCATACACCCTTGTTAAGGCGTACTACGTTCTGCTTTAGTATGTCTGCCAACAGTTTGAACATTGTGCCACTGCCCTCTTCTCGGCTAACAATTGGACCATGGAATCCATGATTTCGGCGCAGTCTGGACTCCACTATAATTTTGGGATCACTCACAGGGTTGTTTTCTCTCAAGCGTTCGGAATGACTTCCGTATTTCTTTTCTAGTTCAGACGCCCCTCACCATATGGGACATTTCTTTTTTCAGTACCTGACTACGGGGTTCAAAAACCTTTGCAAATTTTTAGGTGTGATATGTATCCTATTGTCAGTTTATCTGCTACTACCGGGCATTGTTTTCTCGCTTGCCTCATCCACTTATAGGGAATTTCGGTTGCTTTGCGAAGCAACCTTTTTCGTATTGTAGGCATGTTCCTGACATGATTGGGCTATGTGCTTTAATGAGTCTTGCCGCCTGAACGTCACATATTTCAATTTCAAGCCGGCCTTCAAATGTGTAACACATTAAAAGCTCATTGACGCCTCTCCCTACTGTCGGCGTTGAATCTCAACTCATTAACTGAATTGCGACGTTCCGGTGTGAGATTTCGTGCAAGTGCGATATATGGATGTGCCTAGGGAAGTTTACTTGGTTGGGTGATGCATATTATCTACACAGATTCAATATCTTAAGTCGAACCATCATAGTCTCGACCCGGCCGCCGTAGCGTACGGACGTGTTTTGTGAGTGCCTCATGATAAAGGGTGATAGTGGGAGCCTGTCGCATCTGCGGCAAACGCAACCACTACTCCCGACACCTCAGGTCAGCACCAAGTTCCAGACTACTCATCTACGACAGCAGCGACTACACGGGTGAGAAATTTCCAACTTCATACTGTCTAATACTTAGTGTAACAGACGGCAATTCGAACGGCGTTACGTGCAGACTCGAAGCGCCGCCACGTACAATTTTGTAACACCGCCGCATGCAGCAACTCGAACGGCGCCACGTGCGCGATAACTCGAGAGCGGAAGCGCGCCAAAAACTTAAACGTTGCGAAACGACTCCAAGTCGACAGATTAGCAAGTGCGGGTAATACACGCTCATTCGCTAACTGAAGGACGGGAGTAGCTGAGCACAGACTCGGCGACTCAAGACTTAAGCCCGGCAGGTCTCAGTCTTGCCACCCCCTCTGGCGGCAGCCCGACAGGGCCCTCAGCTACTCAAGAGTTACATGACGAGGAACTCTCTAGCATGCTTGAGGAAGCATGGAGACCTGCGTCACAATTCAGTAGACGCAACTCTCGCGCTCTGAATCGACAAGCAAGCCTCCAGACAAAACAGACTCAGGAACAGCCGCCTCTACCAGTAGCAAAGCCTGAGGAAGCAAAACTCCCAGACGAAGCTATGGACACTCAGTGCGAGCCTAGATCTGCCTCCTTTAAGAGAAAACCTAGCTACACTCCTGAATCAGAGAAGAAAACCCACGCGCCTACTAGTCCTGAGCAAAAAGAGTCTTCTTCGCCTAGCTATGTAAACGAAAAAGACCTACAGTTCCTACTGACGTCAGTGCCCGACATAGAAAAACTAGTCAGCAAACACCGAACTACGCACCTGCAAATCTCTAAAGCAGTGCAAACTATGGGCCTAAATGTACGTGAAATCTGCCGTAGAGCGCTTGACGTAGGTTTCACTCCCGCCAGAACAAAGGGTCAGTCCGTCGAAATAAATACCGACCCACTCCCAGAGCTTGCACCTCTCCCGCCGCCAGAGGAATTTATAGCTGCAGAGATACAAGGCCTTCTCGTTAAAAAGGAACTAACCGTCGAACAATATGCAGACCTCATGCAAAGGGAGTGGCCGGCGCGCACTTATACTACCACCAGCCTCAGTAAAGCAAGTATTTCAGCTGACAAGGCCCCAGCAAGAGCCTTACTGCTTTCACAAAAGTCCGACAAAGACGAACGCCTTATAAACCGACTACCGCCACAGTTCCCTGGACTGCAGGATGCATTGCCGCACCTTAAGGAAGGGAAGACTATTTTCCTGCAAAATCGGGCATCCTAACAATCGAGGGAGTTGAAAACACTCCAGCTCCAACACGAGCACTCTACGCACGGATGATCCCGCATGCTGAAGAAAACGAAAACGATTTCTCTTTGCAAGTCCTAAGAGAGGCAGCAACCAGTCTCTGCGGCTTCCTTGGGACTAGAGACGTCCAGGCAGCGGCAGTGGCCATCCCGGCAACAGCCGATATTACTCTGTTGAGAAAAGTATTAGAGCAAGCCCTAGCGAAACATCCAGGAATGACCCTGGAAATCCGAGTTAAAGGCCGGAAAATAGAAGAGGCTCACGACAAAAAGAAGAGAAAGAAGCCTGACTCTACCTTTGCAGTTGTCGTGAAGTCAGATCCTATGCTGAAGCCCTACGTGCACTCAGGAACAACATTGACCCAGCGACAGCTGGAGTGGACGTTAAAAGAGCCTTAAGAACAGCTACAGGCGAAATCCGACTGATCGTGCAAGGTACTACTCCCGACGCCACTGGCAGATTTCTTCAGCACATAATGGAGAAGGCGTCTCTGGAAGCGACAGCCCAAGCGGTCTCACAGACCAAGGCTATGATATTCCGGGACCTAGATGAGTCCATCGAGCCGAAAGACAAGCTTAAAGCGCTTACCAAGAACGGAGCACCGGAAATGGCTTTTACCTTAAGCCCGCTGAAGAAAACCCAGGCGGGCGACTTCTCGTGCATTGTTAAAATGCCACCAGAGGAAGCCCAAAGATTGCTACGTCAAAGACATATACACCTTGGTTGGACTCGGTGCCGCATAGACGAAATGATCTCGGTACCGCTCACTGTGCCTGAGCTTTAACCACACGGCCAGGGACTGTACCGCAGCCCGACCAACCCAACCTCGCTGCTTCGAATGCGGAGGACAAGGACACGTCGCAAATAGCTGCACGGCCAATAGTAGGTGCTACGTATGCAACGTAGATAGACACTACGCTACTACAACGCAATGCCCAGCATATAGACAACGGGTTACAAACCTCCGAGTAAGCCACAATCAAAATGACCAGCAAAATTAAAATACTGCAAATCAACCTCCGTAGAGCCCCCAGAGCATACGATCTGGCGTCCCAATTCGCAACCGAAAACGACATAGAAATCTTACTTCTCTCCGAGACCCCTACCACACAGCTTTCTCAACCCGGGCCCCACGATGGTAACAAATCCGCTTCGATCCAAGTATTTCCTACAAGATACTCGCCCATGTCAGTGGGACAGGTGACCCACTTCTCCTTTATTACCACTTACGACTTCGCAATCTACTTAGTCTATATCTCTCTGAACTCCACCCTACAGGAATACGAGGACTTCCTTGAAGAACTGGACCTCAGCATGAGCGTTCGCGGTCACCGAAAGGCGATTGTGGAAGGGGACTTTAATGCGGCCCACAGTCTGTGGGGAAGCAGGTTCTCATCAAGGAAGGGATAGATCCTGCTAGAATGGGCAACTCGGGCGGATCTACAACTCATGAACACCCAGGGATACACCTTTGATAATGGCAGGCACAAATCAACATTAGACCTGACATTTGCATCAAAGGGACTATCGCACCGAGTAACCGACTGGAGGATTCACGAGGAAGCAGAAACTCTATCCGACCATCTCTACGTAACCTTCTCTGTCAATCTAATTTCTTTCCAGCTTAATCCTCCTACACAACCTGCAACGCTTTTCCAGGCTAAATTATACCCGCCTGCAGCAAGCATTAAGAAGAAAAGTACATAACCTCACTGAATGTTCGGCAGCAGAAATCTCTGCACTACTAGAGGAAGCCTGCCGAGAGTCCAGCTCCCGCCCACACCCTAAGATAGCCAATCGTCCACCGTGCTACTGGTGGAATAATCGGATTGCCGAAAAGCGAAGGGCCTGCCACCGCATACGGCGAGTATGCACGCGCCGCAGAGCAAGCGCAGAGCAAGGCACCGACGAGAACTCTTCTACGTATGGGAAAAGTACAAAGAAGCACGAAGAGATTTACATAAGGCCTTTGAGATTAGTAAAAAAGACCACTGGATCTCTCTGGGTGAGGAGGTCGAGGGAAACCCTTGGGGCAAAGGATACATGATTGTGCGAAAAAAATGCGCCACGCACAGCCGCCTTTACCTGTAAAAGTGGCGCGACCGATTGTAAATGCGCTCTTTCCACAAAGACCATTGCCGGAGTCGGTACTCTTTGAAGAAACCTCAGATCTTTTCCTCGAGCCAATCTCAATTCAAGAGATCAGAATTGTGGCCGAACGCATACGACCAGGGAAAGCGCCGGGCCCAGATGCTGTCCCCCCTCAAGCAGTACGCGTACTCCTAAAGAACCATCCAAAGGTATTCAAACGCATGATGGACACAATTCTCACCAGCGGAGAATACCCAAAGCCTTGGAAAACGGCACGCTTATCCGTTTTGCGGCACACCTTATCCCGAAACCCGGGAAGCCACAAGGAGACCCCTCAACATACCGCCCTATAAGCATGCTCTTCTCCCTATCCAAGGCAGCTGAGCACATTATCAACGGGCGACTAGTTACAGAATTAGAAGACAAGAAGGCGCTGTTAGAAAACCAGCATGGTTTCCGCGCCGGGCACTCCACACACTCGGCTATCAGCAAAGTTCTAAACATAGCTGAAACACAAAGAAATTCACCTATCGCAAACCGGGCGCACTGCCTGGCCGTCCTTATTGGTGTCAAAAACGTCCGTTTTGAGCGCTGTGAGTGCTTGTAGGGTTATGATTTTGATGTATTTGGCGTGAACGGTAATAAAGAACTACATTTTTGGCGAATTCTCTTCTAAGCGACCATGGGGCGTTTTCTGACCGGCCTTTGCATATTCTTCAGATGGAGCAGAATTTTATCACGAACACGAACGTTTGCTTAGTTTCTTCTAGGGGGACTGGTTGTCTCGCAACAGCATATTATGTGCTCCTATGTCGGACAAAAACACCACTGTCACAAATTGTAGTAATTTCACTCTCACTCCGAAACAAGACGTCTTAGAGACCATGTTCTATCGGAAAAAATATTTGCTTTAACGAGCTCTACAATTCTATGCATCGCATTAAAACCTTACTGTTACACCCCGTATATATACAAGGCGAGCATTGCCGAGTGTGCAAACGTATTGTAAATGTTTAATAAATCATCACAATATTTTCTATATATATATATATATATTTGTCTACTGACCTATCTCCCCATACTCTGGCATTAAGTTTATTCGTCAATCGCCGTTCTGAAACGGTGTAGGAGACTCAAGCGAAAGCCTAATTCCGGACGTCTAGTTTTGTCGCGTGTTTATGGAGCATGTGCAACTATTTGACCGTTTCTGCACCAGCTCTTTTTAGAAGCCTATAGAGCCGCCAAACAAATGCAAGAGCACTTGGGCTACAAGCCGATGGAAAGAACCTGAATCAAACATTCGAATATCGATAGAGTCTACCAGAAATACAGTGTTGTCCTGCATGCAGACGAAAATTGTCGCAACAAGCAAGGCATTTACAAAAGTCACGTCATGGACAAGCCAATCTGGAAGCTCACAACAGTTCACCGGCCATGTTGTCTCTGTGCCGTTATCTTTGGAAAGATACTTTGCTCTCTGGTCAGCTTGCGTGACGCGTAGTGCGTCTTGGCTGTTACAGGATCCACGTGTGCTCACGTACATCTGACGTCTCTGTCAAACATTACACCCGGGTATTTGTTTGCTCTGCTTGTTTACCTGACCGTTCACACGAATACCCAGTTTCCGGCAGTGCTGTCTTCCACTACGCAAGAGCGCTTTGTGTTTTCCGGTGCTAACCTTAGATGGTGGAAGACTTCAACCACCGGTTGACCCTCGCCAAGCTATCATCTGCTCGGATCTCCAACAGGTCCACATCCTTTGCGGTGTCAAAGCCTGACAGGTCGTCGGTATGGCGACGAACCCAACCCTGCAAGGCCTGTTCATTTTTAGCACGCTGTCGTACGCTAGTGTGCGATGCTAAACGCATTGTTTGCGTCTAGAAATACCAGGAAGCAAATATTACAGGTTCTGGGGCTTTTCTGTCTCTCGTCCTCGGTTTAGCGAGTATATGTCTGATGGCCTGGAACGTTAGCCTCCCTTCACGGAACCAGTACTGGTCCTCTGAGAGCGAGACTTGTGGTTCCTTGAGCGCGTCGTGGAGTCGGCCTACGAGTCATGGCAACGGTGTTAAGGAGGCATATGGACATGTAGGCTGAGGCTGACCGACTATGAATGTATATATATATATATATATATATATATATATATATATATATATATATATATATATATATATATATATATATATAATACAATTAAGGTCATTACATACAGATACATAAAGTGGCGTTTCTGTGGTATAAGTAGGTCTTTACCGTAAATTTACTCATAGCTTTATTAGTGAAACGCCTGTTGTCGTACTGTCGACAGTGACTTGACAACTACGTAACGCAGCACCATCACCTTGATACGAAAATGATGGGCATTAAATTTGCTATTGCGTGAGAGTGGTCTTTCGGACGTACATTTTTGGTCGCAATGGAAAAATTTTACGATTTTTCATGAAAAGGCGTTAACGTAAAATATCGACTTTTCATGACTTTCCTTAATCTGGGTATTAGCTTTTTGTTACGCAAGCTAGTGAAGTGTCTTCCGTTGTGCAGAATTTTCCTCCGAACACGCCGGTGTAACCGGTTTCTTCATGCGTTGACTGGTTCTCCCGCAAACAGAGATTCGCACAACTATGTAGGAAAAAAAAGGCAGAAAAACTACTTTTATAAACTTCACTCTCTCTCCTAAACAAGACGTTTCCACGTCTTCCCTCCATAGGGAAAACTTATTTTCTTGCCGAGTTCTATCAAACCTCGAAATGCGTGCACAACAATATGAATGACCCTGTATATATATATATATATATATATATATATATATGGCAAGCGATTCTAATGTGGAAAACCGCAAATATGATCCAGCGCTATACACACATATGTCTATCCATTTTTTTGTAGGCTTTGCCTGTATGTATAGGATCAAATAGCGTCAATGCGGTGAACTTTGGTGCCTTTGCCGCTCTTTCTTTTCTCTCTCTGTCTGTCTCCCCCCTCTTTCTTGTCCCTCGATCTCAATACAAATATATGTGAGAATCAATCAAAATTTAAATAAACAGGTATCGGTCTATACCCTCTTAGCACGTGAGTGGTTTCCGTTGGCGTTTGTCAGGCCATCTAAATAAATACCTATACGTATTTATTGCGTCGTTCTGATGTTTTCTTTTTGCAGTGCATTGTGTTATATTTGCTTGCGTCGTTTGTGCTCTAAGTAGATCACGCTATTGACGCATACGTCATGAGAGCATACAATATTTGAATTTCGGAATACGTTTGCTACAATTCGTGGGCGCCACTATATATATATATACCATTAGATGCCTAACAAGAAAACTGTTACCAACCGCTAACTAACTAGGCTACCACTGAAGGAATACACAGTATTCGCGAAGGGAATATACGCTCCCGGGTCCCAGTAGCTAGTGGCGGTAGACGTGGGTGGGTGGGTGGCCGCCGCACTGGCGCAGTTCTCTCGGAGCTGTTACCACCCTGACTCTGTGACGTCTAGCCAGCGAGTGACTGCCTGGCGGAGATGTCCGCCGGTCGGTGTCGGAGGTTGTTAACCTTATTGTCGTCTATCCGCCCTAGTTAATGCTATGATCCCGGAGAGCGCGTTATGGTTTATTTCACATTCAATGCATATTACATTTGTATAGTTTCGTTTGCATGCACGTTGCCTTGTAGCAGCCGAATTGGCGCCAAATATCAAATTAAACGGACGGCGCGCAGTAGCCAGTCCGTCACAAAAACATTTCTTCGTTCGTGAACTGAAACGGTGGCTTTTAATTTCACAGTCAGAATCTGGCTTAAAGTCTAGATAAATTCGGAATTGGGATGGTAGTGCTTTGTATATAGGGGCACACACTCGGCTTAGATAGTAATGTTTATACGTGTTTTTACCCATAGTTGTGAATTCTGAAGATGCTGTACTAGTGAAGTGTACTTCGTTTGTGCGAATATTTACAAGTGTGTAGCCTTACATATTGTTCGTGTTGAATCAAACATACCAGCTGCTGTTTTGGTGTTTTTGTGATACTCAATAACCACGGCGATTGTGTAAAGTGCTTATAAAAAGCACTCCTTGGACTTTGTTGAGAGTAATTTTCTACTTCGTTGTTTAAATCATGTTTTTTTTCTTTTTTTATTACTTTTATTTGCCGAGAACTTAAGCGTTGTGAAATGCAGTTCCGTAAATAAACCACGTTTGAAATTGAATATATATATATATATATATATATATATACTGTGTTATACAAGTTGACACTGCTTTTGGTCAGCCCAGGTTACCCTAATGGAGGTCTACCAAGGGGTGTATGCCATAAGTCACGGGAACTGTCTTGACACGAGAGATGCCATGCGACAGAAAACCTTTTTCCTAGTATAGTCCACAAACCCTCCAAAATAAAAGCCCGTTTATTATGACCACTATTAGTTCGACTGGCAACTACGCTAGTGCTTGCCGAGATCCTACATCGCGCTTCTGTAATATTCTGGCTTCACTTGGCTCATACTCAAGTCTTACAGAATTGCGTTTAATTTAAAGAGTCAAAGTAACTGGCTCGCTCCAAATACTGAGGCAACCGTCTAGATCAGAAAGTATGACCTTATGGAAAACCTTCTAACATAGAGATACCTCATATGCTCTTTTTAGAGGTACTGATATTTAGGCGTGAATCCCCGTGTAATCAATGCAGCAAATCTCTTGGATTCAGTATCTTCTCTATTATATTATTTGCAATGCATTAAATAATAGCATTACCCTACACCGTATGTGCGAGTTGAGCAAACCCGTCGCACCATTTGTCACTTGGAGTATTTCTCACTATAGCTTCCTATAGCTGTGCCGTGAGCCGACTTCTTTGTATGCAACTTCTATCTCGCGTGCATCACCATATGACTCTAATCCTTCTCTCCCTCTGTCTCTCTCTCTCATTCTACTCGCATTTCTAGTTTTCGGCTTTTTGAGCCTGTGACTAAGCATTTGCCTTGTGCATCTATTTTCACAGCTGACAAGCAAAAAAGACCACACTTTATGAGCGCTTTTGATTAGGTCTGCATTTATGTTATTAGTAGAGCGTGTATGTCTTGCGTACTCACTTGCGCCTGTGTAGTATAATTCTCTGTTTTCATTAAACTGATTGTAGAAAACGAGCCCGTGCCGCAACTGTAGGGAGCAGCACTCCTTCTTTGATAATGCTATCGGCTAGAGATCTTAGTGGTGAGTAAACTCTAGGTAGACAATGCGGAAGCGACCTCTTTGTTGCCTTGTTGTATATATTGTATATTATTGCCTCTGTTGCCTTGTTGTATATATTGTATATTATTACCTCTGTTACCTTGTTGTATATATTGTATATTATTACCTCTGTTGCTTTGTTGTATATATTGTATATTACCATCTTCGTTAACACGTGCGCTGGGTAGGTATCAGGTGGACAGGCTCTGTTGAGTGAGTAGCCGCCACTCTTCGAAGCGCTGCCGGAAGCGCTTGCGCGGAACAACAGCTTCTAAAATCGAACGCGAGCGTAGCCAGCGATTGACGACGCTGTCGGCCAACGGACAAGCAACACCTGGCGGCGTCATATCTGCTGGTCTTATTCAATTGAACTGAATCAAGTTGTTGTTGTTGTTACCAATGCAACAGTATCGACAGTATGCTGCATTGGTAACAACAGCTCGGAGTGTTCGTGCGCTACTCACCAACGCTCATACGAGTGAGGATTTTAGCCTACAAATTTCGCGCCTGGATGCGCGTGCAACGACTGCACGTGTCGTTTGCACTAGATAGGCTCTAACGGGCTAGCCAGAACGGTTGCAGACAGACTACGGAAGTTGCGTTGTGTGAGGAAAACAGCAGGAATAGCAGTCGTGACATTTGTTTAGTGAGATTAAGTAATACGCCACGGATTCACCTTGTATTTCATCAAGAGACATTTATTTAGCTTTTATGTTCTAGCTCTGAAAAGCTCAAGCTCTGCGTAGCCGCGCCGCCGAAGCGCAATAAATCCCAACAGGCATCAAGGTAAGTTGGGCTTTATAAAGGGTTCCGGACGCACATCTATTCTTGACCGCTTCATTTCTATATTCAGTTTGCTCATATATATGTATATATATATATATATATATATATATATATATATAAACTACTATCAGCCCCGTGAATTGTCATTCATTTCACGTGATCTTCAATTGAATGGAACTCACTTTCAATTTCGTTCAGTAACGTAGACACATAGTTGGCAAACGCTTTATATTTTGCTTGAATTGATAAATATATATATATATATATATATATATATGCGTTTGCGCTTGCTTATAACCTTACTGTATGTATATAACGTTGTTATTGTGGCGCGCCGCCCATGTAATGCTAAATGCACGCTAAATTGCTATTCATACTCTAGCCGTGATCGAGTGATGGCACAGAGTCACATGGATTGTGTCGACGACAATCCATTTCTGTCGCCGTGTTATGCTGTGCCTGGCTTGCGCGCAGCAACAGTAGCAACAAGGAAAACAGCGGCTCTGCAACCGCGTGTGTTGAGAACGCGAGCGATCGTACGCTCTCCTGCTAGCGCCTGCGTAAGCCGGGCGACGACTTCCGACCGAAATACGGCAGAGACAGCAGAACGACAGAATACAGAATACATGAATTGGGAGCTGATGATGATGATGATAAAACAGTGCCACAGATACCCACAAACGCTTACAATTACACAACCCGCTGCAAATATCAAGAATGCATATATATATATATATATATATATATATATTGGATGAGTGAGAAACAGATGCACAAAAGACGATGCAAGAGTAGGCTTTAGAATAGAAACAGAAAAAAAGAAACCAACGCATGATTAGAAAACTGGTTTGCAGGGTCCCGTTACCCAGATTTGCCCTCAATAGCAGCAGCAGCAGCAGCAGAATTTGTCGTAGTATTATTAATCGTAGTAAAACTGGCAGTAGTGGTGGTAGTCAGTTTGTACACTTTTCACTTCATGACTTTCTTTGATGACGACCCAAAACTGCGACGGCAACATCAGCAACAACAAGAACAACATAAGCGACAACAACATAAGCACCGACAACAACAACAACAACAACAACAACAACAACCACAACAACAACAACAACAACAACGAAGTTATAACGAGGACAATAACTACGCACGAAACGAAAATTAAACAAACGTTCAGCAGACCTGGTGGTGTGGGGTCCACCTGAAGGTGGCTGTACGTAAGCGCAAAGAAACCACACGATGTTGCCGATAACGAGGACTGGCGAACAGCAACTGTCGCCAACAATATTATCATTACCATCGCGATCCTCGTCACCATCAAAAGCTGCAGCAGCAGCAGCAGCAACAGCGGCGGCAGCAGCAGCAGCAGCATCAAGATCAAAGCGACGGCATGGACGGTTGAAAGGCTGGCAGTCGACACGAAGCAACCCTCAGTGCCGGCCCACAAACCGAGAGGTTGGACCAGGGGCCCGAACCCCACGGGGTCCACACACAGGTGAGGAAAGTCCTACGAAACGAAAGTGATCCAGTTATTGTCGTTGTTGTCGTTGTAATCTTCGCTGTTGTTGTTGTTGTTGTTGTTGTTGTCAGTGTCGTCTTTATACCACGTAAATTCTCTGCGACTGCAAATCCACTAGGTCTGCCCCGGTGTCTGGTCTGGGGATGAGGAGGAATCTTTCGCGCCCCGCAATGGCCGCCGGAAGCTTTGAAACGATTTGGCCGAAAACGCGTTAACGACGCCAGAATCGAACAAACGGATCAGCGAGCGAACAACGAGCGCAAATATCATCGATATGTATTCGGCCGCATTTGTAGGACATTTTTTACGTACATGTCTGTGTACATATATATATATATATATTATATATATATATATATATATATCTATGTCCTAGCTTGATATGCATTTTTATGTGGTATATGAGTACTACACATGTCCACACACAGGTCTGTCACATGACGGATATATATATATATATAAGTAACTAAATGCACACAATGATTGAATAAAAACTTTATTTATATATATATATATATATATATATATATATATACAGTCTCCCGCAGCACATCCGGGGGGAGTTTTGGGGGAGGCCTCCGGAGTTTGCTCTCTACCGCGTCTATCAGCTCTTTCTCCGCTCGGGCTTTTTGACTTTTGGCGATGAGTCCTCGGAGTCTCGATCGAGCAGCCTTGACTCCGTCAATTGGGATTCAGCTCTTGCGGTCTCTCGCTCGCCGTAAAATCCCACCCGTCGGTTTCTTCGCGTTAACTAGCTGCGTGTTCTCGTGAAAACCCTATTTAGCCTAATGCAAGTCCAGCGGGCAACTGCGATCCCTTTGTTCCACCAGTAGTTGAGAGGGTGGCGGCTCCCGTGGTGTTGTGAGGGAGCAGCTTTCTCGCATGCTGTAGAGAGTATGTTAATTATTTGATATTTATCCCCCACCGTGTCTCCAAGTCGTTTGCAACCCTCGTCTATTTCAGCCACTAGAATCTTGGCGTCGAGTTTCCGCATCTGCCATCTCTTACTAGGGGGCGGGGCGAGGGCCACCTCGGGGGTACTGATGGTAAAACAGATGTATCTGTGGTCACTCATGGTCTCCTCCGTCTCCCTCACCCTCCACTGTACCACCAGTGGAAAGGCCGCCTCATTGACCATTGTTAGGTCAATGAAGGCTGTCTGGCTCCCTCTGGAAAAGGTGGGGACCCTTCCGTCATTAAGAACCATTAGACTCTTTTCAACCATCCACTCCTGTAGAGTTTGAGCCCGTCTAGTTGTGGTTCGGCTACCCCATGCTATGCTGGCTGCGTTAAAATCGCCGGTGGAAATAAGCGAAAAAGCGTTGCCTTCAATGGACATAGCTGCAGATCTTTACAAGGTTTACTAGACAAGGTTGTCCCCTTCATCAAAGCGGTTCAAACAGCGGTAACCAGTTTATTTGAAAAGTTGTTTCCCTCTCTGCTCTGTAGGGCAACCGCAGGAGAGATGGGTGGTGACTTGAGCAAAGCCACTGGAGCTACTTCCCTTGAAAAAACCTTGCAACACTCTATTGAAGCCTCCTTGCGCGATGCAGTTTGCACGCTATCATGTAACCAAGGTGTAAAGACGAGCAAGCGCGACAGGCCTCCTGGAGGCTCGTGACCGGCTTGCTCAGCAGTAACAAACGCACCAGTACAAAAACAACCGCAACATACTCAAGACAAGAGATCGCTACTTAAATTCTTTCAATGGAACTGTGAAGGCATTAAATCAAGTTACCCACTTCTTCCTTTAGCTGAGCAGTATGACGTGTTGGTCCTTACTGAGACATGGGCCACCAAACCTACAGTCGTTCCAAGTTGGTGTATAGCGGAATGCCTGGGTGTACAAACAGAGGGACCGGGCAGAACAAGTGGGGGAGCTGCAGTGTTGTTTAACAGCAAGCTCGCTGGCGCAAAAACATGCTACAAAGAGGATAACTGCGTAGTCCTAACAGGAACCGCCATTAACGTCATTGCAATATATTCAAGGCCTTCAGAAATTAGTACTATGCCTTGACATGGTGGACTTACACAAAGTGACTGTAGTATGCGGTGATCTCAACTGTCGGCTTGACAAACCAAGATGTGTAAGAACGGTATCACTACTCAACGCCTTGGCATTTCGCAGTATGTGGGTTATATCTACAGCTGAAGACTCGACATTCGTCGCGCCTCACGGACAATCTACGATTGACATTTTCGCCACAAATGCTAACCCATGTAATGTCAAGTACAGGGGGTGCAGGAGAAGACTCTGGCGTTCGGTGCAAGGTGGCACCTACCCGTCGCAATGGAAATATCAATTGAACCTCAATCTACAGATCACAAGCGGCCTTGTCTAAGTCGCAATCTGAATCTCAGCCTTTTGACGGTTACCTCGCGAAACATATTCCCAGTGCCAACCGTGATCAACGTGGAATCCTATGCCACCAGCATTCGAAGTGCCATTACTGGTAGCGCTTGGCTAAAGCAACAAACGGAAAGCAAGCGAACAAACAGAAAGCACGCTTCATGGTACAACCAGGAGTGCGCTTCTTGCAAACATTATACGATTCAAGCGTACATTTTAGCAAAAATCCGCCCGGAGATGACTTATTTTTATACTAGATTAAGTCGCGACTACAAACAAGTTGTAAAAAACGCCGTAAAAGAATATGAAGAACGAAAACAGTACAAGCTGCTCCTAGAAGCGCAACAACGACCTCATAAGTGGCTGCAGACAGACAGGCGCGTTACTGCGTGTCCTATCCCACATGATATACTAAATGATCATTTCCGGCAAATGTTTGCCAGTGCCATTACCGTTCCGAGTTGCGCTCCTGTGATAATGTCAGTGTGGGACGAGCGCGTCACTGACGCCCGTCAAGCTCTGTCGCGGCCTTTTAGCAATTCTGAAGTTATCGACTCAATAATGAAAGCATCGTCCGGGAAGGCCCCGGGGCTGGATTTGATCACAAATGAGCATCTCAAGCAAGCGATTCACCTTGCGCCTTGTTTTACCAGACTTTTTAACGAGGTGATGAAAACGGTCCAACTACCCTCGGAATGGAAAACCAGTCTTCTTAGCATTATCCCTAAAGGAAAAGGAGATCCGTTGGCACCGTCGTCTTACCGAGGTATCGCAAAGAAGAGCGCAATCTACAAACTTCTATCGGCTATCCTAGCCCGTCGATTAGAACATTTTCTTGAGATTAACAGAAAGCTGCCGGAGCAACAACATGGCTTCAGAAGGGGCCGGTCAACAATGACAGCATGTGCTGTACTTCTAAATTCGATACAACGGGCACTTCGAACTAAAGGGGCTTATCTATTTGCTGTATTTGTAGATTTTAAAGCGGCCTTTGATACGGCCGCACGAACAATTATACTTGACAAGCGGGCTTTTTGCGGGATCTCATTGAATATATTGGAGCTCATTAAAGGCATTTTACAGGAAGGACAAGTTATTATAGATGACGGAGGTGCTAAACACATGGCGATCTTACAGACCACTGGTGTTGCCCAAGGTGATAATCTTAGCCTCCTGCTGTTTTCGGTGCTGGTGAGAGACCTTCCCGGAGAGATACGGAGTCGGCACTCGCAGGTAGACGTCCTTATGTATGCAGACGACTTGGTGCTATATTCTCGCAGTCGATTCCATTTGCAACAATCCCTTGCGACCTTGCAGCATTACGTTCATCGAAACCAGTTGGAAATAAATTTAGATAAAACAAAGGCAATGAAGTTTAGACGTGGAGGGAAATTGGCTGGAATCGACGAACTACGGTTAGGTTTAAAATCTATAGACTTTGTCTCGAACTTCTCATACCTAGGGGTTATGTTCTCGTCTCGAGGTACGAACTTCTCGAGGCACATTGATGAACGAATTCGGAAAGGACTACAGTCCTTTCATAGTATCCGAGACCCTCATAAACTATCAATGGACGTTGCCGTTCATCTCTTTAACCTGAAGATTGCGCCTACTGCTTCTTACGGTATACAGGTGATATGGCCGCATCTGACGAAGTTAAACTTTAAGGCGCTTGACCAAATCAAGGCCGCTTTTTTAAAATAGGCGCTAAGAGTCCACCGCACTAGTCTCAACAGATTAGTCTATTTACTGGCGTCGACTCCGCTATTTGTTGAGAATTTACAAAAAATGCACGGGTTACCGAAAACGGCAGCTTTCAACGAGTACATGTCTGAATGGAAGAATAAGATGGCAGACATTGACCCGCTCTTTTATGAAAGCCAGGCAATGACGTGTACTTCATGGAAGCGCTGCAGCTATGAGAATAGACACCTAATTGCACGATTTGCTGTCCATGGCTTCCACATGAAAATCTGTATTCGAGAGAAGTTCCATGAAATTTCCTCGTTATGCTTGTGCAAACTTTGCGGGAGACAGTGTGACTTATATCACCTTCAACGATGCGATAGAACAGTTCCGTTGACTCGACTTTTAGAACCGTGATGAATATATGTATATGTGAATGTGTGCTTTCTCTGTACGCGCAATATTGTAAACCAACCATCGGTTAATAAAGCTATTATTATGTTAAAATCGCCGGTGATCACTACCCTCTTACCTGCATGTTCCCCCGCGCTCTGGGCAAGTTCCTCGAGAAATCCTCCTCCCTGTTGGGAGAGAAGTAGCAGCTATAGAAGACCCCTACCCGGTCAATCTCCAGCCAGGAGAACCCTCTCCCCGACCCCCCGCCCCTAATCGCGAGGTTTCTCTCGGAACCCGTCCACCAGATTGCGGTCTCCGCCTCTGCGTCAGATACCCAGTCTGCCTTCCGCTTGGTGATCGCTATGTTTGGCCCGGAGAGCAGGCAGAGGCCTATGGACTCTCTGCGTACTATCTCATGGAGCATGTCATGCGCCGCCCTGCAGCGGTTTAGGTTTACCTGAAGTATCTTTAACATTGGTCGGATAAAGGGCCCCTACCTACTAAGTTCCAATCACTCTTTCCGTCACCTGCTGGGATAACGGTTGTCTTCTTATTCTTAGCCCCCTTGTCTTTATTCCTCTTTTATTGCTCTTCTTGATTATTTGGGCTTTACTTGGGTCTCCTTGCCATCTACCTGTCCTTTGGCGACGCCCCTTCGGGCCTCCCGCCGCTGCTCGACTTGCTCCCTATAAGCCGGGCAAGACATCCTATCCGCTCGGTGCCCCTCTATTCCGCAGACCAGACACTTTGGTGTCATTGCTTTGCAACTGGCTACCAGGTGGTCAGGTTCACCACATTTGTGGCACACCCGAGGCACCTGGCTCTCTGCTTTGCAGTCTTGGGCCTTATGGCCCGGCATATGACACTTGTAGCAGTTGGGGAGCCTATTCCACTCCTCAGGTCTGCACCACCTCGAGCCCAGCTTTGGGGGTCTTGCTGGAGCATATGGCTCTCGCCGCCGCCGGGGACGCCGTAACCAGTGCGTACCAAACTTCAGCTCTTCCGAGCCTTGGCTCGGTAGCTGTGATCTTGGCGCCGGCCGGAAGCTGCAAGGCCTTTTGCAGTTCCCTTTCGACCTGCTCCCTGTCCAACAGCGGGTCAATCCCCCACAGGGCGATGGTCTGCCCCTGGTTAAGCTCTCGGCAGTCGGCCTGCATCTTTGCAGATTCCCGAATGGAGAACTGCAAAGATGCAGGTTCCTGCGCCCTCTTCACTCTCCTCTATTCTAATTATAACGTCACCCTCCTTACTTTTAACTACCCCCCTAACCGTTATCCCGGCGCCTTTCTGCTGCCTGACTTGTTCTCTGGATTTGCTTTATGGCCCCTATTGTCAAGTGACCTTTGCAAAACACGTGCTGGGCGTCTGACAGCAGGCCGTTCCCCTCCCTAGGGAACGAGCCCGACTAAAGCACCCCCGTCGCTGCAGTCGCTACTATTTCTGGAAACGCCTGTATTAGGGTCGAGACCCCGGAAACCGAGACATCTTCTGGGCCCGGCGCCTTTCCTGTTTGAGGCGCGTCGCGGCATCCTGCATCTCATACAAAGTGGGTTCCGAATGATCATCTCCCCCCCCCTGGTAGGGGGCGCAATCGAAGCGTGGGTGATGGGGAAGAACGCTTCGATTGCATTCCGCGCCTCTTCTGTCGCGGAAAGAGCATCTCTGTACCTCTTAAAGCGGGAAACCCCCTAACCATCTTATACAGGGCGGCCCCAGGGGTCGTCTTTCAGCTTCCTAAGAAAGGTCCACCAGGAACGTTTTTTGCACTGGGTACTTGTTCTTAGGGAAGCGGGCCTTCCCTTTTGTCCTTCGAGTGCCCTGAGGGACCTCCGAAGCTGTTCAGCTTCCTGGCGTCTGATAGGCGGATGCAGCGTCGGACGATTTACCATCGCGGCAGTAGTCACGTGGAATTCGATGATAAGGTGATCGCTGAGAGGTTCCTCTTCCTGTAGCAAGAAGGTGAACGTACCCGTGTTAAGAATAAGGTCCTCGGTCGTCAACAGGTCGAGGACGGCGAGCCTCTTTCGGTAGTTCTGGCAGAGCCCCATGCGCTAACCGCCCCGCTAAAATCACCAGCTATGGCTGGAAGTGGAATATCCATTTAGTTAAAAGAAGAGGATAAGTCGTCTGCAAACTTGTGCGGGTTGTCAAGCAGAACATTAGGGCTGCAGTAGCAGAAGCAAAAACGCCCAACGTTCGCTACGTCGATCCAGGTGAAACGATAGCCGTAGCCGTGATCGGAGATACGGAGCTCGTTGCGACGTCCAGTACGATGCTCGTTGCCCTGTCCGTGACCACGAGCCGGGCCGGAAGACGGTTTTCCGCCCACCGGACGTTGGGTTCGCTAAGCAGCAGCAGGCCGGCTACTGACTTGCTTCAAGTCAAGTCAAGTCAAGTCAAAAGCACCTTTATTCAAGGGTCATATATGCCTAAGTATACATTGTTTTTAACAAAATATTTACCCTTTGAATATAATTAGAACATACATCAGGTCTGTCGACTTTGCAGACTTCGTGGAAGTCTCCACGAGAATGTGTTGTTTATCTTCACTGAGCGCGCAACTTCCAGTGATCTAACATTCACACCACTTCGCAGTCCATTATTTATATGATTAAACATGGTCTGGTCAGTCCCGAGACAACACAATTGTTTATACAGCGATAGATCACCTCGTGCGTGTAATGTACGTATTGGCACAAGAGATACGCTTTCACGAGGAATATTACATCTTTTCGATATCCGTCTGATAAATTTGGCCTGTACCCTCTCAATGGCATTTATATCTTTTGCCAAATAAGGAGCCCAAACCTGGCTGCAGTAGAGGAATTTGGGTAATACTAGACTTCTGTACAAAGTCACATAGAAATCAGGATTTTTTAAAATGAAGCATCTAAATATGGTATTACATAGTTGTGAAGCAGAAGCAACGGTGGCAGTAATATGTTGAGAGAAGTCTAATTTGGGGGTTACAATCACACCAAGATCACGAAAATATTTAACTACTGGTATTGCATCGTTAGCGAATGTATACAGTGGCGAACTGCCATCTGACGACACCACGGCACATTTAGGCACAGATATTTGCATCCTATTCTCACAACACCAGTTTTCAATATTATTAATTGCTAGTTGAATAATACTTGTGGAATTGTCGACTGCTGAGTATATTTTTAAATCGTCCGCAAATAAGAGATAAGTGACACCTTCTGGAATTACTGTTGCGAGATCGAGGGCGTATATTCTGAAGAGCAGGGGCCCAATGCACGATCCTTGCGGCACCCCTGAGGTGCAGGGGAGGGGGTCACTTTCTACTTTACCAACTTTGACGGTAAAATTTCGCCCAGTAAGGTATGCTGACACCCATCGACAAGTTGTGGAGTCAAGGTCAATACTTTCTAATTTTTGTAACATAAGTTTGTGATTCACTTTATCAAATGCCTTTGAAAAATCAAAATATATGCAATGAAATGTTCTACGATTATTTATGTGTAGACTCCAATCGTGGACCATGGATATAAGTTGTGTCCCTGTAGAACGGCCCCTGGCAAAGCCATGCTGATTGGCGTCAACCAATTTGTTACGCACTAAAAATTTTTCAATATAATCAACGATTAACTTCTCCATTAAAATACACGCAATGGACAGTTGAGCCACCGGCCGGTAGTTATCCACTAAATCCTTAGCACCTTTTTTGAAATAGGCGTTACAATTGACCTTCGAAATAATGAAGGAACTTGCCCATCACAATACGATCTCTGAAAAATGTACAGTAATGGTTCGGCGATAAAATCACAAGTGTTTTTATAAAACACTGGTGGAATACCATCTGGTGTAAAACTGCACTTGTTCTTGAGTGTTTTGATCTTTTTAGTTATGTCATCGATTGAGATTAGAAACTGCTTATGAATTGTTTGATTTTGGCGTCTTTCTATACGCACGCGATTTGTCAGTGAAGACGGCTGATCATCCGGAGGTGTATATACAGAGGAAAACAGTTTCGAGAATGCCGCCGCTTTACTTAGGTTATTGTCAATGAGTACATTATCGACTTTTAGTAAAGGAAGTTCCTCACGACCTCGAAGTCGCTTATTCGCGTAGCGGTAAAACGATTTAGCATCCTTAAAAGATAGTTTTGACTCTTCAAGAATTCTCAACCGTGTCGAGGCCTTTCTAAGCTTCACTGAGATGCTTTCAGTCGCCAATTCATTCATGAGCTCCTCTAACCGTCGAACATGGTTTCGAAGACTCGTCATGTTGGGATTAGTATTATTGTTTCTCTGGGGTGTGAATACCTCGATAAGAAAGTGTATATAATCGATAAATGCATTATACATCTGCTCAATGTCAACGCACCGTGCAAAGAATGTCGTCCAGTTTACGCTCGCAAGATTTGTACAGATCGAGTCATAATCAGCCTTCCAGAAGTTGAACCCACCACCCGACTCTAAGAAATGGGAGGAAGGGACCAGAATCCGAAAGCTGAGAGCCCGATGATCTGTAGCAATAGGGGGATCCACGACTGCTGGCTCAGTGACGAGCTCCCTTTCAGATGTAATAAGCAAGTCCAGAATATTGTTTTCCCTTGTGGGTTGCATAACAAGCTGATCTAAACCATTTATGATGCAGAAGTTAGCAAAAGCCTTCTCTGGGCTGGTAGCATCACTTAAGCGCAGATTTGACCAGTCAGTGTCAGGCATGTTAAAATCACCAACTACGCATATAGGATAACCGATATCAAGGCAGAATTCTAGAACTTCTATAACATTTTCAATACGGGCTTTTCTTTGGGCGCCGGAGTCCGCATTGGTGACATAACAGCATATGATTCGAATGATAATGTGATCATAATGCAAGTCTACCGCTACGGTTTCCGAGCCTGTGGGTATCTCAATTCGGCGACAGTTTAGTCCCTTGAGTGTTAAAATACACACTCCACCACCCCTGGAACCTCGGTCCATTCGATGCACCGAGTACCGGTCACCGAGTGAGACCTCTCTATCACTAATTGCGCTAGTAAGCCAGGTCTCTGAAATAAAAATCACATCGATGCTGTTTAATAAACAATAATTCGCAAGGGCATCTATAGCGCCTGGAGTGGCCAACGAGCGGGCATTCAGGTAAAAACAATTTAGACTAGTTTGACCACCACCGGCTACTCGTGAATCGTTTCTTCCGTCCGAGGTTGGTTGTACACTATAGTATTTCTGAGCGCTTCGACCGCAAGATTCAGCTGCTCCAAGTGCGACAGGAATATGATGGGTGAGTTCGGTATCACCGGGTTCAGCTGGTTTCTCTGTTGCCTTTCGTGACCTGCCGGCATCGACAGTGGAGGATATTTGTTGCGGAAAAGTGCCTGGTGCAGCCCATTGAGGTTTGCAGCCTGTTTGTCTTCTTGGTCTCGATCCTGACGACGTCCATTGTAGTTTTTCTCTCTCGCAGTTTAGCTGGCTTGCTGGGGGCCTGGGAACTCCGACGGGATGCGGTGAGGTGGACATTGAAAGCACGTTTTTATCCGCAGTGGGAAGTGATGCTAACTTTTGGGCGGAGTCACTGGGGCGGCAATTTAGTCCGGATTGTTTTAAAACAGCAGGTAATCTGGGAAGAGGCCGGGATATGGAGGTACTGGTGGCAGAGGTGGAGGCGGTATGTGGAGTCGGGGGGGCCAAATGGCGGGGAGAACCGGTGGTGGAGGAAGAGGTGGAGGACGGTGTTGAAAAGGAGCAATCCCGGATTGGCTGTTGAAGTTGTTTCTGCTGCTGCCGGCAGCAGGGGAGGGAAATGCCCGGAAGGAATGGTTATCTGGCTGACGCCGAGTTGCACTGAACTTATTGTTAAGTCCCCCAATATTTGGTTTCACTCCCAGGAAACTGGCGGCTTCACGGGCGATAGGCCTGGCCGCCTGACTTGCTCCACGACGGTTAAAATGGACACCATCTGTGTCCATAGACCGGGCACAGCGCTGTATATACGAGAAGTCACGATAAAACACGGCCGAATTCTTAAATTTAGCCGACATTTTACCGTTAACAACCTCGCAATCTGCGCGGCGGTCTCTACCTGGGCCGCCTGTTACTACCGGTATAGAACAGACTGTCAGCCTAACGTTGTTGGCTTCGCAGAGCGTCACCAGGTCATCCAGCTGATGCTCTATCCGCCTCCACACCTCGACAATATCATCACTGGCTGGGCTCTTTAAGATATCGTTTAGCCCGGCGTGCAGCATGACGAGCTGGTCCATCGGCTGTGTGTTATATATGGCAATATGGCGACGTACGGTTTGCGATCACCTTGCATAACGTGGCGCCGCCTTGCCCCGAGATATTGCAGCGTACGTCACCACCCACCATGTCAAGCACGTTTGTCGCTAGCCGGGAGACGTTGGAGTCACCGGCCAGAAGAACGGACTTGACAGGTGGTGAAGGCAGGGACGATTCTCGGGTAGGCTGAGAGTCGACTGCAGTGCCATCGATGTCTGCCTGCACGAAGATGTCTGTTTGTGTGCAAGCGGTGACATTGCGTATAGCAGTTGTGATTCCGTTTTGTGTGGATAATACTGCTGTTTTACTACTGTCAATCAGCGCGGGAGAGGCTGATGTTGAAGCTACTGCTGCTGCCGCGCTGTCCACCACTACTGCAGCAATCAGTGAGCCGATGTTTGGTACGCTTGATGTTATTGTTGCTGCTGCTGCTGCAGTATCAAGAGGCTCTGTGGTTCTTCGTGCAACAGCCGGTAGGATGTTCGTCTGGTCGCCTGTTTTTGTTGTTGCTGTTGGTGCATTTTTTGCTGTTTGAGGCGAGGGGGAGAGGTTGGCGGCGCTCGATTCACTATGAGCTGAGATAATATCCAATTTAGTAAAAATAGCTCTGAATTTTTCATCATAATCGTGGTCCGTTCTTAAAATCGTTTTCTTCAGGTCCTCAATAGCAGATTTAAAAACACACAACGTTTTTCCGACGTTAATACAATAGTTATTATTACACGCGGCCTGTTCACCCACAAGCTCAAATGTATTCGTTTCCTTCACTTCTTTTTCAATCCTGCTTTTACAATGTATGCACACAAATGCATCATTGTTCAGTTCTGAGCTCCTGAACAAGCCACAACAGTATATACACGCGATAGCTGGTGTCACAAGACAAGTTGGCTGGGTAGATGTCGTTGAAAATGGTGACCGCCGTCTTGTTGAGCGGGGCCCAGCCGGTGTGTTATAGTCGAAACTCATCTCCAAGGGGAGACGCGGCGCCTCAGGCAAAACAGCCGATCCTGATCGGTACATTATTTTTAATCTTAATTGGTATGTTCTTAGTGCACTAAAAAAAATGCTATGCTGTCTATATATACGCCACGCCAAATACTTTTTTATATAGTGCAGCGTTATCCTGTGTTAACTTCCATTAGATGAACAGCCGTTAGAATTTAAATTTGAACGCACGGCGGACCGCTAGGAGCCTTCCGACCGCTGTGCGGGTGGTTTCGTTATGCTTCACCCTGCTGAGAAGGATTTGTTTGAACTTCACAGCGTCCTGGCTTCCTACTTCTCCGTCGTACGACCGAACACAATACACCAAAATGATCACTGAGTTTCACTAATTTCCACGGTATGTCACTATCTGGGTTTGCCTTTCTGCATTCACACAGGCAAGCGTGACCCCTCGGAGCTCCGTAGACATACGTCCGCACTCTCCGGCGCCAAAAACAACATTTCTTCTCAGTCAATTCACGCGCACGCGTATTTGTAGCTAAATTTGGGATGAAAAATATAAAATCGTTGACTCCTTAGTGTAACACAGTCGCAGCCAATACATTAGTTGTGTATGGCTAATTGTTGTTCAATTTAGGCATTGCTTTCATAAAAATTGAGCATAAATTCCTGGTTGCTATTTAGATACTGATTCGTTCCTGCTGAATCGGAGTTGCTTTCCGCAAATTGCGATATGGAATCATACACCAAATTGCAACGAAGGTAAAATGTGTAAGGTTCATCTAAGAATCGGTGACTATCGGTGACCAAGTAGCTCTAGAATAAGAAAGTGCTGTTTACTGTGCACTGAGTAGTGGCGCTGATGAAGGTTTGAGCCCTAAATAGAATCCACTAGCTACCATAACTCTGACCATACGTATATCGTGTTGCTTTTGTATACGTTTATTGCGCGCCGCTAATAGAAGGTTCAAGTATCGCCCAAAGACGTAGGGTACGTCCCGGCAAAAAAAAACACGTAAGAGAAACCACTCTGACGATGCAGTGCGATGCATCTGTCACGCACGTGAGACATGCGAGTTAAGAGATACGCCATAGGAGCCCACCCTCTATGTGGGCTGTCTGTGTGATAAAAGTAAAACGCCTCCCAACAGCGAGATGGAAAAAGTAGAGACACGCGCAATCGAACACAAACCCTGTTGCCCCGATTTGACACATTGGTTGGAAAACAACACTTCAGCGAAGGCTCAGTTTCATGCATTCACTGAAGTAAACGGATAATACGTATATCCATTACACTAAGCGGGTATACGTACACTCAGTTGACTACAACACGGATTTCCCAAATTAGATTAGAAAAAGTCAAGTAAAAAATAGATGACAAACTAATATTTCTAGAAGTCCTAAGATAAACTTAACTACTACTAGTAGGAGTCGCTTCAGAAAGCTATAGTTCTGTAAGATTCCCACAATTATCACAGTTGCAGATTTGCGAAACTCGGGTTTTCACTGCAACCGCTAGATCAAGCTAGATCAGTTATGACTCTATAAACAACTCGTACGCAAGAGACGAGGCCAGGCCTGTCCAGGCTTTCCACAAATACACATAGGGCTGGGTCGTTTATTCTGAGATTGAATCTGGAGGAAACAGTCGGTAATTCCGCACGCTACAAACAGAAACGGTAGGCAGCCAAAAGCAGCCGCCCTACTATTCGAGTCTTTTTCGGTCTTGACCGGCGCTAGCCAGCCAGCCATTATTCTTCACTGCCGAGCTCCACTGGGCTGATGACTGAGATGAAAGCCATCGCGGGCAACCGAACATGAGTTACCAAAATCATGCGATGCCGCGCGCGCGCCCGGTGAGAGCAACACCACGGAATCTCCGCTAGTGTTGCTTCTGCTGCGGCGACGGCGTGTTTAGCTGGCTTTTTCGTGTTTGTCTTTTTTTGCAGCCGACGAAGTGCCGAAGTGCCTCATGAAGTTGCGCATGTATCTTCAAGCTCTCGCTCGAAGTTGCGCATGTATCTTCCCAGCTCTCGAAGTTGCGCATGTATCTTCAGGCTCTCGAAGATGCGCATGGGGGTCGTCTTGCCCCACTGCCCGACTGCGGGCATGTTTTCACTCTCGGCGTTCGTTAGAGAACCGGGTTCAACCCCCCCCCCCCCCCCACGTGATGATGTCGTGGTTGTTGACAGCCTGCGCCCCGCTATTGGTGGCCGCGTTTACGCTTCCGGTCGGGTAGGCGACAGAAGCCATACAAACACACACATAGATACACATACACATCGATATACATATACATACACCCACATATACACACATATGTACACCACAAACACAACCGCCGTTGTGAGTCCATCGTCGTTGTCGTTGTCGCCGTCGTCTACGAGGTGCAATCCATCGGCTCCGTTCTCTGCCGGTGCGCTTTTAGTCAGCGGTTCTTTAGCAATTCGTCTTTAGTAATCCGCCTTCGAGCTGCCTTTGCTGACTTGTTGTTGTTGTTGTAGCCATTGTTATTGTTGGTGTTGGTATTGTTCCTCTGATTGTCGTGGTGGAAGATGGTGCTGGGGCCATCTGTTGGTGTTGCTGCTATTGATGTACTTCTCGTCAATACTGCTGCTACTGTTGTTGTTGTTCTTCTACTTCTTATTCTTGTTCTTCTTTTTCTTCTTGGTTTTCTTCTGTAAATTTCCTTTGTCATTCGTGTCGCTGTTATTGTGTTCCGTTTTGCTGATAGTGTTGTCCATGTTGTTGTTATTGTTGGCGTTGGCGTTCGCGTTGTTGTTGTTAATGTCGGCGTTGTTGTTGTTGGCCTTGTTGTCGTTGCTTCTGTTTGTGTTGTCATTGCTTCTGTTATGCCTACGTTTGGTATAGGTTCTGCTATTTCTGTTGCTCCGCTTATTGGTATTCTAGCTGGTGTTGTTGTTGCAGTCGTTGTTGCTGCTGCTGATGCTGCTGTGATTTCTTTATAATTTGCGCTTTTTGCGTCGAAGCACGACGGTAGGAATCCGTAGCCGCAATAGGAGCGCGTGTCCATCGCTCTGAATCGTCGATTGCCGAGGCTGTTACGAAAATAATCACACAGGTGGCGAACACCAGAATAGGAAAGGACACCGCTGCGAGCCATATCACTTTGCACGTATGTGTAAATCCAGGACGGCGATCAATATCCTGCAGGATGCGCGTTGACTTCCCATTGTCTTGACCAAACACCCATGAATGTTTGCGTTCCGTCAGCAGGCTGGAATCTAGCATGAATTTATCTCTGTTAGCTTGAAGCATTGAAACAATGACCAAATGACCACCCATAGCGCAGAATGCATTTGAATTGAATTGAAACATATTGGTAGTAGTAGTAGTAGTATAGTACGTAATGGCGTTAACGTAACACACGTATAACAGTATTTGTATATACACAACAAAATTGTGACATTGAGGCCATGCGTGTGAATAAACATTCGTATGTGTGTAATAGCTATTCTTCAGCGTTAAGGAAACGCGGCTGCTGCTAACGTACCTGTATATACGAACGCAGAAGATCAAGTGGCGTAGTGGCTAGTGTCAATCCGCACAGCAAGTGCAAGGAGTATGTTTTTTCAGCATATAAACAATATGTGCATAGGCACGCGCAATAACAATTTTGCTAAACATGCGGATAGCCTGGTGTTTTGCTGTTTAGGTCTATTCCTTTCGACGACGATCTCTTCGGAGATTCATAAAACGTTAAAGAACGAGTATAAGTTTGTAAGTATGTGCCGTGGTGACAATTTCGTTGCTAGAGATCTAGGGTTTCATTACCTTTGGTAGGGAATAGTCATGCATTTTTTTTGTGGTCTCTATTTACCTATCGTGTTCCTTTGTTCCAGTACGCTATAACTGTTGATCATTGACTAAAAGGCAAACAAGCCATCATAATGCGTCTTCGAATTCAAACCTCTCGACACCTCGCAAGGACAGAAAACGGAACAAGGACGGCCTTACCCCTGTCACTTAACCTGAGGTGTACCTTCAATGCACCGAGGGCCGGACATTTTAAGATATCTAGCGTTTTTCCAACAGTCCTTGTGGCAGCATGGCCGCTGACTCTCAGCAGCGGTATGGTTTACTATCTTTTCGTAATGAGCATCGCTCAAACAAAATTCGACCAACAACAGGAATCGAGCCGGGCGATCCTTGTTAGCTGAAGTTATGTGGTCGACTGAATGATCGACTAATCGTTCACTTAGCTAAATGTGATTGTGTAGCATTGATTGACCGACGTCATTGACCCTAGTTAGCTGATAATAAGGTCATATAGGGCTCCTCCTGCCGAGGAATGCATAGATACGTAGGCAGGTAGAAAGAGAGAAAGACGAAAGAGAAGAAGAAGATGGGAGCGAGAGAGAGAGAAAGGGAATTACAATCAAAACGAACGCTAATTTAACGGAACAAAATAAGTATTGTGCAGCAACGCATGTCGCTGTGTCCGCATACCCACGAAGCTTTTAGCTTGACTCTTCAGGTCGGAGGCGATGGTGCTGTCGTTGTAGTCGCACCGTGACAGGAGCTTATCGGGCGTATGTCGCTTGGTCCGCAGCGCAGTGGGTTGTTCGACGCGCGACGCCTCTTTGCTGGACTTCGAATGAGAGCCGAGATGTGATGACGCTGACATCGGAATCGGTAGTGGGCGCACGCGGCGGCGGCGGCGTCGGCGATGTCACACGAGACGAACGAGGGGTCCACGAGGCGGTCCACGAGGGACTGACAACCACAAGGCCGGAAAGGCCAGCGTTCGAAGGCCCGCCTGCCTGGCGCGACTGGCGCTCGCTAACGTCGTTCGTTCGACGTGCTTTGCGATACGACCTGCCTTGCCCGGCCCGGCCCAAGCAACCACCCAACCACCTCAGCAGAGTTTACCGTCTACAGTCTCCAGTCGCTACTGGCTGGCGGCTCTCAATGGCTGCGCCTGCTGCGGCGCTGGATTCAAACACGCACTGCCGCCGCTTCGTTGTTGATATGCGACCGTGTGCCGTCGTTGCTAGTGCAGCTGTGAATGCACAGAGCCAATGGAAGTAGCAGAAAGATAATAGATCACTTTGTGTGTGTGTGCGCGTGAGTCTGTATGTGTGTGCGAGTGTGTGGCCTTATGGCTGTGTAGGCTGACCAAAAACAGCTGAAATCTCCGATCGATGTCCGATTTATCTCGCCCTCGACCCCGCGCCAAAATCAAACGTGACTGCTCCCCCCTGCTTTTAACAACTCTCCCGCCTCGGGGTTGTACCCACTGTCGTAGGGGTAGAGCCGCAGTAATGTTGCCGCTTGCCGGCGATCTCTGTTGCTCTTGTGGTTGATTCGATGTCACGCCGCAGGCTCGTTCTCTGGCATCGCCAGATTTTCCCGTTCCGTTAGTATCAGGCCGAATGTCAACTGCCGAAGACCGGAGATCTCTGCCATGTCCCCTTGCAAGAGCTCCCTACTGAACTTCCTGTTGTTAAGGAATTGGAAATCGGATATAAAGACTTCAAAAACCTTAGTGATTCTAGTATCTTACATCTCTTACACTTGTGTATCGCTGCAGTCACACAGTCGTGGCGGGCCCTGTCGAGCTTTTTGCCAGCGAGTCTTCTACTCCTGTTCAAGTTCCGTTCATTCCTTCCTTCTGCCACTTTTACGGCGCCTACCGCAAACAGCTTATTATCCGTAATAGGCAGACCCGTTTCTGTCTATGTGCACGAGGTTCCCACTGTAAGGGACACTCGAATGTCGCCGATGCCACTTCCTCTGCCGGTCGGCTAAAAATGCTTTGACAGTGTCTGTCAAAGCCCCCTGTTCCTTCTAATCCAACTAAATCGAGATGAAAGTCGGAGGCCTTTGTTGTGTCACGCGGAAACAACATCCGGCTCCTACTTCTCTGTACCGCAAAAACCAGACTTAGCTTTGTTAATTCAATTTCGTCGTGCGTGTGCCCCAAAGCACAATCCAGATCAGATTTGTCGGTCAGAAATGTATTTTTTTAACTGGTTCCATTGCCAGGTAAAGACTATTGTACAGTGTTTATACCATGTTGCCTTGTGACTCTTATTAGTTTTAGCACTTCAAGCGTGAACTTCGTAACGCCAAGGCAAATTTTTATAAGACGTGCTTTAGGCAACTCCAGGGTGGCACTTTCAATTTTTGGAACTTTATTAATGGTTTGTGTGGCAGAGCCAGAACGTTGATGGAACTTCCCACTACTCTGGAAGCCAGTTCTGGGCTTGCGACTGACCCAACGGATATAGTGACGGAGCTAAATCGCCATTTTGCTACGGTGGGATCCAATACAGTAAAGGCTCTCCAAGTCCCGGAAAACGTTCAGTCAGCTCTGGAGGCCACCTGGTTTAAGAAAGATTTGTCATTCTCTTTTTTTGCCAGTAAGTACGCCGGAGGTACAGAAACGTTTAGAATCCACGAAGGCTTCTTGGGGCTGCAGGAATCCCAGACCGATTGCTAAAGCTGTCCTCCGTCACTCTTTCTCATCCACTGGCGCATATTATAAACCGTTCCCTGACTACTGGTGTTTTTCCCGCTAGACTAAAGGTAGTTAAATCCAGATGCAACGGGCACCTTAGTTCGATTTGTTTCTTTTCGAGGAATCAGTTTGGATTTCGTAAGGCACGCCCAACGGAGCTTGCCCTTGCTCATCTATATCAGGAGGTCGCAAATTCTTTCCAGGACAACCAACTTTGCCTTGGCGTCATTTTGGATGTTTCTGCCGCCTTCAACTGTGTAAATCATTCGTTGTTCTTACATATGCTCGAAAAACTTGGTTGTGATAGCACTGCTGTGTCTTCGTTTAGGTCATACCTAGCGGAGAAGCAGCAGGCGGTAAAGGTAGGTTGTTTTGAATCGCCCCTAGAAGAAGTAAACATAGGGACGCCGCAAGGGTCAATCTTAGGACCTTTTATGTTTATCTTTTTGATCAACTTCATTATTGAAGAGATCGCGTCAGATGGGTTCTGTACGCCCATCGTCTATGCTGATAATACGATCTTACCTTTTCGTATTCAACCATCTGGAATACAGGCTGACGTACAGAAGGCTATGCAAGTAGTAGAGTATGCTATTCTTGTGTTTGAAAAATTCAGTCTGGTGATAAATGCGGAAATACGGAAGTGACACTTTCCTCTATTATCAAATGTCTGGGCTCAACTTTACATGAGACGCTTAGATGGCATGGTCACTTAGACGTTATTACGCCTAAATGCTATGCAGTCATTTCATCTATTCGTCGTCTACAAGAACTAGGAGTGCCTGTCGAGGCTCTTCTTATGGTGTATAAAAATGGTCGAATTTATTAATAATGCCAATGGAGCGACAATTGTCTCCCGAGAACGTGAGCGCCGTAAATGTTACTCAATCTCGTAAAGAGTGGGCTGAGACCACATTAGTAGTGTGCCCCGGACGGACGCAGCATTCCCGCGTTGAACGTCGAGATCGAGACGTTGTCTCAAGAAACCTGCCGATCGCTTATCACCAGTTGCCAGGTTTAACTGCTCGCCGACTCTGTGGAGAAGTTTGCGGGTGATGTTGCCTGGGCCGCCCAGGGTTTCAAATGCTAGCGGCTGAAACTCGTGTGGGTACCCGATGGAAGCGTATTTTGCAAGCTTTCTTGTCTCGGCTAGACTGCCAGCGTAGCCTGCCGAGACCGCCCCGCCACCGACCATTGAGGGTGCTAATGAGTCGGTGACTGTGGCGTCCCAAACAAGCATCTTTCCCCTACTGAAAGGGGTAAGGGTCATCCCATCTGGGCGCTTACCATCTACGGCGGAGAGACCTTGGGGCTCTAGAATGCAGGGGTATCCGCATGATCGAAGCGCTCGGCTGAAGGTGTCGTTAATACCGGCATGTCTGGCCCGCCGTCCGGCACTTATGATGCACGATAAACCGTGATGCGCTAATTCGTCTACAGGTTGACCGCATCTGCATTGATGAGGAGTGACGAGGTCACAGCCAAGACGAAGACCTGTCGCAATTCTTGTTGTTTCATTGTCCAGGAGAGTGCCCAGTGGGACGCTGGGGACTGCATGCAACCAAGCTCCGGATCCCTTGGCAGCGACCGCTTGGAGGCGAGCCTTCGTGGAGTTGTCGGCAGCACCTGCGAGTAAGCTGCAATACGCTTCGTCGTATAGGAACGCGCTCCAGTCCCGCTGGCTCAAAGGGTTATCCGGAACGCCCCTGCATACTGTCTTTAGTTCTTCATATAAGCGTCCCTTGAGTTCGTTGTACTGAACAATACCGGCCTCGTATAATAGTGCGGTGGCGTTGCTCTCTGACCGGAAGAGGGAAGAGACTATCGCTGGCCCAGCCGAGACGAGCGGATCCGGGATCCCCAGGCCCCCCTTCGAGATTGGTAGTTGAGCCTGCTTTCGAGCGGAAGGTGCCAGCGATAGATTGGGAAGAGACTCGAGGCTGTTCACAGTTAACTCGTTCAATGCACGCAGATCCTCTACTTGTTCTGTTAGGTTCGCTCCGCGGAGAAGATGGGTGACCCTGGTAGCTGAAAACGAAGATCGGAGTAAGAAAAGGGCGCGGTGGGCACCAAGCGGGGCGAGGTTATCGGCGACGTCCTTTAGCTTGTTTTGCCACTTTGCCAGTGCGCGCGTGAGCCCTTGCGGTCGAAGCGGGACTCCCAGCAGCTCCAGGTCGCAGTCAAGTGTTACCTTACATCCCGGCAATAAGGTCTGTAGAGTGTCAAGGTCAGGGGTCTGTGTGCTGCTGCCTGTCACATAAATCTCGCATTTCTCTGGGTTTAGTTCTAAACCCGAGCTTGCACGAAAATCAAGCACGCGCCGAACGTCGTCAGCAACTATGTCCGCATCGCCTCCTAGCACGCCATCATCAAGGTACCAAACATTCAGCGGGCTGTTGAGGGAGTCGACTAGGTCTTTAATGCCTAGGCAAAATAAAAGGGGAGCCAAAGGATCACCCTGTTGCAGTCCCGTAGCCGAAGCTATGACATCATCTGGGAGAACCAAGCAGGAGGCGTTACGGTACGCCTGGTTGAAGTAATGCGATAACTGGGGACAATGCTTTAAGACCGCCTTTAAGAGATAGTCCCGTCTTACAGAGTTAAAAGCGTTTTTAAAATCCAGTTTTACAAGGACCCCAGGGAGCGTGCGTGAATCAATAAAAGCTCGGGTGGCGTGAATAGCGGCCTCAGCCCCTGCTGGTGTGGCAAACCCAAGCTGATGTAAGCCTATCGCCTCGCGAATCGTCTCCCTGGTTCGATTACAGGCAATTTTTGCAGCCAGCCTGCGCAAGGTAGAGGAGCATGCAATCGGCCTTACCGACCCGTCTTTCTTCTGTAAGGCGAAAAGCCTTGCCCCAAAGATTATGGGCAGTAGTTGAGGTGGGGGTGCGCCCCACAAAAGTAAGTCCACAACTTTGGCCAGTGCACTCGCCAGTCGGCTTGCTGTGTCTCCCAGGGTTGGAGAAAGTAGGTCCATGAGCAATCTGGGTCGGATAAAATCCAGTCCCCCGGCGGCACTCCGTGAAAAACTTTTGACTGCGGCTGTTACTTCTTCTCCAGACGTGGTACAAGGGAGTGGAAGGCCGGGGGAGGCTGGCCAATCTAAGTTTGGCGGGGCCGGGGGGTGTTTATCGCGGAGAGCTGTCAAGTGATCTGTGCTGGGAGCCAGCGCGTCCGATGATCCGATCAGTCTCGCGGCCCCTGACACGTCACCCTCCGATAGCTTGAGAATGGTCTGGCGGACACGATCATTTGTAAACGTACGGGTTCTCGCGGCGGCCGGGGGTAAAATCTCGGCTAGGCGCAGCCCATTGGAGAATTCACGTAGATTGTGACGGATAATAACGGAGAGCGATTGTGCGTCGTTGCGAGTCGTAGGAAGGCGGAGAATCACTGGCACGAAGGAGAGGAGCGCACCCCATGCAATGTCGTTATTATCGGCTGAAACTCCCAATAGGACCTTTGTTAGAGCTTCCGCTACCTGTTTCCGAACCGCTTTTGGGACGATCCTTAAGAGTCTCAACCTCTTCGCTGCACCCTGAATATTTTCGATGATACGGGCGGGTTGCTGTGTGTTATTATCGATTGGCATGTGCGAAAGTAGAGATAAATTACTAGAACTTGATGGGTGTTTGGCTGTTATGTGTCTAGTGAGTCCTCTTCTTGTGTATAACCCGTTGCAGAAAGGACAGGCTATTCGCTCTGACTGTGTCGACAACCCTGACTCGCCACTGGCTATATTATTTGAGATATGTTCCGCCATTATTGCATTATGTGTTTAAGACTTTCCAACACTGGTAGTAGCTGCAGAAGGGGTTCTAAAACCACCACTAGGGCTCTAAGTTGACCTAACAGGTCAGAACCGCCCCCTGACACGACTTGCGACAAACGAGTTACAGCGTCGGCCGTGGTCAGGTTTGACCGCGCGAATTTGGGTGTTCGACGCGCCGGGGTGCGTGTTAATCGCCGTCTTGGAGCGAGCACTCCTTTGTTGGCGTAGGGTCTCCCCGTGCGCTTCTTAAGCTTCTTGGCGGGAAGTGGCCTGGGTGCAGGTAGTAGCAACTGCGGGTTAGGGTCTTCGGGCGACTGGGTAATCCCGCGAACAACATGGTGTATAAAATGTTATTAGTGCCAATTTATTGTTATGGTACTTCAATTTGGGGATTTCATAATAAAGGTGTAACTCATAGGGCCGAAGTCATTCAGAATGGTGCCCTCAGGGTAGTATTTAACCTGCGCCGCAACGATTCGGTTCGCAAGTGTTTTCAAGACTTTAAGCTTTTACCACTTAGGGATATCTACAAAACGGTAAAAAGTGCCATGCTTGCATTTAAGGTGTATAGAAGAATTATTCCGGATGATGCTGCTTTTCCTATAAGAGCTGCTGTTAGACGCACAACTCGACGTGCAACGGAATTTGTGAGGCCAGTAACTCTAAAGCAGCCCACTCGTCATGCTCTCGCATGAACCCTGCCGACTATCTGGACCGAACTTCCCAAAGAAATTCGTGTACTTACTTCAGTCAGATTATTTAAACGTGAGGTGAAAATATAGGTAACGAGTAAAAACTCTAGTCAAAACTAGTTACCCGTCATTAGGTTGAAGAAAGCGTGTCATGTATGTAAACGGGAGAAGTTTTTAGCACCTTCAATTGCTAGTTTCTTATGGAGTGAGACATGTTAAAGTATGAAATTGATAAAGTTAGTGTAAATACATATTTTAAATCGTTTTGTATACGAGAATTTAAGCATTGTGAAAGTGCGGTTCCGTGAATAAACCTCAAAAATTATTTAATAATTAGGTTTGTCTCTACACTATGCAGAGTCATAGCCTACACGTGGCCTACAAGTTTATTGAGGACATAAAGCTTATTTGCCTATGAAACCTAAGAATAGATGATAATTTGTATTATATATCATTAAGGACAGAATATATAGTATTATATATAATTACGGACAGAAATCTTATTTAGCTAAGAAACCTAAGAAAGGATGATTATTAGTAATTGTTGTAGATCGTCACAGATCGATTAGACGTCATAGATAAAAGCCCTCCGTCATAAAGCTGGCGTAACAGTTTGTCGAAATTGCCCTTTAGTGAGTCCGTATTATATCATATTTCTGACAATATGGTCGCCATTGAAATTCGAATTTAGAGCTAGATGAATGCTAACATTTGTTCTATCATAACAAGACGTGCAGTCGCGTGTACACTCACTGTGTGGATTAGAGGGGCCAGAGAGTCCCGCTCGGTTTGCAACTGACGTCTCTTCCAAGGCGCTCTTATTTAGGAGCACGAATATGGTCAAAACCACAATACATACATACATTGACGTAGCACACGTATTGTATAGAATAATTACTGTTATTGGCAAAGACACTCTTCTTCGTGCAGAAGGCTTATAAACTAGTAGACCCCGATCCGACGAGGCGTGAATTTCCTCCTCAGAGCTACGCCATCCTGTTCTGTCGCTTTTGTCGACAGTAAATGTCCGTTACCTTGGCATCTTAGGTTTACGTTGGGTAATATAGCTTTAGTGAATGGCGTTTTGACGCTGTATACTTTCACAAAGTGCACATCGTTTAGAAAATTGGACTTCTCAGGTCCAATTTTCTAAACGATGTGCACCATGAAACTGTCGGTTACAGAACTCCCACTGCAAGCACCACTGCGTTTAAATCGTATTACTAAAATATAATATTAAATCAATAATAATAGTTATTAATTCGGCTGCAGCACTGTTAAGTCATCTATGTAGAGTTAAGGACAAAACTAAGCGTAATATTATTTTCTTTTTGGCGAGAAGATGTATTTGCGTAGGACAAATGCCACAGCTGAAGTCATATGTGTGTCTATTTTTTATTCTCTCGAGCCACGTCACTGTACAAAAATTGGAAAGACAAAGTGGCAGAGTGAGCAGATATGAGTGTACATACAAGTGGAAACAGAAAACTATATATATGCAAAGCGTGGGATATACCGCTAATTCTTGCAACAGATACGAATAGTAAATAACAAGTACTTTAAGTTCTAAAATAAAGCTTATAACGTGATTTGTGTCAGGAGAAGAGAACTTAACGACCCTACTTTTCCTGGCAGCTTATAGAAGTATGCGTGAAGAGCCGGATTAGTAAATAGTGAAGTTCAAGGAAGAGATGTTTAGTGCGTACAGGTATTGACGTTGGCAACTTTGGAAAGTGGCGGCGTGGTTTGGGGTCTAGTGCGCTATATTCCCAGACCACGCGGGGGGGGGGCGTGGTCATTTACCGGCGTATCACGGGTTTGACCCCTTGTTAATTGATTTTTGGGAACGATGCTCATTAAAAGTGAACGATAAATCAACGCTAAAATTCAACGGGCATACTGCCATAAGGACCACAGGAAAAAGACCCAGATATCCCAACATGTCCAGCCCTTGTGCATTGAAAATATGCCTTACTGCGTTATCAAGCCCATAGGGAACGGAGAATAGTCTAAAATTAAAAAAATACTTCCTTAAACATAATTTTAATTCTAGGTCTCGACGTAGAAAGTGTCGAAGTAATAACACAAATTTAATAATAATATAGTAAAAAAATAAAAATAATAAATTTAATCCTTGAATCTAAGAGTATGCACAGAGAATTGACAGCACTCGGACTAAGTTTGCTTGTGAGTCGCACACTTGTCGCTGCTGATTGCTGCCGGCGCATGTGCATCATATATTCCCAAAGCTTGCCATATTAAAACAGAAAAAAATCAGGTGTTGTCTGTTTTTGGACAGGTATGCACCCGTTGACGACGGTGTGCAACTGCATTTTATCCTTTTCACCAAAAAAAAAACGTTTAAAGATACAACTATCTCAATACATCTTTTGTGTTGTACAGGTAAGTTGCCGTTACTTGAGACTTGTTTGAGGAACGCTACCGTTGTCTACTTTCATTGCAACTAGTTTTGCTAAATGTAGAAGGAACCGTGGCATCATACATTTATAAAAAAACGAGCAGATACGTAGGCGTAGAGAAGAAGCATGATATGTTTCTCTTCTGCGCATATTCAGACACATTTTAACCAAAGAACAATAGACATTATAATTATATTGTTTGAAATAGTTAATTAATTAGTTCATATTCACGGGTACGTTCATATGACGTAGAATGATACCCAATACAGTATCTAGAACTGCATTAAAAAAAGGATGGATTACAAATAAATAAAGAATGACAGAAATAAGAACATTAGTAACATTAGCCAGTTACATTTGTAGGGCGAGGCTACCTGCGCATGACAGAGAAAAATAGCAGGTACGTGTGTCTTCCGTTCGGTTGACGCAATAGGTGTTAAGACATCATGGCGTTCCCATTGCAAATTTCAAGGATTGAGAGGCAGCGAGGTGTTATTACATTTCAGACCCCGGAAGATATTCAGCCGGCCAATATTTATCGCAGGATAAGGCCGAATACGAAAGAGACTGTGTTTGTCACGGCTGAACTCATCGACAAGGTGAACGACCTAATGAGAAGTGATCGGCTTGTCCTATGCGAGTGTTGGCAGTGTGGCAGGGTCCAGTTTTGAAACAGTAGAGACAATTTTGCACAGCAACTTGGGTTACCAAAAAGTGTTTACGCAGTAGGTTCTGAAGAAGCTCCGCAAAATGCAAAAGGGTGTATGGGGGGGGGGGCACTGCAACACATGTTCGGGTATATTGAAGACTCCGCTTTTTTGGAGTTGCGGGTCGTCATTGGTGACGAGAGTTGGTGCCATCCTTCTGAGCCAAAGACGAAGTGGAACAGCATGCAATTGAAGCATTGTCGTTGTCACCATTTCCTAAAAAAATCAAAGCTGTGCGTTCCGCCGCCAACGTGAGCTCTTCGCCGTTTTTTCGACGTCCGAGGCCGATACTAATCAGATTCCTCGGACACTGAAAAACCGTTCTACCAAGAGTTTGGAGAAATGGATTGAGGCGCTCACAAAGCAAGTGATTCGGCTTCACGTAATGCGTATCCAGGATCACAAAAAAGTACCTGCCAAGTTCAAGTAAGCAAGCAGCTTGAGCATTCACTCTACAGCGGACGGACATGTCGGCCTGCGACTTACGGCAGTTTGGTCGGCTAAAGCATCTTAGTAGAAGGCGCTCCAACTTGGACGATGGACTTAGGGAAACAGTGGAAGGACTGACTCTCTGCATAGCTGCAGAAACTCTAGGAACAGAAAATCGATCAGCTCGTAAAACAGTAGGATAGTTGTGCTCAGGCCTCTAGTACTTACTTTTGAAGAAAACCTTAAACTGTACCCACAGTGCCGTTTCTGACTTTTTAATTTGAACACATATACATTTATATACTGTTCGTATATCACTTATGCGTCAGCATTTCGCCAGCGACTCTACTCACGGCGCTGTGTTGACCTCTTGGATCAATACTCTGCCGTACCTTCTACTTTTCGTGGTGTTTTTTTCTCCGTAATAAGGTCTCAAGGCTCTATCTTCTCCAAAGCAAACGACATTTCTTCTTCTCAGCTTTTTCTGTTTATATATATATAATTGTATGGTATCGTTCTATTTTATTTTTAAAAAAATCATTATTATATTTGGATATACAATTTAAGTCATGTGACCTCAAGTTACCAACGCCGGATGGTACTAAACGGTTAGCGTTACGTCTATGGACAGCATCTAGGGCAAAATGATTAATTTTTGGCGTTACCTGTATCGATTGTAAACCTTTCGCAGCAATTATGCTTTCTCTCCCACAGACGGTTTCAGCTCGAGGAACCTGCCGGGGGTGATTGCCGATGACCAAGCGATGAACACTCGGCGACGACGTGACTTGAGCTAGTAGGCCACTTAGCCAGGGGGGGGGGGGCAGAACAGAGAACACCAGTCTCCCGGCTCTTTGCTCGTCACGCGAGCGTCTTTTGGCGAGAAAAAATCGCCAAGTCCGTTGTATCGTACATGCCTTCTCATCGCTTCTTGCTCCGCAGAGAGAATGACGACGTCTCCCAAGGTAGTGTTGGGACGAGGCCATCCAATAATCGGCGCCCAAGGTAGTGTTGCCGCGCTGACTCGCTGGTTCTGGTATGCGCTGCAAAAAAGGCAGGCAAAAGACAATTGCTACCGCTACAGGTTCCTCCTGTAGAAAACAAAGCTTTCATTCGGTACACAAACTACCCAACTGCTTGTACCACTGCTACTACTAGATATCGGGTTGATTTGTAGCTGATGCTGCTGTCCTGCTAGATCGTGTTGTGTTTTGTTAGGCATCTCACACATGTCAATGCTTGTCATAGGTGGTCGGCTTTCAAAATACGGTGCACCATAGGAAAGAAAGCGTTTTCTTCCTACTGCACAAAAGCAAGGTGCAGCATGCGAGACCCAGCATGTTGTTTGATGAGAACAGACACTAGCTTGGCTGGATAACTCTGAGTGACCCGAGCTTCGCAAAGATTAGTTACGTCGAAGCCGCAGTGCCTGCTTTCCAGCGTAAAGGCCTGGATATTCGGAAATAAGGTGGTGGCGTCAAGCTCCGCCTATCGTATACATCCTATCCGATGTCCGAAGATAGTCCGAGCCCATCCGGATGGGCTCGGCCTGTTCCTCGATGACTGCACGTTACGACCATTGCACGCTGCCTTTGAAGCGGTGGGCGCTCCAAAGGATATTCCAGGACGCGGACAGGAAATTGAAGTCGCGCGCGGCACGATACGACACGAAACAATGGAGACGTTGCTGCCGGCTGATGCCTAAGTACTTGAGAAACGGCCTAAGAACAACGACGGCTGGAGGCTGTCCGGTGAAAGGTAGGGAGGGGGGGCTCGAAAGAGAGGTGAGGAGCTCGAAAGCGTTTTACGGCGAACTCCTGGGAGTTGGCGAGCTATATCGGGACCTGATGGAAAGACCAAACGAATGAAAGAGCAATGCATCCGCATGCATTGCATTGCTCTTTTTCGGTCTGTCGTTGGTCGTCGACGGTCCGGGGGGCGGAAGGGGGTGCGACGAATACGAAGGTGTTCCCTCCCTCCAAAGGCCCTAAATCTCATATTCTTCGTCGTCGTCGTTGTCGTAAGCGGATTGCCAGATACGGATGCGAATAGACCCGGCCAGGTCGTTCGACCGGGCCCGGCTGAACCATGGGGAACAGGATGACAACATCTTGGCAGAGAAGATGCACACCTCTGCCTCTCTCTATTCCGCATTGCCCGCGCCAGGCCAGCTGCCCAGGCACCGGCCCCCGGCTGGGAGACGGGCGTTCCGTCTGTCCGTCAAGGGACATTTCGCGTACGCTGTACGAGCGGCTGGGCTGACGTGTCTGGGCGGCCATCGTGACATCGTGTGCTGCGTTAGTGCCCCCTCGTAAGCCTTCTCCGCGCCCCCCAGAACAAACATCGCCCTCAAGATACTCGTTCACGGTGTACTCTACGGGCCGCTCGCGCCCCTCGTGCGCCCGGGGACTCGAACGAACATGCTCATCAAATTCATCCACATCGCGTAGCGTCGCCTCATCGACTAGCCTTCGCGTATCATCATCAATCCCCTCCCACCCCCCTCGATCGTCATCATTTAGCCGTCGGCCGAAGCACAAACTTCAAATTAAATCATCTTTGCACCCAAATAGGATACGTTCGTTTCGCACGGTCGTACGTCCATCGACGTCGTCTTTGCTGCATCGCATCGACTACGCAATCATACGTTATTTACTGGCAACGATGTAGCATTGTTTGTTGTCTTGTATGTGTATGCCAATACTCATACAAACTGCCGTCAATCTCTAAGCCAAGGCTGTAGTAAGTGTAACAGCGGCGAGTTCAAGATTTAGTAGCGAATTAAAACAAACCAGCTTGAGTTGTCCAGACTTGGCCCTGAAAACGGCGCATATAAGGATTGGCGTCTACAAATAACCAGTAAACACTAAATCGGCACATCTTCAGACAGACAGTCCAACGGCGCTTTTGGACCTGCAATGCCTACGCAATTAACAAGCTACGGCTATGCCGCTGATAGCTCTGAGATCGCATTTTGCGGGAATTCGATAACTAGCATCAACTTGCCGACAGTACTAAAAGCGGTGCACTGCAGTTTGCCACTACTAGTATTAGTTGTTTATAGAAATTACCACGGCCTGTGTTGTGTCTAGGCATATTCAGGTAGACACAACTGTCGGCTCGACGCTACACTGTTGTGTCTAGGCATAATTTCACACGGCTTGGTACGAGCGACGAAGTGTCCAGATGATTCAATAGAAACGTCTACTCGGACCGAATCGAATCTACCACATTCGAGAACAATCTGAGAGGCAATAAATGCAGCTGACACACAGAGTCAGCAAGCCACTCTACAGGTGACAGCAGGCGATCGTGTCTTTATTCCTTACGTACTCGGCTAGTCTAAGTTTAATAGACTAAGTCCTCTGGTCAGTGTGTGTACAGTTCACGTACATATTAGTGGCGACGAAGTGGTTACGAACTGACTGACCTTCCTTTAAGCCTTACTTCTACTTTCAAGATCGGCAGGGTGCCATAGTTCAAACGGCAACAAGTTCACCTGCTACGTCTAAAGGACGTGCCTGCTACTACTACAACTTCTACTTCTTTCGGCAACTACATAGCTACATTTTCTACTACTACTGCTTTCGGCAACTACATCGCTACAGCTTCTACTACTACTACATCTTTCGGCAGCTACAGCGCTCAGAAGAATTCCACGATGGAACGAGACGGAAGCATCAGGGAAAACCGAGCACTGCCACAGTTCGAGAGATTCATGGAAGAAGAGATGCCGTGGTCTACATATCGGTGTCGCTTCCGTGAATTTATTGAGCTTAACGAGTACCCCGAGAGCAAGCGTGCTTTAGGTTTGCTAAACCACCTCTCGTCCACAGTGTACCAGAAGCTGCGGGACCAGATATTTCCAGAGGAGCCATCAAAGAAGACATACGAAGAACTTCTGGCGGCCTTGGACTTTATCTACACAAGAGGTACGTCAAAATGGGTAAAAAGAGTTGAATGCCAAGCCCTAAAACAAGAAGAAGGTGAACAGATGCAAGACTTCGCGCGCAGGTTACGAAGAAACGCGGAAGAATGCGAATGGCCAATGGAATTCCTGACGACAGTACTGCTAGTACAGTTCATCAGCGGTGTCAGTGACGATCATGTAAAGGATCAAGTTTTGCATAAGGCAGATACTTTCAAAACACTGAACGACGCAATCAAAGAAGCAGAGTCAGTGTTCGTGCGTAAATAACGGTTAACGATCAACAAGATAGTTGCTGGCACACAGCAGCGGGGAGCCAAGCTGCCTTGGAAGAAGCAGCCGACGGGTTCAGGCAGTAAGGACAGTACAGCTCCGGCTCGCTCTAGACAGGGCCGGATGCCAGGCCACTGCTATCGCTGTGGAAAGCCTGACCACAAAGCTGACAAGTGTCCGCATATTAAGTCTACGTGCAATTCCTGCGGGAAAACCGGACATCTTAAGATCGTCTGTCAGCAAAGACAGCCCGGTGGCAGTTCAACCAACAATTTCAAAAATAAGAAGAATGGACCTTCGCCGCACAAGTTGAACCAACCTTAAAGAAGACTTCAGGTATGAACTTTGTAAAGCCAGTACATACAATTCGAACAGTGAGACCCGATATCGACCCGTTACTCGTAACAGTCGAGATTGAGGGTACCAATGCTACAATGGAAGTGGACAGCGGCTGTGGAGCCACTGTGATGCCTCTTTCACGTTTCTCGGCTGTTTTGCCGAAATTCATACACCATGGGCCAGACATTACGTTAAAAGTGGCGAATGGCACTGAAGTGAAACCACACTCTTTCGTGGAAGTTCACGTGAAGTACCGCAATATTACAAAATTATTGCGGCTGTACCTAGTCAACGATCCCCAATTTCCAATGTTATTCGGTCGTGATATCGATAAAGGCGCTGGGATGGGGGCAGCTCGAAGTTCACCGTGTTGAAAGCGAAGCTAGTGATTTACTTTCCGCATACCCCAGGACTCACTCCGCCAGGCATTGGCACACTACCGGCAGAACCTGCGTTAGGTAGAACGTTAAGTCCCCCTCCCGGCCTTGCTATCCACGCCCGTATGTTTGGGAGCAGTTTGCTTAGACTCTTTCCGGGGGCACCAAAGGGTATTGCGTCCCACTCTGCTTGCCAGTCCTCTATAGTGGCATTTCTCTCCCTTTGTCGCTCTCTGTGGGTGTACCAATATTCCCACAGGCGCTGTCTTTCAGACGCCTTAAGGTCTCAGGGGTATATATCCTCCCGGCCTTGCTATCCACGCCCGTATGTTTGGGAGCAGTTTGCTTAGACTCTTTCCGGGCGCACCAAAGGGTATTGCGTCCCACTCTGCTTGCCAGTCCTCTATAGTGGCATTTCTCTCCCTTTGTCGCTCTCTGTGGGTGTACCAATATTCCCACAGGCGCTGTCTTTCAGACGCCTTAAGGTCCCAGGGGGTATATATCCCAGGGAATATATATATATATTCCCAGAAATATATATAAATATATATATATATATATATATATATATATATATAATTATATACATATATTTTATATATATATATATATATTTTTTTTTTTTTGTTCTACCTGACATAATCGCAAAACTTAAAGTTTTATTATTATTTGGTTACATGTGAAATTCTGACGCCGCTTTGGCTACGGTAAAAAAGTGAGTCCCTTGCCTGTTGGCAATGAACCTATGATCAACGCTGCGTTGCCGCGCTGTACCTCAACCGATATCCTTTGCAGCAAAAACTGCCATGCCCTCCTATCGCCGGTTGCCACCGCGACTCTGGATCCCAACTCCGCAAGGAAACCCTTTGTAATTTCTCCCATTGGCCCCAGTGATTCGAAAGCGACCGGTTGGACGATGAAGTTCTGCTCCAGTTCACGGTATTTGGCTAGCTTGCGGTCTTCGGCTGCTCCGACCTCCCGGCTGGTGTGACGAACGTAGGATGCGGCCAGCGTACACGACACGGTGACGTCGTAGACGAGGCATCGGCCTTCGTTCCATGGAACTAAAGTAGGGCCATCCGGCCGCAGTTGGCTGTTTGACGACAACCCAACAGGCTCTTTAACAGCAGGGATGTGGGCTGTCTGCAATGCTCGGTGAATTACGTCATTCAGAGCCGAGTGCCTCGAGAACCTGCCGGCGCTCCTTTTGCAGGCAAGAGCATGCTCGCCGGTGAAAGACACCGGGAGGTCGCATCGAGCGCAATTATGAGCAAAGCAGACTGATTCCCCCAAGCGCAGACCGGAGGCGATGCGGAGTGTGGTACTGTCCAGCATCGTCCCCAGCTGCGGTGAGATAATGGCCTGACGCCATTTGCCGCTCCATGGATCTATCGCGGCTCTCAGTTGCGCCCGCTCATTTGTGTTATTCGCCTGAGTCAACAGTTGCTTCTGAATCGCCTTGACAACTTGCAAGTCTAAAGACAATTACGATGTGCTCTCAGGAAGCTGACCCAATTTATTCTCGTAGTCGAGGCAAGCTTGATCAATCTGGTCGCTGAAACTTGGGTGAGCATTTGGTGGTGCGATCCCTTGTACCAGAGTCTTGGTGGTTTTAAGGAACCCAAGGTAGACAGAAATAGCGACTTGCGAGGCCATACGGATTCCCAAGCCACCCGAGGACGTCGGAAGTGAAGCCTGTACCCAAGACGATTGCCTGAGCTGAACGTTCAAAATAACTTGGAAGTATTTCGCAATGTCTCGTCGATCGAGTGAAGCAAGTCCGGATTGGCGTGAGCTCGTGAGCAGCGGAAAAGGTACATCAGCGTCGGGGTTGACAAGCTCATGCGTAACAGGCAAAGCGCTGGGTGAGCGTCCAAGAGTCGCAGTCTGGAACACCAGCGCACGAGATCAGAGCCCTTTTTAGATAAAGAAATATCTATGGAGTCGTCGAGAATTGGGGCTCCTAAGAGCTTCATCTCGTTAATGCGTATTAACCTGGCTGCTGGCAGAAGATTGCGCACCTCTTGGAATGTGGAACTGCAGTGGGGGCCTTCATGAAAAGGAAAAAAGACTTCACATTTAGAGTCTTTTTTTTTAGAGTGGATGGGGCAGCTAATTTAACCTGTATTCGTGCATTTTTGCTGCTACAATTATATGTATATGTATATATATATATATATATATATATATATTAAGTTTATTTTTCCTATATTACAGTATGCATGTGGGGCACATATTATGGAAGGTTAGCTATGCCAATGGGCCTAGCGGGTGTGCATTGTGACAATCACGTGTCCGCTTCGTCTAGGCTAGGCCGAGACCACTTCAGAAGAGTGCCACGAACGGATGCTGCGTTTCCACGTTGTACGTCAAGATCCAGACGTTGTTAAAAGAAGGACGACGATCTGCTATCACCATTTGACATATTTAACATAGTGCCGACTTTGTGAATTAGCTGTCTGGTCCGAACACCAGGAGCACCCAAGGTCTGAAACGCGAGAGGCCAGAATTCGTGGGGATACCCAATTGATGAGTATTTTCATAGCTTGTTGGTCTCCGCAAGATGGGCTGAATAACCAGCTTCAGATGCGCCGCCACCGACCATAGAAGGTGCTAGGGAGTCGGTAACGGTTGCATCCCAAACCAGCATTTTGCCTCGCTCGAAGGGTGTAAGTGTCATCCCATCTGGACGCCTGCCGTCCTCCGCACAGAGGCCCGTGGGTTCAAGGATGCACGGACGACTGAAGGTATCATTGATAGCGGCATGTCTAGAGCGTCGGCCTGCGCTGATGATACACGACAGGCCGTGATGTCCTAGTTTGTCGACGGGGTGACCACATTGACACCGATGCGGGCTAGCTAGGTCTGTTCCTAGTCGTAGGCCTACTGCTATGCGAATCGTCTCGTCATCGAGAAGGGTACCTATGGGTGCACTGGGAAGTGCGTGTAACCTGGCGCCTGAATCCTTGGCGGACACGGCGTTTAGGCGAGCTCTGGTCGTGTCGTCGGCAGCCTTATTAAAGAGACGTCGTTGTACCTCAGCGTGCAAAGGGGCGCTCCAGTCACGTTGGGATAGTACGTTGTCAGGCCTGCCTCCGCAGCGGGCCTCAAGATTCTCCTGAAGCTGGGCTAAGCGGCTTCTAAACTGGCCGACTCCTGGTGTATCTAAAAGCGGGATTGCCCTGTTTTCTGCGCTTAGCATTGATGAGACTATGGCAGGACCGGCCAGGGTCTCCAAATTCGGAACCCCGAGACCCCCTTTAGAGACGGGCAGTAATGCCTGTTGCCGTGCGCTAGATGGTAGAGATGTGTTCAGCAGGGCCTCGAGGGTAGACAGTGTCGATTCGTTGAGCGCTCGCAAGTCTTCGGCCCGATTAGATAGGTCAGCTACTCAAAGAAGATGGATAAGTCTTAAGGAAGAGAAAGAAGACCTGAGTAAGAAGAGTCCCCGATGAGCTCCTAGAAGAGGAAGGCGAGCGGCGGCATTTTCCAGCTTTAATCTCCAACGCTTGACTGCTGCTGTAAGCCCTTCGGAACGAAGTGGCACACCTAGTAGCTCCAGATCGTCCTTGTCGCTTTGGAATCATTAAGTGTGAGCCCTGAGACGGCCTCGAATCCCTTTACTAGGGCTAAGTGTCTCAGCACCCTAAGAGTGTCACCGGCGAGGCTGCCGTCGTCTAGAAACCACAGTCGGAGTTTTAAAGACAGACGCGATTGAAGCTCGTGAATAGCGACGCAAAATAGAGCGGGGCCACAAGGGTCCCCCCGGTTGAACACCAGAACAAGACTATAAACTCTCCTTGCCAAATCAGCTTGCTGGGGAACCTGTACGTCTGGTGTACTAGCGGGTATAGCGTCTTATAGAGGGCCTTAGCGAGTTGAAGGCGTTTTTAAAGTCAAGTTTGACGATTATCTTGCCTGGGACACCTGTTGCGGTTGATGAATGCTCTTGTTGCGTGCACGGCCGCTTCCGCGCCTCCCCTGATTCCGCAGCCCAGTTAATGCGAAGAGACTAATCCGATAATGTCCGGCATGCTCTTCCTGGTCAGGATTTTCCCGACTACCCGACGCAGTGTCAGCCCGACGGTAATTCGTCTAATGCCGCCGTCTTTTTTGCGCAAGGCCATAGAAGCGAGGCACCATAGAAGACGGGGAGCACGAAATCTGCAAGCTTTCGGTTTACAGCGAGATTGACGAAGCGCACTAGGCTAAGGACGAGTTGGTTCTCCTCGCCATCCCTGCCGATGAGATCTTTCAGATGGCGTGGTCGCAGGCCGTCGGGTCCCCCCGCCCGAGCTGTTGGCGAAGCTTCTGATGGCGTTGATAACATCTATCGCAGACACAGTGATCTCGTGGAACTTGACGGTGGACACGGGAGGCGGTGCAAGGTAAAAGTTACGTAGACATGGGGGATGTTTGTCTATCAGCGCCAGCCTCGTTTTGCCGGAGTGTGGGGCCACTGTGTCGGTCGACAGAAGAGCCCTCGCCGCAGAGGAAACGTCGCCAAGGGCGAGCTTTCCTTGAACGACGCGAGCCAAGGAAAGCCCTTGAGAGACGTGCTGCTTAGTCGAGTAGTTGACGCTGAGGCAAGGGGGATAGTTTCAGGGCCATTTCCCGCTCGGAATCTGTTCAGGTTCTCAGCGAAGTACCGATTGTAAGGGTTCGGCCGCGTTCCTTCTGGCGCGGAATGCAGAATACTGCAGTTGGGAATTGAAGTAGTCTTCTGTATGACTCCCTACTGGCTGAAAGGCAGACTTCGTTAATCAGGTTTGAGAGCTCGAGGACGTTGTCGCGGAAACCCCGAGGTAACAATAATCATTAAGATGCGCTTTTGTTTTAGGACGCGTCGCTGAGGATAACGTCGT
>QVRM01002086.1:0-97500 GCA_003439945.1 Dermanyssus gallinae
CCGTTCCTGCAGAACAAGCCGAGGGAACTTGAGCGAGCGGCGACCAAGGCGGCCTCTATCAGCACCGGCCATATCTAGAAAATAGCTCGACACCTTGGCGGGGCCCTGGTGCTTCGTTAGTCTCTCGTTCTCTATCCATCTCCCACCTTCCCTCCCCTCCTCTCTTTTTCCTTACTGCCATTTCGTCCTCACTCCGTCTAGGAATCTCCCTAACGTCTGTTCTTCGTCGTTTCGTATTAGAAGATGACACTCGGCGGAGTGGCTATCTGGCCTCGGGATTATCGCCGATCGATGGAGTTTGCCTGACGCCGAAACGGTCTGCTTGCCATTGGCATTGCGCTGATGCTGTCGGCCCCGTCTAGGATATCCTCCTCGGAAGGGGGCTTACGGGAGTATCAGTGCCAATAGACGACCGAACCGCGTGACGACAATACACGCGGTGTACGACGCGGTAGAGTTCGCCTAGCTCGGAGAAACTTCGAGCCAATCGAGTGCAAACATTTGTTGAACAAAAGTCTTGCCAGCAGTTTATTGCAGTGCAGTTCCGTGCCGCGTTAGCGTGCGCGCAGGAAGTCATTCAAGATGACGATCATCTACGTCATTGGTTCAACATCCATATACACTAGATTATGTTTACGTATTAAAAAAAAAAAAAAAAAATATATATATATATATATATATATATATATATATAATAACTGATTAAATACATTATGCACACCTGACGTCGTTGTTCGGCGTGTGTGACTCATAATCCACTAAAAATCTAGTCGTTTTCTCTCAATTTTGTCGAAAGAGACAGTACTGCGACATTCTTCTTGATATCACTTCACTTATGATAGTTTCCGCTGGTAAGCATTTGATCTATTATGCGTTTAAATGCCTGTGGGTGGTTTTGTAAAAGTATGCGTACTGCTTGCGGGTGGTGTTATATATATATATATATATATGATTTTAAGCCCAATGAAGAATTATTGAACTTAAATAAATTTTCCTAATATATATATATATATATATACCAGATTGATGCGCTCGTTCAGTTGCAGATGCAAAAATCAGTCCCGGGAACGGCTGCTGTTGTACCTGCGATCCAGGTTATCTCGTCGTTGTGGGGACAGTGAATCCCGACACTGTATGAAGTACCGGAATATGTCTCTCAGCAAGATGGCGCTCCCGCTCATACCATTTGTCTGCATGTTTTGGATCTGCAGCTGTTTAGACCCCGAATTGGAAAAGTGATCAGCGTGAACAGAGATTATATTGAATAAAAACGCTCGTTCAGAGTTCTCCTGTTGATGTACGCAAAGTAAAATGCATCTTAATATCTGTCTCCATTTCGATACGGGCTCAAAACGATGAGGTCTGATGATATGAGGGCGGATTGGCAATGTTAGTACTTGGATTTTGCCGCCACACCGAAACCACCAAGGTTTTCCGGTTTGTTTTGCTCAAAAGAGCCATTCATTAGCTACACAGAGACCGAACTTCGCGCCAATCAGTGGCGCCGTTTATTGTTCGGGCTTGGCTTAAAGAAGTGAAAACAACGAGTCCTAAGCTTCAGGGTAGAGAGTTCAGCGGAGCGCTAAGCTCGGCAACGAGGCATCAAGGCACACGGGTGCACATCAAACCTCCTACCCAATACACGCACCACGCGTAGCGGAACTGTAGAACTTTGTGGTGGCAAGTTTAAGGTTTGCCCATCCGCAGCGTACTGACGCAATGCGAAATATTCATATATATATTGCGTGGATATATGCATACTTTCGTGTAGGTATACAGCACCTAAATCAGAAATAATTCCAAGACTGTATCCAAATGAAGACAAACATTTGAATGCATTATTTGCACGTACCAATAAAGAGATTTCTCACAAATGTATTTGTAACCTCCGTTTGCTTAAATCACCGTTTCAATTTGAGACCTAAACAGCTTACAAGCATCAAGCATCTTGTAAAGCCTGTCTTTCAAGATTTGCAAATGTCTACTGAATAAAGGCAGTAAGCTGGTCTGTGTTCTTATGTTGACTTTGGTTAGACTTTCGCTCAATAATGCCCCACACAAGTAAAATATCCAGAAGATTTATATGCAGACTGTTAGGCAGTCACGAGTGCTTATTTCAACCCATGCTCATATGCTTCGCCAGCCCTCCTTGCACTCAACGGCTGATGTGAGTGGGTGCGGTGTCCTGCTGTCACGTATTGCAAACCATTAGACACACAGAATGTGTCAAGGGTTTCTCTACAGTTTGCGAAACATGCAAATAAACTTCCTGTGCCACTGTTTGCTCTTTCCGAGAAAAAGCATAGCGTCGTCATATCTTCTTGACTGCCTTGATGCCACATTTAAGACGTGCACATAAGCTCATAGGCACGTAAGCATACCGAATATGTTTAGACAGCACGCCAAAATTTGTCCCGGCTTAGCCACCGTGTATCGTAGGATTAAATTGTAAACTGCATTCTAATATAAAGTATATATATATATATATATATATATATATATATATATATATATATATATATATATTTATATACAGGTAGTTCAATAAGTTCTTAGAATGAGCTTTTTAGAATTTGAATTTTGGCGCGCTTCCACCGCTAATAGGAACTGCAACTTTTCGACTGCCAGCAGTCAAAATATTATGGTGATTGGCTGTTGCGATTTCGTTTGATCGCTTTTCCCGTGCAACGTATCGGCGTGATTTTGAAAAATGGAGAAAAAAGAGTTTCGAGTGGTTATCAAGCATTTTATTTCAAAGGTTGGAATGCGACCCAAGTGAAAACTGAGTTAGACGAGGTGTACGGTGACTCTGCGCCATGTTTTGCCACTGTTTCCAACTGGATTAATGAGTTAAAAAAGGTCGCAGGAGCACCGGGATGAACTACGTTCAAAACGCCCAAAAATGGCAACTGATTAGGAAAACGTGGAAAAGGTGCGGAAAATCGTTGCCGCAGATAAGCGAGTGAACATTAGGGAGATAGCGGAGGCCTTGGGGATCAGTTTGGGTAGTGTGCATTTCATCCTGCACGAAAACTTGAAGATGAAGAGCTCAGAGAAAAATGGCTGCCGCATTTGCTCAACCAAGGCGCCTGTTTTCGCTTCACAGCGAAATTTGGCCAACATGTCGATCAATCCGTCGGGTTTGTGGCGCAGATTCATGACCGTCGATGAAAGCTGGGTCCATCACTACACTCCCGAGACCCAAGAAGCATCTTGCCAATGGTGTGCACCTGATGAAGGACCTCCGAAGAGGGTGCGGACAACTTTTTGAGAAGAAGGTTGTCCTGTTTCACCAGGACAATGCTCCTGCACACAAGTCCCGGCAAGCATCGGCAAAACTGGCCCAACTGAGGTTCGAACTTATTGAACAACCTTCTTATTCTCCAGACCTGGCCCCCTTTGATTATTTCCTCTTCGGACATTTGAAGAATAGTCTCGGTGGAAAGCGTTTTTCCAGCAATGAAGAGGTTAAGGCTGCTGTCAATGCCTATTTTCAGTCTAAATACGCGGAATTCTACTTAAGAGGTATAAAAGCTCTGAAATCTTGGTGGGAAAAGTGTATTGAGCATCTCGGGGAGTATATCGAATAAGATAAATTTAAAAACATGATTTGGAAATTTCTTGGTTTTCATTATAAGAACTTATTGAACTACCTGTATATATATATATATATATATATATATATATATATATATATATATATATAGATTAAGTGCACGCGTATGGTCTTTACAAGCGCCACCAAATAGTCAATGTCTTTACAACCTATGTGGTACCGAGTCATCTGGCTGGATCGAAAGCCGTAGGCGCTGCTACGTGCCCGTACACTCTCTGGTCGGGTGGACGTTTAACGTTCCAGCAGAATTTCGGGCAGGTCTACTGCAGGCAGACATGTTTCTAGTCTAGTGAATAAACATTTGATACGTTGGTGATACGCATAATTGTACTTACTTGTCGCGGTGCTAGTAAGGTGCTAGTTAGGTATATATATATATCCCATTTAACCAACGACGCCCAATTAATTTAAATTAAACAAATATTCGTTTGTATATCTAATTAAATATATATATATATATATATATATATATATATATATATATATATATATATATATATATACATATACAAACAAATATTTTTTTAATTGAAATTAATTGGTAAAATGCATGCTGCACACCGGGCGTCGTTGGTTAAGCCACGATATTGTAGGACTCACCAGCCGACCTCCTTACCTCTTGTCGGGGGGTGGGCGCAGTGCTTTATGTTGCTATTAAGGCTGCTCGACTTTGTGCGACGGCTAATTTTCGCTTCCGAGGTCAGCTTTGCGAATCTAGGACACCCTAAACATGTTTTCGAGCTTAGCCTTGCCCTCCAATCTCCTTCATTCGTGTACATAACAGGGCAGGGCTGCCAAATATGGACAGAAAATTCAGTACGTGATGTCCTAACCCGTGGAAGATCACAGAGCGCTCGTTCAGCCAAAAATATGTGCTGTCGCCTATTGTTATGAAACAATGTACGGCGACATCGGTTCAGCATTATGCCCAACAACTGGATTTTTCGCGCACCTCAACCAGATGTATTTTGAGGTCAAATTTAGCGATATATCTAATAAGATTTAGCTAACGCAAGAGACCAAGCCTACGGGTGATGAGAAGCGGTTAAACTTCACCAATTGAGCTTCCGAGGTGATGCATCGTGATGCCGATTTTGTGAAGAAATATATTTTTTTCCGACGAAGCCCATGGTTATCTGAATATTAACATGATTTATTTACACACCAGTTTGGGTAAAATATACAATAGTACGATCGATATCATTACAGTCTCGTAATGATATTAATATTAAAAATCGTTCAGTGCCAGCTTTGTAAGAGAGGGGATTGCATTACACACAAAATAATTATGTATGCCGACGATCTAGTACTCTACAGTAGCAGCAGATACCATCTGCAACAGGCGCTGGCCACTTTGTCGGCATACGTGAACGTAGTAGGCCTTGAAATAAATATGCAGAAGACAGAAGCTATGAAGTTCAGGCACGCGGGCAGGCTGGCCGTGACCGATACACTTAGATTAAATGGACAAGACCTAAACTATGTAAATAAGTTCACATATCTCGGTATCACAGTGACCCCCTCAGCCAAGACCTTCGCTGCACATATAGAGGAGAGGTCTCGAAAAGCCTTGATTGCGGCGACAACCCTTAAGAAGCCCCAGATGCTCTCGATTAAGGCAGCGCTAGCTCTATTTGATATGAAAATAGCGCCAATTGCATCATACGGGATCCAGCTTGTATGGGCAAAACTAAGCTCGACTCAACTCGGTGCTCTCGATCGTGTGAAACCAGCTTATTTGAAGCGGGTACTAGGTTTACATACGTCAGCATACAACCGCCTCACGTATTTGCTGTGCGATGCTCCACTATTCGTAGAACAGGTCAAAAACAGTTTGCGCTTCCAGACACCCCTGCATACAGCGAGTTCATACGACGATATGAAGAGAAAATGGCAGAGATCGATCCACATTTTTATATGACAGATGCAATGGTTAGGTCAGAATGGAAGGGCACGAGCAGGACAAACAGGCACATGACCACCCGCTTTGCTGTGCACGGTTTTCATCACCTTCTATGTCAGAAAGACGCTTGCCATGAACCCTGTGACACATGTGTTTGTAAATATTGTTATGGTATATGCGTAAGATATCATGGCAGTGAGTGTAATATCTATCTGAATAGAACTGTAATTTAACAAAATCGGGCAACAGAATCCTTCCGTGATTCCCGAGAGGTCGTTGCATATGTCATATGTGACAGTCTGGTGCGGCCTTTTGTCCAACGAAATCATTGGACGCTACTTATTTAGGGTGAAAGTGCACGCTGATAAGCCCACGGTCATCAGCGAACTAACGATCAACATTAAAATGTGCATTTTTGAAATTAAGCTTAACATATGTAAAAAAGTGCCAAAAATGACTATCCCGCATGCAGCTTGTAAAGACTAGAAAAGTCACCGCCTTACCGATATTGTGTTTTTAGAAATTGAATTTTTTTCGTATTAAAATTATTTTTACGATATTTAAAATATTACCATCACCGTGTGTGCTCTAGGTTTTTAGCAGACATGTGACCAGTGCCGATATCGGTTCTGCTCGCAGGCTCTCGCTAAATATCAGGCTGAACGAATTGTCAGACACCCCACCGACCCTGCTCTACCTGTCAAGATGAGACGGATGCTAACGTCGCTTAAGGCGTCGTTTCGTTTTGTATATATCTTGGACAATGCAATCGAATTGTAAGATAAATGTATATATATATATATATATATTAGGCTGACCCATTAGTCCTTTTTGAAAATTGCGTGCGCCGTACTGCACAGACCCGGGGAGGACGAAAACTGTTGGAAGAGGGTTGTTTTTAAAATAGCGATAGGAACAGACCTGCATTGTCTTAGACCGTGGAATTCGTTCGAATATCTCTTTTTTGGGGGGCCGACTCTCAGCCAAGATTTAACGTCCATGGGATTGCTTTTCTCATTGCTTCATAGACGGACCCCCATAAATACAAATGTGTAACGGTGGGGTTCGAACCCGCGCACCTATGTGTCTCCTCCGGTCGCGAGGCGCAGACGCATACCACCACGCCACCGGGTTCGACTCGTTCGAATATCTAACCCACGCGAATCGTAACGCTCGAGTGAAGATGGCCGAATTAAATGTGCATTTTCAGCATTTAATGCTATTTTACTTTCGGAAAAGAAAGAATGCAACCCAAGTCGTAACTAAGATGTGTAAAGTGTACAGTGGAGAGGCAGTAACATTTAGAACAATTCGAAAATCTGTTTCCGGTTTAGGAACGGCGACTTCAAGCGTTAACGACCGAGACCGGCCAGCGACACCCAGCGACAGTGGACACGGCCGCATCAGCAACAGTGGCCGATCGAAACCCACACCTGGCAATTGTCGGCGCACCACAGACATCTGTCCAAAGGCATCTCCATGCCAAAGGATTCGTCAGCAAGCTGGATGGATGGGTGCCGCACTAGATCAGCTCTAAAGGAGAACGAGGAGCGCTTCTTCTTTCGTACCATGGTGACAGAGGATGAAAAGTAGACACTATATAAGCATGTTGTCGTGAAGAAAAGCGTGGCTTAAAAAAGGGAGTGGGCTCCAAGGGGGTGATCTTTCATGAGCTGTTGCAACCAAACGACACGATCAAAACGATAAAATACTGTCAACAACTGGACAATTTAAAGAGAGCAATCGACCAGAAGCGGCGCCGGAATTGGCGAACAGACAAGGATTGACTTTCCACCACGACAACGCAAGACCGTGTACACCTTTGCTCACCACCAAGAAGTTATTGGAATTTGGATGATTGTATCGTTCGGCTTACCTGAAAGTTGGGCGAAAGCAGTTGAGCAAAGTGGGCAGTATAGCATTCAATAAAAGCTTTCCGTTATAACGACATGTGACTTTAAAAATGAGTGAAAAATCGGAACTTACTATATATATATATATATGTGGAAGAAAATGACGGCTCCCTAGATGGTAATAATAAATCTAAATACGAGTTCTGATTTTGTTTTCAAGGCGTCAGTGAGTTGGTGGCGATTCAAGGAACCCCATACACGTTAAGAATTGATACGTCAGAATACATCGTGACGCTGTGTTGCCGGTTATACACAGACGTATCATATAACGCTCGGTTTGAGTCTTCGACCTAATTTGAGGCTTCCTTCCGACATGACCTACATTTTGTTATCACACCGTACCTCATCTTTTCCCTGTCAGTCGTTGTTTCTCACATTATCCCTGCTGTGAAACAATAAACACTAAATCGACGTATATAGCTTGATGTTTGTTGATGTCGTTTTAGATTTGCATTTCGATGTTATTAGTCATACACTACACTACATCCAGTTGCTCCAGTTCACAACCCTGTTCTGACCAAATCGAAAGCCGCCGTAAGTTAGACGATTTACCGTAATGATAAAAGTTGCACGCCGATTTGCTGTGGTTCCCATCGGCAACACTACAATATCATCAGTGATGCTAATGATGAACTAATGGTGGTCTTCACAATGATGACGAGCCTTGCAGCATGCAGCGCGGATGCTCGACCACAGTGGTTCTAGCAGCGTTCCATACAGCGTTAGCCGTTCCGTTACTGATGCTGTTGCTGCGAAGCGTCCCCGTGCTGGCGGGATCGCACTGAGTAGTTTGATTGGATTAGCGCTATCGCGTCTTCACGATCAGATCCCAGCACCCCCACCCCCCCCCCCCGCATGGCTCTTCCCCTGGGGTAGCCGCCTAGTGCTCCAAAGGTTTGCCGTTCGCCTTTTCCCTCGCAAAAACGCTCAGTGTGTATGTGTGTGAGCTGTGCTCTTCTATTCTTACGTTCTGTTTCGCTTCGTCTCTCTTTCGTGCAGTCTCTCCCACGCCTTTCCTACCTTCTAGCCTTATGGGATTTTCGTTCTACGTTTAGATTTAGCTCTACCATCGTTAAATTATGACACATCTAGCACACACACACACGATATCAGTACACATACACATAGGTGCGCTATACGGTATATGCTTGTTCTCGCTTGGCTGCACCCCGCATTGTTGTTGTTAGAGTTGTTGTTGTTTCTTCGTGCTCTTATTATCCTTCATGTACTATTAGAGACGTCGTAGACGCTCTCTGCTTCACGAGATTCGGGGAGCTTTACTACCCACCGCTGCAGCGGCAGTGGCTGTGTGAGTATTGCTGTATTTGTTTATTGTTGTTGTTGTTGTCGTTGTCTTTGTTGTTGTTGTTGTTGCCATCATCATTCGTTGTTGCCATCAATCATTGTTGTTCTTGTGGTCATTGTCAATTGTTGTTGTTGTTATCGGTGTTGCTATCATGTCACGTTGGGGTGGGTGCACTCGTATACATGCCGGCGTTTCTACCACTGTGGTTGTCGCTTTTGCTGTGCTACTATCGTCATTGTGTGTTATTGCTATTACTGTTTACACAGTAATCAATACATTTCATATGATTGTGAATGCTGCCGTTTTTTCGTATCCGCTGACACTACTGAGTACGGGTATTGTTGTTACGAATAAATGATTGATTGCTGTTATTCGCACGATTAGTCTAGTTGTCGGTCTAGCTGGCTTCGTTGTGCAGATTGCCGTCATACTATACCATAATAGCGTTCTATAGTTAAGAGACTACTTATGTGTATACATACAAAGAGAGGGACAAACGAAAAGGAGATAGGAAGATAGGAAGAAAGGGAGAGAGAGCGAGAGACGGTGCGCGAGAGATTTATCGAGTGTAGGGTAGAGAAACTGCGGTGAGCGTAAGTACTAATGAAAACATCTAGTCAAAACAACACAGCGCGATCGGCAATAACACGGGATCGAACATCGTAGTCGATTGGCCGATCGAGAGGGCGATAATCATTTGAAGCAGCCACCGAAGATCCCCCAACACAACACAATCTCGATGGTGGGAAATCTCCACCAGAAGAGTTCAATCGCAGCAAGAAGAGGAAGAAGTACAAATTGTATAGAGTGCTAGACCTCGAGCAATGAACCTACCCGTTTTCCTCCTTACCTCTACCGAGAAGATCCCTCTTTTGTTAGACCAAGCAATAACCAGCAGGGCCGTGTTATATATTCCAAAGCCACGTGCTCTACTGTCGTCGTTGATCCCATGCGATACTTCACCAAACAGGTATACGTTCCGCGGGAGATATACACGCATGCGACTCATGTGGCATCTGGTCGAAAGCGCTCGCATCTTTCGAGCCAGAGCCAGGAGCAAATTGATGCGGATGCAGGCCGCTCAGCCACTTCAGCGCGCTCGATGTGGATGCAGGCCTTTTTCCCTGCGCCGTTCACTGTCATTCTGTACACTATGAGGCTTCATTCAACAGTCGCACGCTCTTGCAAAAATTGTCACGCGGTGCTGCCTGATATTTTTGTCTCGGCTTGTGTACGGAACGGAGAGCCGAGCTTGGAAGCCCACTCTCAGTCCTATCTGCTCTAGCGTCTTGCATTGGCATAGGTTTCTAAGATTAACCCTCGTCGTGTGTCACTATAAAGCCGCCACATGCTGAATGGTGGAGCTTGCTTCTGGCGGAGGATCTGCAAAAACGATGGTACCTGAAAAAAACGTGTCCTATTGTTCTTTAGTATTCTAGAGCTTTTTACTTTACATTTTTGGTATTTACCTGTAGTTTCTATTTTTTAATATATAACGGTCTTTCTCAACTTATATTGCGCTCCAGAAAAGCACTACCTTTGCTCATCCTCTGGTTAAAAATGAGGTGGATGTTTCTGATACGTGTGGTAATTTTTAGTAGGTTTTCGTAAGTCGTCTTGTTAGGTGCATCCAACCGAAGAGAAATCGTCGGCAAATAGTAGGCTTAGACACCTAAAGTTTACTTTCTTAACAAAATTAAAATTAATTTATCAGATCAGAATGCAACTTCAAATAGCCAAAAGATAGTACACAGCATTGATAAGTGACAATAGTTGATTTACGGTTTACGGATTATTAGCAGTCAGAGTCGAATCGTTCGTGCAGTGCGCCCGCAGGTTCCCGGGAAACCCTGCGAACAATTTAATATTTGTTCGCCGATTTGTTCAATGTGTTTGTGAAGATGTAATCGTCCAAACCTTGCAACAACATAAACGTTCTGCTAACAGGAGACAGCATTTTGCAGACAGTTGTCGCAGACCGACCCATCTCTTAGATGTGCAGCAATTAAAGATCTCTGTGATGAATCTGTGACGAATCTCTGAGATGTGCGAACTAAGGGACTTCAGAACTGATATGGGCATATAATTATTAGTGCGCCACTGAGCGACGTGATATACTGCCTCTTGGAAAATGAATAATTAAAGAATAAAAATAAAAAGCCTCTGACATCTTTCACTCAGCTGTAGAGTTTGCGTTGGGGTATAATTTAAGATCATCAGCGTACAGCTTGTAATTTACAGATACAGAGGCCGTTTTTAAGATCCATGATATTTGAGCTAATAATGGTTCTAGACATAACCCCTGCGGAACGCCCGAGGGGCACTCGCCGCGCCCGCTAAGACTATTATTTACCCTCATACAAAGATAGCTATTTTAAGGTAAAATAAAACAAAAACAAAAAAATTGACGTCGGTCAATGTTTACTCAGTTCGACTTGGTGATAAGTTTGGAGTGGTTCACACTATCAAATGCTATGAATAAGGCAATATATACACCAAATATTATTTCCGGTTATTCATATTTATTGCTTAGTCTTGGCTCGTCTTAAAAAGCTGATTTCGTTTATATTGAGTATTTTTTTGTAACTTAGGCTCTTCTAAAGCCTTTAGTTGCTTACCTACTTCACGTAGTTTTGCTTAGGGACTTAGCCTGGGGTCATTCGCTATTATCGCTCAAAGTTTACTAATTAAGGTAGTTAGTTTCTTAGTTGTTGGCCACCTTTGCTGAAGGTTGCTTTACTATTTGGTATATATCTATATATTATATTACTTTTCCAACCTCCAACACACTCGTTTTATTAGCAGTCTGCCTATTATGTTGCATAAAGATAGGCAAGTATGAGATAAAGCGGTCTGATTGGATTTATTCCTTTAGCGAGCAGCGTTATCCTTCCAATAGGCAAATATTTCAGAATATCTTGGCTGCCCTCTAGGATTGCGTTAAACAGCGCTGTCGCTGCTCCTACTCAGCCGTTCTAGGTTGATGCTTCGATCGCGTCTAGACCCGTTAAGCTTTTAGTGAACGCGCTGTTTAGAGGCCTGTCCACGCCCCGCTGGGTGGTCCTAATTCTAGTGTGCCTGGCTAACCGGAGCGCCATATTAGTTTTCTGTTTCGATCTTGCAATTAGAAGCTCACTGGCGACTGGAAACAGGTGTAAGTCTCTGTTTGCCTTTGATGCTTAAATCGCATATTTCTTGGGGTGCCTTCTTAGATTTGTTTCGGAACATGTCCGTAACACTATGAGCCTCGTTTGTGTTTGGGGGGGGGGGATTAGGATCTAGTGCAGCCGACCTTTCTTCTAACGTTTTTTTTCTCCTTTTCGATCTGAACTAATTACCCGTTTTCAGTCAGCATTTACTTTCATAGGTTACTTCCGAGGCTGATACGGCATTAATCCATTATACGTGTTTTAACCGTTTGTATTACTTCTCTGTATTAATAGATTCCATTTTCAGACTTCCCTCTAGATTCCCTCCCACGCTGCGTAGCCCCTAAAAATGCTCCTTTCAGTATTGTGTAGTCGCCGCAGAGGGTGTCTTGCAAGAAATGTATACTCACACGTTAGCGGTTCAACTCCATCTACACACGTGTATACCCTCGAGTTATTCGTCATAGCCGTCGTTAGAGAAACCCGTCGTAAGCGGGCTCGTTAAGCAGAGAATACCTCAGCAAAGAACATTGAATGCATTTTCCACACAAATATTTTCTGTGCAAAGGTTCTTCCGAACCTCAACAAAATCGATAAAAATGTGTTTGCTTGCGTTTCAAAACTTCATGGCAAATACTTCTCCACATATGTAGATGACTTCATCCAATACGAGTAGGCTGCGATAAAGAACACTTACACGCTTGTGCTCAATAAGGTTAACGAAGTTGTTAGTTTAAAACACTTCAAAGACCCGAGAACCTACTATATTTAGTGTCAATTTGCCACAGTACGTGATATTTTTTTATGTTACCTCATTCAAAGATAAATTAAAACGTGCATATCTAGGCTGTAATCGCACTTAGCGGTAGAAAAAGATGCGAGTTCACAAGTATCGCTTTGCTTCATATATATACAGGGTGTTCCTATTTGTGTGTCCAAAACGCTAGGGTATGGTCAAACTCGGTGAGAAAATCATTTTTGCCAATGGGTGGAAGCCGGGAAAACGTTTTGTTTAGGAGTGAGGATGAAATTTATATAAGCAGTTATTCTGTCTTTTTTCTCCTACATAGTTGTGCAAAATCTACGTTTGCGGGAGAAAATTCTGCACAATAAAGTATACATTACTAGCTTGCGTAGCAAAAAGCGAATAGCCAGATTAAGGAAAGTCATAAAAAGTCAAAATGTTACGTTAACGCTTTTTTGTGCAACATCGTAATTTTTTTCCATTACGACCAAAATTGCACGTCCAAAAGACTACTCTCAGGCAATAGCAGATTTAATGCCCACTACATTCGTACCAAAGTGATGGTGCTGCGTTACGTAGTTGCCAAGTAATTAAGCTTTTTCGACAGTCATATCGAAAGCGAAGGCATGCATACTTGCATAGGGTGTATGAAAAAGTTAGGTACATATTTTGAGGTTTGGTAGAACTCAGCAAGAGAATAATTTTTTTCTAATGGAAAGAGGGGGCGGAAACGTCTTGGCAAAATGCTACGGTTCTGGAAGTGAAAACTTCAACGTGAAACATAACAACTATGACTGTCGAAAAAGCTTAGTTACTTGGCAACTACGTAACGCAGCACCATCACTTTGGTACGAATGTATTGGGCATTAAATCTGCTATTGCCTGAGAGTAGTCTTTTGGACGTGCATTTTTGGTCGTAATGGAAAAAATTACGATGTTGCACAAAAAAGCGTTAACGTAACATTTTGACTTTTTATGACTTTCCTTTATCTGGCTATTCGCTTTTTGCTACGCAAGCTAGTAATGTATACTTTATTGTGCAGAATTTTCCGCCAAACACGCCGGTATGATCGATTCCTTTGTGCGCTGGTTCTCCCGCAAACGTAGATTTTGCACAACTATGTAGGAGAAAAAGACAGAATAACTGCTTTTATAAATTTCATCCTCACTCCTAAACAAAACGTTTTCCCGGCTTCCACCCATTGGCAAAAATTATTTTCTCACCGAGTTTGACCATACCCTAGCGTTTTGGACACACAAATAGGAACACCCTGTATATACCCAGTATTATCGAAACAATGACTTGCCGCCAGTAACACATGAATGCCCTGGAGGAGTCTCTAACTGAGCAACAAACAGAACTTTGGCCAACTCGAAACTCACCTACATCATAGTACTCTTATGTAATTATATTACCCGTTAGAGCTACGGGACCTTATCATTGGGGTCGGTAGCCGACGATACAGCTATTTTTACGCCAAGCCTTTGCAGAATGTTCGCAAACCGTTGAAAATCTTTTCTCTGTCCTACAAAATGCATCTCTTATACAACATTAGGCAGTTCTACGGTCTTCGTTGAGTTGACAGGCATATTTCTATATACAAAGCACTACTCTCAGAGGTATTTGGAAACTGGCCGACCTGGCGCTCGACAGCGCACTATCTCTCGTGTGTATCATTCCGTAGAGACCATTCCAGCTCATGCCACTTCGAAAGAAGAGGCAGAAGAAGAAGAGAGAGAGGTTGTGTGTCATTTACTGCCTATCTGTGGTCATCTATCTATGTTTACCTACAAGAAGACGGTAGGAAAACAGTGAAGCACGCAGTGAAGTGTGTGCTATCTCGAGAGTCTATCTTGCTGCCGGCTGCTAATCTCAATAACGCGCTCTTTGTCGTCATAGGATCTGCGTCACCGCTCTCTGAATGGTTGACTTGCCACTGACTCTGTGCTCCTGTGACTGGGCATTATGAGCCAGGCATTCATTCTCCGGTCAGGATATTCTTCGCAATGTGTGCACACACGCACTCATATGCCACAATGCTGAGGAGCTCATCTTGAATAATGCAGAAATTAAAATATGAAACAGCGCGTGGACATCGTCGTTGATCACTGTGGCAATCTTTTCGGAAATTGTTACGCGTCGATTTGTCGTACAAGTCATAGCTGCTCCTACTACGAAGTCAGTGCGCTTAGTTTCACCTGCTTAGTGGGACACTGCTGTACTCTAGACATCTATGACTTAGGGCAGCAGCATGGAAGACATTTTCAAAACAGTGCATTGCATCATCTGGATACTCGACAGCCTTATGCTGGAGTTAATGCGGCTGAGCGCGGTAATGCCGCTCACAGTGCAGTGTAGCTCGTCTTATCTTAAATCTACATTATAAGGGTATGGTAATCAGATTGAGTATATATATATATATATATCTTTTTTCGGACGGCGACTGTTAACCTAGTACACAAGCGGGGAAATAAGTCAGACCCTATGAATAAGCGACCGATTGCGCCCACCGTTATAGCTTGTATACTGTTAGAAAGCATGGTTTCCATTGTCATATATATCAAAACGCCGACAGGCAAAGATTGATCACTAAATAACAATTTGCTTATCGTCCGTGTAGAAGCTGCATAGTCCAATTCTTGGAGACACCGTTGACTGGGCGGAACATGTTCACACATCAAGGTGTTTTAACTATTGAAAGTATATATATTAATTTTAAGTCCGCTTTTGAAACTGTAACATACAGTAAACTACTCAAAGTTGCCCAATGTTGCCTAAATTCGGAGCGGGTACTAAAATAGTTGCATGGATAAATTACTTCCTAAGTAAGCGGACATTCCATCTGCGTGTTCATGATACTCTGTCTGAAAAGGCTAAACCCACTTCTGCTTGCCCTAAAAAAATCATTCTAGAGCCACTAATGTTTATTCTTTACATTCATTCGGTAAAATATATTATTCATTTATTTTACCAAAGTGCAATATAAGATCTATGTGGATGATGTTAAAATATAAGAAAAGCGGACTAGGTCGAGGACTGCAGAAGACTCCAGGATGCGGTGAATCATGTGTTTCATTTTGGCTACGGGAAATGCAGAGTATAATTACACCATTGGTGGCCATCCTCTTGCTTCGGAAAAAACTAAACAGAGACCTTGGTGTAATGACGTTTGTTACTATGAAGTACACAGAATACGTAACGGACATCATTTTAAGAGCAACACAGAGAGCAAATTGGAATATATGTTCATTTATATTTAAGGGTCCATATATCTACTCAAAACTATCTCAGGTATACGTACTACCTATGATAACATATGCAGCCCAGTCTGGAACCCATGTCTGAAGAAATATCAGCGACTGCTAGAAAATATATGCAGGCAAATACCGACAAAAATTTCATACAGGTGTGGGATTCTAAATGACGTCTAGTCTCCCAATACATTGGAGAGATTAAGGAGAATTGATCGTGATAAACCCGTACATATTGCAAAAAGCTATGCCGAACTGATGTTAGAGATGTCCAACATCATCCATACGACGACGCGTCGTGAGTAGAATATTATTTTAAAATTTGTAGCCACAAAGGGGACTCTAAACCATATGTTCCCATGGAGAGTCACCCGCCACTTCCATGTACAATTCATGTTAACAACATTTCCATGAAGCATATATATATATATATATATATATATATACAGGTAGATAAACAAGTTCTTAAAATGAAAACCAAGAATTTTCCAAAATATGTTTTTAATTTTTTCTTATTCGACATACTCCCCGAGAAGCTCAATACACTTTTGCCACCGAGTTTTCAGAGCAAATATACCTTTTGAGTAGAATTCCGCGTCTTTGGACTGAAAATAGGCATTGACAGCAGTCTTAACCTCTTCATTGCTGGAAAAACGCTTTCCACCGAGACTATTCTTCAAATGTCCGACGAGGAAATAATCAGAGGGGGCCAGGTCTGGAGAAGAGGAAGGTTGTTCAATAAGTTCGAACCTCAGTTAGGCCAGTTTTGCCGATGCTTGCCGCGACTTGTGTGCAGGAGCATTGTCCTGATGAAACAGGACAACCTTCTTCTGCAAAACGGGCCGTTTCACGATGAGTTCTTGCTTCAGGCAGTCCAACAATTTTGCATAATATTCTCCCGTGATCGTTTTACCTCTCTCAAGGTAGTCGACCAGAATTATTCCACGTTGGTCCCAAAAAACCGTAGCCATCATCTTTCCGACCGATGCCGTTGTCCGCACCCTCTTCGGAGGTCCTTCACCAGGTGCACACCATTGGCGAGATGCTTCTTGGGTCTCAGGAGTGTAGTGATGGACCCAGCTTTCATCGACGGTCACGAATCTGCGCCAAAAATCCGACGAATTTTTCAACAGCTTGGCCAAATTTCGCTGTGAAGCGAAAACACGCGCGTCTTTTTGGCCTTGGTTGAGCAAATGCGGGCCCCATTTTGCACCCATCTTCAAGTTCTCGTGCAGGATGAAATGCACACTACCCAAACTGATCCCCAAGGTCTCCGCTATCTGCCTAATGTTCACTCGCTTATCTGCGGCAAAGATTTTTTGCACTTTTTCCACGTTTTCCTCATCAGTTGCCGTTTTTGGGCAACATTCTTCAATGAAGGAGACAACAACGAGTTTTAAGAAACAGATTCCACGCCGAAGCAACGAGTCCAGATAACCCAAATATATAGACCGTCTTCATTCTTTCGGCGGAAGAAGTTGTGCATTGATTTGTGCTTCAGTGCTGCGCATCCAGCTTCACGGAATCAACGCAGAATTCATTCCTTGGCACACATCTCTCTGCAGGCAGAACCGGCAGGCGCACAACGGTTGAGCCGACCACGTAGTGATAACCATGCAATATGTACGTGGAGTATACGTGGCGACTGTCACATGCAGGACCAGACCAAAGATGCAAGGCATGAATACGTCCAAACCCCCCAAGCTCCCAATAGCTGGACTGTTCGATTTTAGCTTCTTACTCCGAACTAACACATAAAGCAAGTAGGGTAGTGTGCGCGGCATCTTCAGACTGAGTCGACTTGGGTTAATACCCTGTGGACAGTATAACAGGACATACACAAGGCAGCTCCTTCACGTTAATATTTTGTTATTATGTAGGGAAACATAAAGTCCACAATTCGTTACTACTAATGATACTTACTACTTCCACCATCATCAAATCGCCTCTGGGGTTACTACTAAATCTACTCTTAATTGACTGACTGACTGGACGTAGCTTTCTTAAGTAAGTGGATAATTAGTTGATCTTTTCTCTCATCGCATAGAGGATAGCTGACTGCTGCTGCACTTTAAGTTAGACCTTAAAGATGCCGCTCTTTTGTCCGGAACCAGCGGTGAGCAGCGGGCTGCTCACCGCTAAACCGACAGCCGTCCCCTTCGTCCTGCTGTAGGATGGTGCTACTGTCGCCGCCGTTTTGGTTGGCAGCAGTAGAGCGACTGTTTCACGGATGGTCGCTAGGTCACTCGGTCACTCACGAAGTCGTCGCACCCTCCTCGACGGACCGACCGCCCGTCAATCAGTAGCCCACTTCAAAGGCCAGAGCCTTCGTTTGCCACTATAGATAATAAACACTCCAGGGCGAGAGCCATGTTTGTCGACGTGTGGTCCGGCATATATATATATATATATATATATATATATCTGTGTGTATGTGTGCATGCACGTATTGATGACAGCAGTGCCTAAGCAAGCAAGTCACCAGCACCACCACCGCCATCTTTAACATCATCACTCGAGACAATCGCGAGCGACAACGAGCATGAAGACGATAGTTGCCGACGACAGGAAAAGTTCTATAGATGAACACACACGCGGACCGAGTGGCGAGCTGTCGTTGCTACTGCTCTTGACCGCTTGAGAAGTCGGGGCAGAGTACCGTTGTCGGAACGATTAGGTAAACATGTCTATATGTCTATATATATATATATATATATATATATATATAAACATGGATGCGCTATAGCGGCGTCTACAACGCCCGTGTCGGTGTGGATGATGACATGCCGATGACATTTGAGAGTGAGAGCCCTGGCTAAGTGGCTCTTCGAGGTTTCCTGTCGTGTCTTGCGCCGTTGCCGCCACCAATAATAACAACAACAATAAAAAAAAAAGGACAGCAACAACAGCAACGGCAACAACAACAAGGTATGTACTAAAAACGACAACAACTACACCTGTCATCTTCTCTATGTACTGAGTCGATCAATTGGACGTCGATGTTCTTGTTGTTGCTGCTGCTGCTGCTGTTAGAGAAGCTGTTTGTAAAGATCTTTTGGGTGGCAACTGTATGACCAGTGTCGGTGCCGTCTAGAACTTATGTGAGCTATGACATAACATTTGTATGTGTACACATAAAACTTTTATGCAAACACACACATCCCACCTATGTGTATGTTATATATATATATATATATATATATATATATATATATATAAGTGAAAAATAAAGTTAAAAAAAAAAAAATATATATATATATATATATATATAACATGTCATATGTGAACAGATAGAGGTTATATGCACACTTGTAACATGTCATATATATATATATATATATATATATTAGAGTACTTGAATTAGTATGACTTCCAAATAAGACATTTGTCAACGAAAGTGCCCTTGAGTTACTTGTATATAAAGCAATTAAATTCAGTTTTTATTTCTTTTTCATAGCATTATATAAATATGGTATTTGTATCACACAAAATAGTATATATACATAACAGGGAGAGATCTTTTGTATTACATAACTGGGTGAGAGGTTAAGAACAACGGGTGAGTCTTAGACATACAATGACCACGTTTACAGTATGAAGCTAAGGTAGTCAATCAAAATAGATTATGATTATTTCTGTTAGTATACGCATGTCTACACTTACAATTACGAAACGTGCTGTACGCATATTCAGCAATACATATAACATTTAATATATACATATATATATATATATATATATATATATATATATAAGTCGAATGGCTGGGTCGTCTTGTCTCCTACACGTTATGGGTGAATCGAAAGCCGGGTAATCTCATAAGACAAGGCCTGTCGTCTCCGGACACCCCCAAAGGAACGGCTGCAGCTATTACGAGGACCGTCTCCAAAATTCCAACCGTACACTCTATGACCTGACGATTGTCAAACGTACAGACAAAACACTCGTCAACGTGTGAGTTACCACACTCATAACATCATTTATATGTCAAAGGTCTAAAGAGTGTACGAGTATATGTATTTACCAAGTTTTCCTGTCAGAACCTACTTCCTTCTCGGCAATGTCGGATTTGGCCTGGATGCCCCACTGGTTCATCAAGGTAGATGCAACCAGCGCGTTTTATTTCCTGGTCGGCCTGGACATCGGCCTGTCCTGCATGTGTAGCTCAGGTGGCGCACGTTGCATGTCGCCTTAAACGACTCGCTCGCGCGAGCTTCAAGGACTTTGAGCTGCCCTTTGGTTCGAGCTCACAGGCCTCTTTGCTCAGATAATCGCAGACGTGCATGCCCTCCATAGCTCTTGAAAGCGGAGAATCGCATGTCAGGAATCCTTCAGTGGTCAGTCACAGCGATTGAGAGGCAGGTTATGCCGTAAACGCAAGAAAGCAAGGTAAACTCCAAACACATTTCGGCTAGAAAAGATCCGATGGACTTTGGTTAGTTTAGATTCGATGCACTAGGCGGACGTGTACGTATAACTGAAAATATAATTCGTATCGCATGCAAAACCCGTATGATGTCTATTGGCTATCTTCGTAAGGAACTTAACCAGCGGGCTAGTTGGAGTTAGATTACCTCTTTTAAGGGCCGATTTGTTAACGTCTAGCCATTGGATATACATATATATATATATATTGTTGACAATTGTGTTTTGAGTAAACAGTCAAGTTAAAATAGCCCTTTTGGTAAGCGATCCTAGAGTTGAGATGACGTTGCCCCGCTGGACTTCAACGGAAAGTCTCTAACGTAAAGACTGTGCGGCTACCCCCCGTAGTTATATTCAGTCAGCTCGGCGTATTTGTTCGTCTTGTTGCTTTCTGCTGATGTTTCTGATGATGCAAGCAGCACTAGGTGCACTGAAGCCGATTATTACTGGACAAAGTGAGTCAGTTACGATGGCGTCCTTAAACAAGGGTCCGGTCCCGTTAAAGAGGGACAAGGGTCGGAGCGCTAACTATAGTTTTTGGTTAATCCAGTAGGTTTCAATGTGTTTAGGTAGCCTGCCGTCCTCAGGGCCCTTACTAGTGTATGGTTAATAGCCACATGGCGTGGTGAACGGCCTTCACTGAGAACGCAGGATAGAGCTTGGTGAGCTCTAATGCTTCCCGTATCGACATATGTGAGAGTGAACGAGAGGGGTACCGCGTCTCAGGCCAACACATATTTCTACAGTGGAACCATTAAGGTTCTTAATGATGCATTGTACAGGGCGTGTATTCAATAATCTGCATGTTCTACAGAGGCCGCCCGAAGCTGAGGCTTAGGCAAGTAATTGTTGGCTTAATCAATAAGTGAACGAGCAAGTTGATCTGTTAGCAGGGACCAACGACCCCCTAAAAAGTCGGCTACGCAAAACGGCTGTGCATGCATCAAATGGTTCCACAGCTACATACATGACCACCTCGGTTCTCCACCCTACCCTATTTGACCGCGGTGTGCATTTCTCTTTTATCGTTATAGACAGAATGGCCCAATACGCATTTCTCCTAATGCTTGTACCAACGTTTTTAGAAGACTTGACTACATCGATCAACGGACAAAATCATCGCCAAATCTTAATGGGGGAACGCGGGGGGGGGGGGGTTTCAACGTAGCTTATCGACAGTGGGGAGAGTGGGGAACAGTGGGGGGGGCGCTAGTGGATTGGGCATCGGTCAGGATTTGCGCCTGGTCAGTGTCATAGGCACCACTTTTAAAGGGAGGCGGGGGCAAGAATCAATCGTGAATCTGACCTTTTGTTCTGAGACTTTGCTACCCAGGATGATAGGTTAGTCTGTACATCACAATGTCAACAACCTCTCGGATCATCACTACATTACTTTCTGTTCCAGCTTAACGGCATACCCTCCCAAAAGCTGCAGGCACTGTCTGATGATAAATATGGAGACACTACAGCAGCAAAATGAGTCTCGCTACGCCCGGCTGCATGATAGTAAGTAAAGTGAAGTTTTCGGGCTGACCCCAGCTATAGATTTAACGTCCACGGAACTGTTTTTTCACATTGCTTCATAGACGGACCCCCACAAATACTAATGTGCAACGGTGGGGCTCGAACCCGCGCACCTATGTGTCTCCTCCGGTTGCGAGGCGCAGACTTTAGCCACCACGCCACCGGGCTCGACCGGCTGCATGATACTGAGCCACACACGGTGTCGGCAAAACTACGAGACGCTTCCAGGGCAGCAAGCCAAAAAATGGCATTCAATCAGGCGCATATGTATTCGCCGGCACGCTCGGCAACCTCCAGATCGTTATGCCCTATTGAAGGAGTATAGATAAGCCCGTCGCGTCTTTGCCCGAAAAATTATAAAGAACAGGGATGGCTGTATGAAGAAGTCTAGCACAACCCCGGCGCCAGGAATGTAAAATAGCCCGCCCTAAATTGTCGGTGTGAGTGCTTCAGCTAAAGAACTTAAACCGATTATTGCCACCATTGCCTTCCGACCTAGCTCAAAAAGTTATCAGCGGGCTGTTTTTTCTGCTTCCTCACCAGTTAGATCTACATTCGACGCCGACGAACTAGAATATGCCGCCAGTTACAATGGATAAATGAGGAGGTCACCAAGAGAGTCCGGCCGCGGAGTATTAACGCGGCTTTTGCTCAGGCCACTCAGCGCATAATGACAAGATTGCACTACCTGGCGATCCTTTTTTACAAGAAGCCAGAAACAAAAATGCATAATGCTTTTGCCCTTTGGTCTGGGTAGTGTGGGACTCTCAAGCCCACTAAAAACTTGGTGATCCCCTTACCTACGTGACCAGGACATTTGTGGTATTACTTCAGTGGCCTGGCAATTCTACTTAACATTTAAAAAAACGCTTTTAACTCTATCTCGACCCAACAAACACTGTCAATTAAGGTAAGCGAATCGGACGGTCTCGACTGAAGCTCTCCTAGTTCTAGCCAAAATGCTGTCATAGTACCTTCTAGTCGCTGAAACAAATAAAATATATCTAGGAGAAGATCTGGCAAGAGCCAACAAGTCCACGTCTATCGCTGCAGCCCGAATTTTACCACGGCAAATCCCATGGGATCTACGGGTTCTGGATAACTGCAGTCCGTCGAGCCGACCTTTCGCTCTCTTAGGAGGTCGCACGACACTAAATATTAGACCCTTGGAACAAAAGACGGGCAGAGGCCCAGGCGGGCCAGCCGGGTTTCTGAACCCGTTTCATTAGCCTAGATGTGAGGGCGTATTTCAAAGGCGGAGGGAAGTATTGTCCTACCCACTAACCCAATTTCCTATATATATATATATATATATATATATATAGCGAGGACGCTCTTGGGGCTCGGCGTCACGAAGAGGAATCTTATGGATCTTACCGTTTTAACGTTGCGAAGAACCTTGAGGATATACTACTCGCACCGGGTCCATAAGAGCGGGGGCTACCGTCAGGCAAGGACACGGACAGCTGATTCTTAACCTCACGTGACACCTTTTTACCACCATTTTTATTAAGGCGAGCACTGCCGAGTGTGCAAACGTATTGTAAATGATTAATAAATCTTCACAATATTTTCTATATATAATTATTAGAGCCACGGCACCCTTAGAAAATGCTTACATATAAGTGACTATGTATGCACTCTTTGTAACTCAAGAGAACGAGACAACGCCGAACACTTTTTCGAAACATGCACGGCGTTCATCGTATATAGGGTGCAGCTTGCGCGGTTCCTTTACTGGAAGTTCCCCGAAACATGCAAGCAAATGGCGCCAATATGAAGGACTTTGCCGCGATCCTCATTAAAGGGAAGGATCTAATTCGGGCCGCAATCAAATAACGGTTTAAGCTCCTTGCCTCGCCCTGATGCCTTTAGGTAAGAGGTTTTTAATGGGTATTATGCCAACAACATCAGCATTAACCGTTTTGAATGTGCGTAAAAGCATTTCCCCCTTTAACCAAAAATAGAACGGACAACCATTCGCTTGTTAAATGCGTCGTTTGGTGATGTTCCAAAAGCCTCAAGCAACGCGCTCGTGAGTTGGTCTCGCATGGAGGTGAAATCAATCTGACCGGTTTTTGTCAGTTGTGTTATCCAATGCTAAGCTTGTTGGTTATCGTATCGGCCGTGAGGTCATTGAAGCGGCGCAGCTTGTCAGTAAGGGCAGTGCCTCTCAGAATGTGAGTCAAGCGGGTGGCTAAGTAAGTACACCCTAGAATGTAAAGACCAGTATGGTAACTTACCAGAGGAAGGCGTTCCGAAGCAGTACTTTCTTTTCCCTATCATTTCTGCAGTACGGGGGAATACAAATAATATATATATATTTACCATTACCGTCTTATTACGCGTTTTATTCCGTTCGCTGGCTCGCCTGTACGCCTTCATATACCTGATGGAGCAGAAGTCGACGCCCAATCAATGGTCGACCCCGCTGATGATTGGAGTCAGCTAGCAGCTTCACTGTTGCCCGTTCTTGTGTGCCTGGCTTTTCCCTCGATTGTTTCTTTCTTCCTCACTGCTTACCTCACGTACCTCATCATTCCATGCTTTAGGACTGTGTCTGCTTGAAGCGCGTTGAGGGGGGAAAGCAATCCCGGCCTTCGAGCGACCGCCGTAGAACAGGTTCCAATAGAGTGATGAGTTGTGGTCAGAAACGTCGCCGAAGACGAAAGTGGAAGGAAAACTCAAGGGTTCGTTTTCTGAACCTGAAAGCGAGCAAACGTAAAGGTCGCTACAAGCTACCTTCTTAACGGAGACGAGTAAAAAGAAAAAATGGATAAGAAAAAGTCTCTCGACGACCGTCGGTGCCCACGCACTCTAAGACGAAACGTCAACTTCAAAATAACGAACACTGTGTCACATCCGCAGATTTCGAGTACAGCTGATTATTTTTGATAGTCGGCCAAAATGCGTCTGAAAATACGAAGCCTCTCAAAGTGCGCCAGCAACATAAGTCGGCTCATTGGCAAGCCGCTAAAAGCAGTGACGTCGCCTTGTCAGAAAGATAGTTTTGATTAATGTTGATGACGGGAATAACTTCTGTCGAAATAGTTCTTGTCAAACTGATAGCGTCGTTATTGTTGTATGCCTGTTGAAGTTATTGTTGTTGTTATTGTTGCTTGTTGTAATGTTGTTAAAATTCGTGTTTAAGTTTTTATTGTGATGCAGATGGTACGTGGTAATGCAAATCGACAGTGCTGTCTCAACGCCATCAGCAGTACAGGCGAGCTAGCCTGACGGAGATTTAGGCGGTGGTTGGCAGCCATTTTACAAGGCTCTAGAAAAGTGTGGCGGCGCGGTTTAGGGGACTAGTGCACCAGCCCTCGGTGCAGTAAATATATACCTTAGATCAAGTTCCAAAGGAACGGTGGATGGTCTAGAATTAAAAACAACCTCTATAAAAAATGTTTTCAATTCTAGGGAAGTGTGAAGTGACACTGAATCGATCAGCAGAGGGCAATCCACAGTAAAGGTATTATCTCGGATGTACATCTCTCAATGTCGGGGGATACAATATACAGGGCTGCCCCTCCGTTGCAGAGAGATGCAGGACTCAGAAATCATATTCCCATGGGTATCTGGATGAAAAATTGGAGAAGTATTCAAGAGCGAGGAAGAAGGGAAGGCTCCGGGAGGAAGCTCAGCGGCAATGTCCTCTTACAGAGCCTTAGCGGGAAACTCCAGGTGCCCGGAGCACTCCAGCGCTGTATATATATTTTTTAAGATTTTCCGTAAGGCTATTGCTCGTGTACGGTTTTTTCAGGTCATGGCTAATTTTAATCTACTCCGGCATTTACCTTGTCTAAATTGGAAACTATGCAAACCAATTTAAAAGTGGCCGGTCTGGGTCTCGAACCCAGTCCTCCCGAATGCAAGGCAAAACCTTTGCCACTAAGCCATCTTGCTCGGATATAATTTTATTGTGTATAATAATTAGTCCGGGTTGATTGTTACGAACGCAGTCTGGTAGGCTTATTGAGGTCTGGGATGCTGAGAACCGTAGAAGAGAAGTGGAGGACCTTAATTTAACAAGCGATTCAGGGCGGCTAAGCAAGCTAATAAGTAGGCCGACGCGAAAATACATAACGAGCGTTCCAGTAATGAGGCCGTCGGCATTTTTGGTTGAACGGTTAGTTAGAAATCGTGTAGGAAACGTAAGCAAAGGTGCAAGGAAAAGAAAGAGTGGGCAGCAATAAGAAAAGCTTTTTTTTTGGAAGGTCTCGGAAATGCATAATGCACAGGCGCTACTGGCAGCTAGCAGCAGCTAGTGTGGGACTCGCACCCACTAAAACCGATATCCTCCTCACCCCCCCAAGGCCCGGGATTGCATTGGCATTACTTCGACAACCCTGAGAGGGGAGTCTCATGGTCTAGCGCTCTATGCGCCTAGCCAATGCTTGCCCGTCCTGGGGAGATGCGTCGAGATTCTCCGGAGGGCCTTTCTTCTCCCTCCCTCGGCTCCTCCTCTCGACTGCCCCTCAAAGGGGCCTGGTCGTAACGGGCTCGTCTCGCCATCTCCAGGTTCAGCTTTTTCCTCATACTGAAATTACCCTTTGTCCAATTCGTCTCGTCCTTCATCGTGAAGTCCACCACGTACTGCGGAGTTTTTCCCCTCAGCTCGGGCGTCATAGAGGCACGTGTTCCCGCAAGGGCCGCGCAGAGCACGATCGTGTGTTCAACGTCGTCCGCGTTCCCGGAGGAGCAGAGAACGCAGATGTCAACCGGGGCCTTGCCGATGCGCATCATATATGTCTGGAACTGGCCGTGTCCTGTGAGCACCTGCGTCGTGGTGTACGACAGCTCCCCCAGCTGCTTATCATACTACCGGCGCAGATCCGGTAGAGTCGGCGAGTCCATTGACCGCCGGCGTCGCCCCGGGGGTTTTGCCATTCATCGTTCCACAGCTCCAGTGCCTTCTGTTGTGCCCGCGCGAGGTCCCAGTTCCCATCGAGATAGTGCTCGCTTCTCTCTCTGGCCAGGAGATCCCGAGGTAGCTGGCGGGCCAGTACTATCAGAGCATCCGTAGACACCGTGCGATAGGCCCTGCTGACTCTTATGGCCATTCCCCTCTGCGCGGCTCTGAGTGCGCCCCGGTTCCGCGCCGCCCGGAGGGCAAGGTCTGCCCAGACAGGTGCCGCGTACATCGCCGTCGACTCCGCCACGGTCGCCAGATGCCGTCTCCGTCTCTCAGACGCGCCTCCCTCTCACGGGAGGATACGTGCAAGATTCTGCGCGACCGTAGGCGATATGCGCCGCACCCGTAAGTCCGGTGTCCAGAATGACCCCTAGGTACTTGGCCTCCTTCTTGATTGCTATGGGTTGGCCCGAGAGAGTCAGATTGGGCTCCCTCGTGCACTTTCGCCCGGTGAGGTAAAGTGCCTCCGTTTTTTGTGGCGCCAGTTGCAGGTGATGCTCACGCATCTACCCGGCCACTTTGTCCAAAGCAATATTTGCCAGCTCCTGTAGTTGAGCTTTCCGTCTGGCTGTCACGTATGCTATAGTTTCCACTCCGTCAGGCAGACCCTCCATTCGCAATACTCTATCGTATGCGATGTTCCAGAGAGCCGGGCCAATTACGGATCCCTGCGGGACGCCCGAGCTTAGTTCATACTCGCTGTCTCCCGCTCTAAGAGTCCTGTCTTCCAGGTAAGATGCTATTATGCGGCGGAGGTAGAGGGATATTCCCCGTCGTTTCAGCGCAGTCATGATGACCCCCAGTTGGCTGTGTTAAAAGCGTTACGAACGTCTAAGAGCACGTATCACCTGGTTTTAAAAGACTTCATGGCTTCTTGCCTGGCGTGATGTAAAACCTGTTGCAGTGCGTCGAGCGATGAGCGGCCCCGTTGGAAACCGTATTGATGTTCCGACAAGGCCAGTTTTGCCTTGATTTCCGCGTTTAGACGTGCTAAATATTTTCCACTAGCTTGCCTGCGGTGTTTAGCAGGCATATGGGTCTGTGTGGTGTCGAGCCCGTTGCCGCCCCTTGTTTGGGGATTAGCACTAGTTGCGCTATCTTCCACTGCTTTGGGTAGTGCCCCTCGATTAGCAGCCGGGTGACGAGTGTGGCCACCTCCTTGGGATATCTGTCGGCGAATAGCTTCACCACCTCTGGTGGGATCCCGTCAGGTCCTGGTGCCTTTCCGGTTGCCAGTCTTTCCCGTGCAGCGGTCACCTCTTCGGGTGTGACCGGTGGTATGTCTTCGGGCGCCACCGCGATGTCGTCTGGTGGGCGCTGAGCTTGACGTGGGAAGAGCGTCGTGACCGTCGTTGCAATCTGGTCGGGCGGGATGGGTGGAGGTGGGCGCCGAAGCTTCCCCATGACCACCTTGTATGGTTGGCTTCAGGGATCCACCTCGACAGCCTCCACCATTTCCTTCGACTCGGTGTCTTTGGCCTGTACAATCCGGGTCTTAAAGGCTCGGCGCTTCTCCCTGTAGATATTCTGCAGGGCCAGCGCTCTAGCCTTGCGACGTACGACGAGCTCGAACTCTGTGACCCCCCTTCGCCGGCGGCGAGCTAGCCAAGGGTGGGCGCGCGTAAATGTCCGATTTGCTCTTATGCACTCCTTTCGCGCCTTTTCTACCTCTTCGGACCACCAGTTCTTGGGGGTTCTTCGTTTTGACCCGCGGGAGTGAGGTCCCGCCGCCTCAAAGGCCGCCGTGAGCATCTCTTCCACTTGAGCCGCGTCGGAGCCGTCAGGTCTCCATCGGGAGACGTGCTGATCCATTGTAGTGACCAGTTTAGTCCTCTCCAGGCGGCGCATTTGCCATGTCCGACGGGGGTTTGGGGTCACCTCTGTTCGTTCAGGGGAGGCAAGCAAAAAATAAATGTAGCGATGATCGCTTAGCAATTCTTCCTCCTTGAGTACCGTCCACTCGGAAACGAGGGGGAGGGCACTATCATTGGCAAGAGTGAGGTCTATATAAAAGGCTTGGGTTCCTTGGGCAAACGTCGGGGTGCTTGCCCTGTTTGCGACCGTCAAACCCATCTGTGAGGCCTAATCCTCCAGGAGGCGGCCCATTTCTGTCGTTGTCTTACTGTTTCATGTAATGCTTGCAGCGTTAAAGTCCTCCGTAACTATGATTCTTCGTCCCGGGTGACTCTGCAGGGAGTGCCCTAGGCTATCTAGATATGTGGAAAACTGTGGCGGCGTCCGCTTCCTCATCGGCATTCTAGGTTGCCTTCCGGTACGCGAGACATTCGGTTCCGTCAACATAGGCCTATATTTCGGCGCCGAACCATGTTTTCCAGTACATCATGCGCCGCCCGACAGCTGTCGAGGTTTATCTAGACGATTTTAATCATTATTGGGCTTTCTGGTTCCCGGCTGCCACCGTCCAGTCAGGGCCGTCGTCCTCTGCGGGTATAACGGTGGGTTTCTGGCTTCTCTCCGCCTTCTTTCTTCCGCTCTTGCTCGTGGTAGTTGCCTGTGTGGTTCCCGGCCCTTTTCCGGTTCCGGGCCGCGTGGTGGGTTCCACGGTGGAGGGAGGGTTATTAGGCGGTTCGCTCTGCGTCGCTCGTGCTTCTGAAGGGTGTGCTGGCTGGGGAGACCTTCGGGCCTGTCTTACTGCGTCCACTTATTCTCTGTATGCGGGGCACGACATACTGTCGGTTCGGTGGCCATCCTTGTCGCAGACGGAACATCTTGGCTGTGGCGCCTTGCAGTTGCCGACCAGATGGTCGGGGCGTCCGCATCGGTGGCAGATCTCCACCTTGTGACCCGGGAGTTGGCACCGGAAGCAGGTCGGCAGCCGGACCCATGCGTCTGGCCTGCAGGCCCGCCCACCGATGTTTATCGCTCGGAGGTTGCGGAGGAGACGTGCAATCGAGAGTGTGCTACTCACTCGCACGTACCACCTCGACGCTCGTCCGGGCCTAGGCTCGAAGATGCGGAGTGTTGCTGTCGTTGGCAGTCCAAGGGCGTTTCGTATGTCCCGTTCAATGACCTCGTCACTTGTGAAGAAGTCCACAATCCATAATGCTGTGTCTTACTGCGCCGGTTCGTCCCTACAGTCTGCTTGGTGCCCTGTGCTGTTTTTGATGGCTTCCGCCATCTTTCTGCCAGCGCCTGAGTTATTTTCCTCCAGCCGTATGATGAGGTCCCCTGCGGGTTTTTTGCTCACGCCGCGGACGAACACGCCCGGCACCGTCGTGCCCGCCGCCTGTGTCCGAATGTCCTTGAGTGTTTCCGCAAAGGTTTTGCCCTCCGCTGCTCTTACCCGGATAGTCGTTCGCGCCGCGAGTTTGGTGCCCGGAGGTCCAAAGGTCGGGTGTGGGGGGCGCCTGATCTGCTTGCTTTCTCCGAGCAGATATGCAGCGTGCTTCCTCCCTCCGCCTGGAGCGCTAGTATTGTCAGGATCCTATGCATACGTGGGTTCCGTAGTGACGGTGTCATGTAGAGGAGTGGGGTTTTTCCTTTTGCGAGCTGTAAGGCTCTCTTCACCGTCTTCTTAAGCATTGTAAGCGTCGCTTCTCCTATTATCTCATCAGGATCAATGACGGCTGCGACCAGACATCGCTGGGGGGCCGGCGGAGCTTCGGGTCCCTCAATGGCTTCCCAAGCGACCGTGTTGCGTAGGACCGCCGCCGTTTCCGTCGGACTGTCCAGGTAGAGACAGAAACTGGATGCTGAGAGCAGTAACCATGGCTTTGTCATGCTCTGAGCCCTTTGTCAGTAGGAGCGCCCTGACTTCTCTCAGCTCCGTGATTTTTGTCGTCGTTGTCGTTACTCGTCGGAGGGCCACCTGGGGCCAAGGCTTCTCAGCCAGCTTGAGAGTATCGTCGTGGGTATGTGCCGTCTTAGCTTCCTCTTCCAAAAGTTCCTGGCTTGCCTAATCTGCTGCGTTCTTTCTTTTACATCTACTGCAGACTCCGTTGGTAAGGATGTCCTGTCGATGTGGTTTTGCTGGTCGCTTCTCCAGTTCCTGTCGGAGCTCATTGCGTTCCTCTCTAAGGGCCGTTATAGTGTCCTCCCTCAAAAATTGAGATTCCCTTCTCTCCTTGCCTATGGCGTCGCAAGTCCTCTTGATCCGCTCAATGGGCCACGGCAATTTTTGAGATATGCCTTTAAGCTCAATCTTCGTGTTCTGCGCTTTGCAGAGCTCTAAGATCTGCGCCACGTACTTTGTAATGACTTCCAGGGCGTCCTTTTAGTCCCAGTCACCGTCCGTTTCTGCGCGCAGAGGGCCCTTTGTAGTATCTTGTCCTGGAGGCTCGATCATAGGTCTCTGCCTCTTCTTGCCGAGCGTTGCTTCCGTTTCCATGTCGGTGGTAACATCCTTCCCGGGGTCCGTCGCCTCCTTAGGATCGCCGTCGCGAGTGGCCATTTTTGGCTAATATAGAAAGCTGACGAACGCCTAAATGCATGGCTGAGGCGGAAGGGGAAGAGACAACATTCAGTAGAGACGGGCAGGCTGGTTGATTATTTCGGGAAAATATTGGCCGGGTTGGACACAACCCCAAAAGCTCATTTAGAATATGAAGACGAACGGAGGCAGCGAAAGTCTGGATGATGACAGTGATCTCACTCGGGGAGGTGATAAAGGCAATCGACAAAGCACCACGGGGAATAAGCGCTTGAGAAGGCTTGATAAGGATTAGGCACACGAAAGATACCCTGGTTATCGCACCATACTGGTAAGCCCTATTCAGTGAGTGCTTAAACACTGGGGAAAGTTTTATAGGCCTGGAGGAAAGCAACCTTTGTAGTCTTTCCCAAAGGAAGGGGAGTAAAAACAGAACCGGAGGCTCTGGGAGGAATATCGATAGAAAGCTACCTGTACAAATTGTTACGATTATGTATTATGCTCTCAGGAATAACAGCAAAGAGATTGGGGTCTCTCTCTGAGGAGAAGGGGTAATATCAGAAGAGCAGCACGGATTTATAAAAAAGAGCAATCTACTCAGCACTTGGAGAGCTGCTTGAGTTAATCTGGGATGCGCTGTCTAATCCGTGGAGTTGCTCATATGTTCGAATAGTGGATTTAAAGGCAGCATTTGGCGTAGCACTAAGGGATATGGTACCTGCAGAGCCAGCAAAAATAGGAGTGCTAAAAAAAGCGCTAAGATCATTAATCAACATCTTAAATTAAAACACGGTGCGGCTTGATAACATTGTCGGCATTGTGGGGGAGGTGACTTAATCCAACGGTGTCGCGCAGAGCAATGGACTAAGTCCATTGCTGCTTTCCATACTTATGGGTGAACTAAAGAAGTGGATGATGATGGACTGGACCAGGGCGGGCTTAAAACTTACTGCATGCAGAAAATGTGAGCATCTCTGGTCGCAGTCTGTTCAGTGTAAAACCAGCCATGGATTGACTAGGTACACTTATGAATGAGAAAGTCCTAAAAGGTTTCCTTGGAAAGGAAATTTGCCATGAACTTCCGAAGAGGCGGCCACCTATCCAGGGGTGACACACTTCAAGTCAGGAGAACGGAAATAAATTTTGTAAACAAATGCACGTACCTAAAAAATGATCTTGTCAACAAGCGGCAACACATTCCGAACACACATCCATGAGGGGGTCAGAAAGGTGCCATCGCAGTTGCGGCGACCAAAAGCCCACACATGCTTTTGGTTCATGCAGCAGTCGCTTTTTTCGGGATGCGGATAGAACCGACTGCCACATATTATATTTCAGCAATTTGGGATAAGCTGGGAGTGCACGAGTCGCGTTTAGTTTACAGGGTGAGATTTTATCTTGAATGATGGTTTTCGTGCCGTCGAATGCGTTCAGGGATAGGGTTGGCCACGCACAAACAGGTGGCCTGCTGCTGACAAAGGATCTGTAAAAACGCTAGAATCTAAAGAGAACACGTACCTTGGACGTGTATATTCGGAATTTGGGACCGAAGTTAAGCGGATAAATACAACTATCAATCTAGCAAAACGCTGGATTGATAGTTATCTCAAAACTCTTTTGTGTAACATAAGCACATTTACCCAGCCGGGGTGTTATTAATAAATATATAAAAATATATTTCTTAAATAATATGTTTGTCCTTGGATATCAATTTTGCACGTCGCCTCTATGACCAGCTGCGCCTTTAGCTATAACTGTCGACGCTTAGCTACCTACGTTGTGATGCGCACTCATTTGATCAAGCATTGCAGTATGCCCATTAAAGCTTGAACACCGCAAATGCGAGCACAGAGGTGGGAGCAGCGGCGCTAGCAGCGGTCGCCGTGTTTTGTTGTCTGGCGTGAGTGCAATGGCAGTGTGCGTATATTTGGTCATCCATCCTATCTGCGACATGAGACAACACGGGCGCGACTGTTCCCTTCTGGGCTCAGGAAGGTGTATTTGTCCTTTTATCCCATCTGCCAGCTCATTCTGATGGTCTCCCACACTCGATCTATGTTCCGACCTAGCTGTCAATGCCCCCAGCAACCTACCGTCTCACTCGCTCTTTTATCCGTCCATTTCTCTCTCTATCGTCCTCTCTTATATATATATATATATATATATATATATATATATATATATATTATTTTACATCACCGTTCTGGTGTTTTGGGCTGCTGTTTTTCAACTCTGGTCATTCCTTGTCTCAACGAATTGATAAACTTCTGGGAGCCAGTTCGATGCTATAGCCGCTTTTATCAGCATGTGCATCATTTCAATGTTTTCGAGCGTGTTTTTCCTTTCCCCCTCTCTCTATGGTTGCTCTCTCTCCTAATTTCCTCTCCGCATTCCTCTATTTCATCTGTTCTTTGTGCGTGTTTCTTGTGCTCGTTTTGTCTCTCAGTCCGCTTTGTCGCCTCTTGGCTCTTTCATGGGTGGCGTTTTATAGCCAGTGCGTCTATTACCAGTCAGTAAACAACAACAACACAAGAACAGCAACGGGTTTCCTAAACCCGCCCTTATTCTTTTGTCGTCTTTTATTTCAAATATATATATATATATATATATATAGTGTGTAATTAAAACGACAAGAGAAGCTCTATGCTGTCTTCTTCATCACAGCATAGCTCCTCCACGATGAATAGAGTTCTTTGTCTTTGACGCTCGGCGGGATCGCCGTTTATTACATTTAGTCATTTTATTACAGACACACTCTTCGGAATAAAAATGGCTTCACAGTTGCCATCCGACTTAGCATTGATACAATTAATCAATTGCTGTGGAATATTATTCCCACATAGCATTCATACGCTTTAAAAGCGTTGCCCCGAGATGGAGTTCTGGTTCTAACTATTCGGTTCAGTTTATCCTGCACACGTTTGATCAAATTCAGGTCGAGAGGATATGCTGGCTGGCTTCCATTAGGCTAGATTAAGCATCTGCAATGTAGCTTCTAGCAAGTGCAGCAGTATGCAATGTGGCATTTTTGTGCATGAACGTGAAGTTATCACTGACACTCCTTGAATAAAGCACCACGTGGGGTGTAGAACCTTGCCAATCTGCCATTGGGTACGTTGATCTGCTGGGGTGCAGAATACTATCAACGTGTCGTGGGGTGCAGAATATTTTCAACGTTCTTCTTTCTTGGACTTAACAAAGGAAGCTACACGAGTTTGTTTCTCCTATCTGAGATCTATTGCATCTCAAATCATTATTGAACCGCTGCCAAAGCTGACACGCTCCACAAAACAAGGTAGCGCAAACCGGTCTCATCGTCGCCGGCACACTAATTCCCGTCTATCTGTTACCGTAGAGAGAGACATTCTGGTCCCATTCGAGAACAGAACGGCCAACAAAATTGATCAGCGGTCCGATTTTCTTGATATTGCACAAATCGGCATTGTGTTTGTCGGCACACCAGTGCATCTGTGCATGGTTGTGCAGCCATAACTACTGTCATAACCACTTAGGGAGAACGCAAACGTTTTTTTAAAAAAAAGTTTTATGTGGCCTATGCGTAAACACGCCGTGCACTCAGGCATGTATAGTCGCATTGCTCTCGCAAATAGGAGGTGAAATGTGGAGAATTGGGAAGCGAAAATACCTTTGGTGACGGCGTTGACTCGCGCTGATAGCTAGTGTCAGCAAGAATTATTCAAATAGCTGCAGCATTATTCTCGCTCAGTGGGTTGTCAGTTGTGGACGTAGAGCGCGCCTATGTGGCGCTATGTAACATTTATGTTGCACAGTCCTCGGCTCACAATACGTAAACTAGCAACTACTCGAAGAGTGTTACGGAGCTATTGGCGTAACTATAAGTCGGCGGTTTTGCAGACTACTCACGAAAGGAAAGCGGTTGCCCGGCAGTTGTAGCTCGGGCCTTGCCCGAACCCGAGTCGCCAAATGAAGGTGCGCGAGTGTTGGCATCATTAGTAGACTTTTTGGTCGTTGATTGGCTATTCATATTCAGTTGACGAGCTGCCGAACCTTGACTACAATAGCCAAGCTCAAACAAAGCAACGATCTGGCCGGCTCTCCTTGTTGCCTCTTTCACCGAATAATGTCTCTCTGACTGACGGAACAAACGCTTGAGATGAGGCACCTACGCATTGGACGGAATTAGCAAAGCAGAAATCGCATACCTGAGCGTTTTCCAGTTCGCTATTTTATACTGAGAATGGGGTGAGAATGAGCATGTTGCTTCGCGGCCCAAGTGATCCAATTTGGTTTAAAAATATTCCTTTTACTAAATAAACTAATGTTCCGGAAGTGAATATTGGATGGTGCAACTTTTTGCCCCAAAGTATATATATATATATATATATGTATATATATATATATATATATATATATATATATCGCACCCCAAGTGATCCAATTTGGTTTTAAAATATTCCTTTTGGAACAGAATTGCATTACAAACACTAACGTTCATAATAAAATATAAACTTGAATGGTCAAATCAAAGTGAGTCACACGAGCAGTAGTTCAAAGGTTCGCATGTGACCTAGCTCGTCCAGAATGTCACAGCCGCGTGGCAACACATTACTCAACGCCACAAAGCGTAGTATGGAGCTGTAGAATAATGCATGCAACTCTGTTTGGCTCCACAGCAATAGTAAACATCACCGTCATCGGTATGTTATGCCAGAACCCAATAAAGATATGTTTTAAAACTGCTTCCGTGCAAAAACCTCACAGAGACGAAGGATCTTCAACGGCTTGGCAATGGGGTCTAAATCTGACGAAAGCAGGCGACAAGATAGGCAATGAGAGCTGAGTTCTCTTTCGAGTATGCGATACTACGAATATGAACGAACGGCCATACGAAACCGCCTTTCCTGTTTAGTTGATAAAGGGAATCGGCTATATCGGCCGGTACCTGACGGCGAGATGCTTTGTAAGCAACCGTGGCCAGCCTAGGAACGTCTAGCTTTGAGACGTAGGTATAACGTCAAAAGTAGCAAACTGGTCACTAATTGACTCGCGGAACCGTCTGGAGAAGATGGCACGTATTGCATCATGTTGACTTACAAAAATGAGTCTTACGGACAATACCGTCCATGCCCATAACATGATGCCATGACATAGGATAGGCTTGTGTAGTCCCTACACCGATGCTACTGCTCGCTTCAAACGGCGTAAAGCCGCGAGAACGGCGTAATATTTTAGCGCCATATGATTCGTTTAAGACTGCCGGGATAAATTCTTATATCCCGACATATAGCGTAAGGCCTAGACACCGCACCACACGAACACGATCCACCGTATTAGTATTAAGTTGAAAACTAACTATAGATTGAACCAGCCTTCCAGCGGGCCAAAACAGCAATTTCAAAATGATTGCCCAGTCCATTTCAACAATGCTTTAAACCAAACTAATTTAAGAAAACTTAAAGGAACCTATATTTTCAAGAGTAGTAATGGTTTATTCAATTCAGCATTTATTTCACCACAAAATTGGTAGACAGTTGATTCAATTTGCACAAGGTGTCACAATGTGACTTTTTGGTCTTACAATAAAAATTTAACTTTGGATGATAAGGACGTTCCGCATATTTCTGGGCACACAAGTATATGATAGCGTCCAATATCAAACTCTCCTACAGCAAAAGCTACAAACACATTCTTCAATATTAAAACAGCTGGGCTTCATGCATATGTAATGGTGGTACCCGTGCCAGGTTATTCGGCAGATTACCGAGCGGTTCCTTTGCATGGCTCCTTTCCATCTACGTGAAGAAAAGGCCGGGCCATCAGTATAATTCTCAGCTACAAATGTTAAATTTCTGTTTTCTCTGTAGGCTCGATATGAGTCTAGAATATGCGGTGTAAATGGTGTGTTACTAAGTGCTAGGTCTTCAATAAGTGTTCTCTCTCCGCACATCTCTAAGGCAAGTGTTGCCGAAGCGCACTTTGGAAGCCGCAAAACACGCTTAACATATCTGGCCTTTAGCTTGTCTAGACTTTTTAAATGGCTAAGCGTCAGGTATGGTGCAATTGTGGAAAGGCAGTATGTTGCTACAGGGAGTACTTTGATTTTAAAGCAATTTATAGCTGTTTTTACGTCCACATCGTGCATATTACCTAACAAAAACATTGCAGACGTAGCTTTTGCTTGTATCTCCTCGATATGTCTGCTAAAAGAGAGCCCGGGCGTTAGTGTGATGCCTAAGTACGAGAAGTGGCTAACTAATTTGAGTGGTTGTCCATATACTGACAGATCATGATCACTGGCCGCGTATGACCCTCCTTTGCTAAAGCGTAAGACCTGTGACTTTTCCGCGTTAATCTTGAGCTTGTTTTCTTCGCACCACTTCGCAGTTTCGTTGAGGTAAAACTGTAGATGGTTACGAGATTTTGCTAAAATGACTAAGTCGTCAGCATAAAATGCAAAATGGGCTTTAAGATTACGCAGTAAGTCCGCGAGTCCAGTCACGTACAAAATAAAAAGAAATGGGCTAGCTGAGTCTCCCTGGGCTACCCCGATTGTTTGTGTTACGGGTGTTTGTACATAGTGGTCGCCGTTTTTCACCCAAATTATATTGTGCGCTAATATATTATGAACGAGATTAAAAAGGGGGCCTGTTATGTTAAAACGTTTGCGAAGCGTGTCTAATAAACGGTCCCTTGGTAATGGTTTAGAATAATGTGGTAACAACTCAACTTAATTTTTTTATGGGACTGCCTTTTCCGGACAGCAATTTTTTTTAAGTACAAGGATTTTCCATTGAGCTTGAAAATGCCATAGTTACACAAATTCAAACAATTGTAACCATTCAGGGTATTTTGCAGAAAAGGCTATCGCCCGTGTCTAATATATATATATATATATATATATATATGTATACATGATTTTCTAATGTTTTTTATTTACTCAAATACCTTAGAACCAAAGACGAGACTATGAGCACCGGGACTAGAGTTTTTTTTGTTTGTGTTCTTGTAGAGAACTCACTTTCATCACGTCACCAAACGATTTTTAATTCGTACTTTTATTAGATGTAGCCAGCAGATGCACACCTGCGTGGGTACGCGCTCAAACTTGCTTGCATCGTTCAATTTATATGCCATTTACTTACACACTTTTAAAAACGTTCGTTTTAAAAGAGTTATATATATATATATGTGAGAAGGAGACCCTAGCAGTGGACGTTACTAGTGGATAATTATCAACTCCCATTGCTAGTCTCTCCTAGTTATTTGAATGATAAACTAATAAAAAAAATAGCGTGATTAAACGTCATCAGAATGTGCGAGTCTATCTAAGTCTATTGCCGCAATTGTAGCTGGGATTTGTTGGCGCTGTTAGTGTTTTTGTCGTTTGCTACTACTGCTTTCGTTGCTTTTCTGCTGCTCGAATTTTTTTGCTTGGATGACAGAGGCTGGCTCATCCAGACAGTCCAGTGATATAGTGCAGGTCATTTTCACTATCAATCCAGAGAGATGAGATGGGATGAAAAGACGACACGCTCTTCGGCGCCCTCCCGATTCTGCTTTTCGTCTGCTGCTCCAAGCAGACCTCTAGATCTGCCGACCGATTGCCCGGCGGCCGACATCTGCGAGTCTAGCAGTGGCTCGGTTGGCGAATTCTCACCTAGGAAGAAGAGGCTGGTATCATCCAGCAACTGCCTACGTCTACAATAGGCCTTTGGCAAAGGCTTCCCCTCAGCTTGTGTCGGCTGTACGGCTGTAGCTTGTGCTGCCGCCGCTGCCGTCACCGCCAACCTCCGCTATATAGTGGAGTACAGGTGCCACTAGCTCAGGAAGAAGTGAGAGGTGGCTGTACCAGCAGCGATAACGTATTATCTCTACGATTTCTGGGACCCCTCACCCTTTCGAAACACCGCCAGTGTTTATTGCTCTGCATTGCCTACGTGTCCCTCTAAATAAGTTTTTAGGTGTTGCCTTTAATACATCAAAACATGTTGATGACAAAATATTATAATATATGCAAACGCAACATTATATATATATATATATATATAGGCGAGCAGTGCCGAGTGTGCAAACGTATTGTAAATGATTACTAAATCATCACAATATTTATATATATATATATATATATATATATATATATATATATATATATAGATATAACAATTGTCCCCCATCGAACTTGATGACAAACGACATCAGTCCTACGTCCGGACCTGGTGTCGACTTCCTAGACAAGATATCAAGCTCCGCCGTAGTGTTACAACGTTATATACTCAATTTTCGCGAAACAAAAATCACCACCACATGAGTCCTCCATCGCTAATCGGATACAATTATATAATTTACCAATAACTCCCTTGGTTATTGTACCTGCTCTCCTAAAGTCTCAAAAGCAAAGTAAATGAATACTTCCGACAATTATGCTTCTCCGCTTGAAAAACAGCTTAAACAGCTTGGGCCGAGCCATGACTGACCATTGAAGGTCAGACACGATAAGCGTCCTCCCACCCTCAAAATGCTGTTAGAGTCATTCCGTCAGAAGATCGGGAGTTATTTGCTTAGAGATGTGCAGGTTCGAGGACACAAGGATAGCCAAAGGATCGTAGGGCACATCCAAGAGTATCATTCAGAGCCGCGTGTCTCGTTTCGTGAAACGAAAACGGTTTTGTTTGTACGGCCGAAGCAGCAGACACAGAATAAGCTATGGTGACCTACGGGTGAGACCTTTTCGCCACAGTTGCACCCGTGCTCTTCGAATAGTGGGACCCCAAGATGGAAAATGATTCTAACGACAAAGTCCTCTAGGAGGGTTCCAACGGAAGCACTTGGTGGACAGTGGTACAGTGCGTATTCATTCGACAGCTGGGTTGATAATAGAAATAGTATCAAGAGTCATAATAGATGGTCGCGTCAAGTGATACACGTAATGTAAACATGAGGTTAAGTTCGTAATGAATTAAAAGTATTGTTTGGTTTTTACAAGACAACATAATATAAAACAATACACTTTTTATTGAAAATGGGATTGTACAAGGCGACCGTAGTCAGCCCATTGTCGGATGAGACGCGTAGTCCGCCAAGCAAGGGCTTGATTCACAAAATCTAATCTCGATGTTTCGATACGTAGGGAGAAAAGAACCTTTGTCATGCCGTTTAATATTTTTTAAGATTATAGAATCGACCTTTTGGTAAATCTTGGATACTGTTAAAGTACAACACTTTGTCATGCCGTTTAATGTTTTTAAGATTATAGAATCGACCTTTTGGTAAATCTTGGAGACTGTTGAAAGTACAACCTGACGCCTGGATACATTACAGCGACTACATAGATAACTCCACTGGCTGCATAGATAACTGCTGCATTTTCAGCCGCACAACAATACTAGTGTTGTTGTCGTCAGGGGACGACTGTGCTGTATGCATCATGCATTCATGTGTTGACAACGCGGTCTCGTTTTTGTTCGGTTATTTGATGATGATTATAGCCGAAGACGAACTCAACAATTTAATGATTGTATGGCTAATCGTTATAACCATCAAAGTACCTTGGCGCGAATCTGTATATATATATATATATACAGGATGTTTTAGAATTCGTGCCAGTACCTCGTCTTATAATAGAGTCCTGCACCTACTGAAGAAATAAAACATCCTTATCGTAGAAAGACATAGAAAAACTGGGTATAATACTTTAATTTTAGTACTGAGGAGTGAGCCATCGGCATTGTGGATTTAAACATTTACATGTATATATGAAAGAATAAATAAAGGCAAATAATTTTAGTACAATAAGAGCATACTAAAGTTTGGCAAAATATTTAGTGTGACGCATAATAGAAGCTCGCAGTCATCAAATTGCATAGGCGTGACGCAGTTGGTGCTGTTTCAGCTATATGCATCCAAAATTTCGAGTCGGGATCGAACGTGTTATCCAAGTCTTTATAATGGGCGACCTGAGGAATGACCTACTTATTGAGATAGTATACCGCAATGTCATGATTATAATTCAAAAGCGCACATTAAGGAGCAGATATTGCCATCGTATTTAAGACGCAGCGTTCAGTCACGTGTTCTACATTTATTTGGATATCTGCCCGGTGATTCTCAAGACCTTCCGCGTTTGTTAGCCAAATTTCGTGATCAATCCAATGAACGTTAAATAATAGAAGTAAATGACGGGAAGAGGTATACTTATGTTATGGCCCAATCGCGAGCACCTTCAAGTAGCTGTGTAGCAGTTGAGCCTAATTTGGTAAATCCATGTTGTTGTAATGTACAAGTTTCCCGTTCCATGTAAAGCTTAGATTAATGCTACAAAGCCTGCCCTGTTAAGGATTTATAGACATATTATGGAAGAAGCGTCGCTCTGTAAATATTGCAAGGCGCTGTCCACACTACCCAACAATACTATATATATATATATATATATATATATATATAAGTAAAGCCACACTACAAACTAGGGCTACACTCTACAAATTATGTATTCACCATCTAGCTGCAGAAAAGTCATTTTAAAACATTTTTCTGATAAGGTCTCGTTGCTAGCCATTATATATACACATACATAATAGTTAGCAACGCGACATTACCAGATAAATGTTTTGAAATGACTTTTCTGCAACTAGATAGTGAATACTTAATTTTTAGAGTGTAGCCCTAGTGTTTAGAGTGGCTTTACTTCGTATTAGCTGTTCAACTGCGCGCTCTTCGTCATGCAAACTTGGACAGACAACAGCATCTAAATAACAGAAGACATTATTTAAATAACAGAGAAAATAGAAAATTAATCTCTTCTTGGATAACAGGTATGATGTCGTAACCTACTGTGAACAGCGTTCTGCGCGTCTAGATATGTCGCCATCACCGGTGTTCTCTCAAGCCAACAGCTAATCATCTCAAGTAATTTCTTAATGTGCTAATGCAAAACTGGTATTTACTGTGTGTGTGATCCACGAATCAAACCCAGTGGAGTAAAAAGCATCAATTCACGTAGGAGACAGTTCTATTTGATTGATCACTATTTGTTCGAATAGTAGTACATCTAGCAAAGACATTGCACAGACATATCTGCTGTTCAAATTGCCGTGATATCCGCTTGCCTAAAGAATAAAGTATTGCCTAACTTGACCTTAGGCGGGCCTTAGCCAAATTATGGAATAAAAAAGAATCGTGTGTAAACTGCCTTTATCAAACCTCTCTATCCTCCTGCTGAGTGTGCTTCAAGTAACCTCGCCTTCCTCCAATCTCCTCGACTGCAGTATTGCTGAATTGAAAATCTTGTAGAGCAAGATTCTCTTACCGGATTGAGTTTCGACACTTTGTGATATTGTTAACAACCGCAGTCTATGCGACACACATTTCTACTCACAATTGTCTCAAAGTTCCACTGAGACAAAACATCCATAAAAAAATCCTGTCGGGCAGCTTCTTGGTACTGTCATAGCCGGATAATTGTGCGATGAAGTTATATGTAGGTTGCCGGAAGCAAGAACTCTTCTTCCACGTACTATACAAACGAACGATGTCTTGAGAATGACTTTACTGGCGATTTTAGAGTGCGAACTACGACCGTAATACCGCTCACCGATGGGTGACAAGAAAAACACGCCGGATGACTGCTTCATTGTCGCGGGTAGAAGTCGTATCAAGGAATTCAGTTCTATTGAAAAACGAGTAACATCAGTATATTTTCATGCACGTATACCTATATTAAGGACTTAGATCTAATTATTATTTTGAAATTTGGCCTCGAACTGGCTTCACAAAAAACGAAAGCAATTCTTCTAAACGGTCTGAAGCGTCCTCCACGCAACCTAAATTTACACCTGGAAGGCCATCCAATAACACTCACGCCCGTGGTCAAGTACCTGGGCGTGATCCTTGATAGAGCTCTTACAGGAACGCCTCATGCGCGCTATGCAGCTAAAAAAGCAGCCAAAGCCTCAGCAGAGTTACGGAAAGTCCTTCCACAGACCAGAGGAGCAACCGACTTTCGGCGCCGACTCTTAGCATCAGTAATAGACAGCATCATGTTATACGCCGCACCCTTATGGGAACGCACGACTACAAGAGCTACAACACGTCGCCTCCAGAACAAGACCCAAAGACCTATGGCGCCTAACATAGCACGAGCACGTCGCACGGCGTCCACAGCAGCCGTACAGATCCTCCTCAGACAAATTTTCTGGGACTTAAGAGTAAAAGAATTGGCATCAAGAAACCCTGTAACCAGCGGACTGACGGAGGGCACACTAGTCAGCAGAACCGACACCCTAAGCGAATGGAGCCAGCAATGGGAAGCAATCCAGCCGGGCCATCCTGGATATTGGACATAATCAATACCTCCTGATCTTAAAAAATGGTACAGCCTCAAACGCGGCTCGCTTACCTACCTACTCGCGCAACTGCTAACAGGCCATGGTGCCTGTTTTTAGCAGTACCGCATTGGTAAAACTAACTCCTCTGTATGCCGCATGTGCAACTCGGGGAAGCCGGATGATGTAAGGCACTGCTATGAGCGGTGCTTCTTCTTCGACACTGAGCGAGAGCTATTGTCCCGGAACCTAGGACTGCAAAACCCCCTGCCAGGCTCTTGTAGAGGCGCTCCTCAAAGATCACAAATCTTGGATTCTGGTAAGACGATTCGCACAAGTTATCTCTGAGGCGAAAATAACCGCCGCACAATGCCGAGCAGCCTAAATGACAAGAAGAGTGGCCGGGTGAAGTAATCTCGAGAAGACAGTACTGCGGTCATCCCCCGTGAAGGGGCAAAGAGGACGACTGGATTTTAGTGAGTGCGAGTCCCACACTACCGTTACTTTAACAATCGACGCCCGGTGTGCATAACGCATTTTACCAGTTACCCTGTATAAAAATAAAAACCATTTTGAAATTTGCAATTCAGGTAAACCAGCTGCAGTGCGCAAACAGAAGTCGAAAATTAAGTCTCCGAGAACAAATGACAGTCTAACGGATTGAAATCTTACGTCTCTACCCGAGAGAACTTTGTAAAGAGTGCTGACAGCCTGCTGAACTGCATAGAAGACTTACTGATGTAACATGTTCAAGCATTTCCATGGCAATCAATACAAATTAAACACACGTTGATTTTTTCTAAATCAAAGACTAACTAAAATACACCATGCACGTCCTGACTATCGATGCTCTTACAACAGAGTGCATTTGCGTTTCACTTAAAACGAACTGTGTCCTCTCTCATTGGAATAACTTATTTCACTTGTTCAGCCAGCCAGCTCAATGTTCTTTTTTTGCTCCGTTTTATCGGCCATTATTATCGTGACCGCATAATTGTGTCTGCGTGTGTCATGCGTGCGTGGTTGGTCTTGCCAGACCTGCGCGCGTCTTGTGTAATCACTCCTGGAGTTTTTATAATTTGTCAAAACGCTAAAGAATTGCTGACTATCATCCACTTTGTGGGTCCCCAATTTGAACACTTTTATATTGCCCTATGAACTCTTGAAAATACCACGCTCCTATTTAACATTGTAGAAGCATATGCCGCTGCAGAACTATTGTATAAAGATTACAGCTCAAGCTCTAAAGCTCTCGAACTATTATATATATTTAAATATCATTTTAGCCCCCTAATTGGCCTTGGAAATAATAAAGCAAGCTTTGTAAAAATATAGAAGAGCTACACAATGAATTATTGATACAAAATAGTGTGTATCTTGCTAACGTCGAACCCACTCTAAGATACATTTGTACTGCTCATTCTGTCAATATTTTGTTAAATGTTTATACGTGCATAAGGTTAAAGTTTAGTTTGTGCCAGGTATAGCTTGCATTTTATAGAATTTTGAATATATATTTTCTGCAACCTTCCTATCACATATATATATATATATATACATGGTTAATATTGCCTGCGTATATATACATTCATGTGGGTTCCCACATGCACATCCTGTATATAAACGCGGTGTATAAACGCCACCTTTCGTCTGTAGAGCCAATAAGCTTCTCGAAGCGGTCGTTATTCTACGTCGTTCGATTCTAGATGATGTCCCGACTCTCTCGAACTGTCGCTCTAGTTTTCCGTCGGCGACGGCTGTAGCGCAGCGGCGGGGTCAAACGGCACGCACTGAGTTTATTGCCTTATAGTAAACATTAACCGCTTCAGGCGGTAGCGCGTCTTACGATTACGGTATACACACACTTAAATATATATATATATATATACGGATATGCATACAGATGCGTTAAAATGACAGATAGAAAGGTGACTGCGCATCGCTCTTTAGCGGGCTTGGCCCGCTGTCGCTGGCGTTAGCAGACGACGCCGCGCTGATGATGATGATGCTACTGCCGCCGCCACGACTGACGCCACCGTCATCAGTCACGCCCGCAAACACACGCAATAAACAATAAAACGCTTCTTTATTATCGCCTTCCTTGACTTGATTCGGCAGCTTGACGGCAACGAGCAACAAAAAAAGCCGAACAGTGCTACTCGGAGGGGGGGGGGGGGGAGGGTCGACGAGGGGGAAGGGGATATGGAGGGAGGGAGGGAGAGAGAGATAGACCGACCTCTGTCTGTTAACAGTACGGTCCAGCCGGTTTAGCTCCAGTCAGGGCAGCCAAGTTCAGCTTAGCTTAGCAGTCAGTTAGGTGGTAGTTCTTCAGGAGAGGCAGCGGTCATAAAGCGTCGTTTATGATTGTTTAGACCCCACCCAGTCGCCAAACATAATGGTTTCGTTTCGTCGATTCGCCGCCAACCGGCCGGGAGTATCTATGCACCTCAAAGTAGTAAGAGTAGTAGTAGACTTATTATTAGTACTATTACTACTACTACCTTTTTCTCTCTTACTATGTTCGTTCCTCAGTCTTACCCTTCCTCCTTTTTCCTCACACACACCCACCCACATACTCACATACATACATATACTCGTATATAGTATGTCTATATACATCTTTACGTCTGTTTTGCCTAGCCGCGAGCTGGTGGGGGGGGGGAGAAAGTCGTCTCTCTCTCTCTCTCTCTCTCTCTCCCTCTCTCTCTCGCTCTCTGTCTTTCTCTCTCTCACTCTACTACGTGCGGAAAGTCAATCAACCAAAGAGCAAGAAGCGGGCTGCTGAAGCAGGACGACGCAGTTAGGGTTAGGTCTGTCTTGCACCTGCCAGTGGCGATTGAGTTGAGCTGTGGTATTTTGCTGGCTTCTCGCCGGCAGGCAGAGCTCAACGCGTCTCTCGGCGGACCTACGCTGGACTAGTAAGCTTGCGGGGAACTCTCTCCGAGCGTGCGAGCGGGGAGGTCGCACGGAGACGCGCCCTCGCTACGAGCGGAATAACGACAAGCTTTACGGTGAAAACGACGACGGCTAAAGTCGGTAAAGACAATAATGGCCTGAACCATACGTACATACATACGGCGCAGCGGCCTCACACGTGCACCGAACCACGTATCCACTAACTATACGTAGACTAATCAACAACAACGCCGACTTTTTCATTTTCTCATTGAAACTTCTCGTCCTCTTCTTCTCGCTGCCTCGCTACATAAAACGAAAAGGCATGCCGTGTCGATGACGCGTTGGTTAGCGTTCATTGGCACCCGGCGTTGTCGATCATCAGTTAGCTGGACCTTCACTATATGCTTTTAGTTCAGACTTTAAGGCGCGTCACGCAATGAAAGCATACAGAGACGATGCTTATGACGAGGATATCCGTGCAAGAACGGTTTAGTGCAGCTGTAGTTGCTCTTGTTGTTGCTCTTAATATTGTTGTTGTCGTTGTCGTCGTTATTTGCTTGTTATTGCGATCATTATTATTATTATTATTGGTCTCGTTTTTGGTACTATTATTATTAGTATTACTGTTGTTTTTTTATTGCTGGTGTTATAACATTAAAGTTTGGTTTACCATAGCCCTCATGTATAATAATACCGAGCGAGTGCTCTGATACGTGCTCGGACAAACGTAGATTCAAGGCGGACTGTTAAATATAGATGTGCACAAGTTTGATTAATATACGTACTGCGTATATAGCACGACACTGCATTGCAAACACCGCACTCGAAAAGAAAACGACCCGGACTACACTAGATGTCGCAGCTATATCGGCTAGCGTCGGCGATTGTGCACATTGTGCACACCGGTTTTTCCACCTATATCCTCACCCCTACTTTTTGCCGTTTTACTGGCGATTCCACCGCAATCCGGTATACTTCCGTGGTGACGCTACGCAACTATCATACGTAAGCTACATCACCACCACCACCATAGGCTACACCAAAGCTAAAGAAACCAACCGTCAGAATCCCTGACTAAGAGACTGACTACTCATTAAGTTGGGCGAACGTTTTCACCTCGAAGGACAAAAGAGCTGCACAATTTCCACGGACGTCCAGTGGGGCAACGCGATCTCAATTCGAGGATATTCTATATTTCAATACAAGTAAAGAAATAAATGTGACGATAAGTTACACCGCCACTACGACTATAGTTACAGGTATGAGGTTATTAGGTTATATGAGCACATCTGAGCACGAACTCTCAGCTGGATCTGCTTATCATCTAACACGGCAATGACTTGTTCGGCTAAAATGACATATGTCAGCAGGTGACCAATTTGATTTGAAACTGGGAAAATCATGGAGGGACTTCTTCTGTTGCAACTAAGTTTGGCCGAAACGGAATCGCGGTAGCTCACTGAGGCCGGCCACATATAGTATTTTTCGCGCAGAGCCTTATGGCTGCTCGTGTATCGGACAGAAATAAAGTCGGAAGTAAAGCTAAACGAATAACACGTAGAAATCGTATGCCAGAGGTTATTTCGTGAGAAATGAATAAGGATATGCAACAGAAATAATATGCAAACATACATGTTAATTGCTAAAGTATCAACTCAATGAAAGCGAGTAAATACATTTAAATAGTGAACAAAATCCTCATACTAGAGGATGAGAGAGAGAGAAATGCAATATGTGTCTAAAATGTTAATTTACGTGAAGCATAATATGTAGCGTACTAGGTGACCGCTTAAGCTCAACGTTTTCGTTTTTTGTTTTCGAAGGTGACAAATTAGTAATAGCCAATGCTAAGGTAAGAACATCAGGAAAGCAAACCCCGAAGAAACGATATAATTATTATACTTCGAATATAAAATGTTGATTAATATAATATTTTGCTAACATAATGGTTTGCTTAATGGCATGCAGCTAAGCCTGTTGAACCGATTTAGTCGTCACATTTCAATATGAATGTGTATAGATCTGTTTGAGTCTGTAGCCTAGCAGCACCCACACGTAAAAAAGATTGCCTCTCACTAATCCAACACTCAGATCGTGCCATAACGATACTGCTGGCTGTTGTCCGCAAATCACCAATGACATGTTTGACAGAAGCAAGATAAGCCAAATGAAATGAAGAGAGAGAGAGAGAGAAAGAGATGAACAGAGGATAAGAGAGAGGAGAGACATGTGGAAGGAGAATGGTAACATAGTCAAGGTGGGTGAAAGAGAGACACGGCGGGGGGAGCGGCACAGAGTAAAAAAGAAGCAGAGATGTGCGAAGATCAATGTCTTCATTCGAAGTCGATAACACGGACCGGCGGCGACCAGAAGCGACGCCGGCAAGGCCTACGAAGAACCGATCCATCCTCACATGCTTGGATTGCATGCTCAGCTGAGACGGAGACGGCCAATCAGTGGCCACCTTAGCACGTCATACGTCAACAACAACAACAATCACAACAGTTCAAACAAGCAAACAGCAGTGACTGTCACAGCCATTACCATCGCAGCAACAACAACAATAACAGTAACAACAACAATGTATAGCACCGATGCGAACAACAATGTATAGCACCAATGCGAACAACAATGTATAGCACCAATGCGAACAACAATGTATAGCACCAATGCGAACAACAATGTATAGCACCAATGCGAACAACAATGATAACACCAATGCGAACAACAATGTATAGCACCAATACGAACAACAATGTATAGCACCAATGCGAACAACAACGCTTTATGTCGAGAGAGACGGTTTGACTGACGCGTGGCGACCATCGAAAGGGTGACAATGCGTTCGATTCAGCGATGAACCGTCAAGATTTGCCGTGTCCGCGAATGACCAACAGAGGCGACAGCGGGAGCGGCGGCAGCAACCGCACTTCGTAGGACCTCACCAAATCGACTTCACGAAGCCGATGTACGCGTTGTTGCTGTTATTGTTGTTGTTGTTGTCGCTGTTGCTGCTGCTGCTGTTGTTGTTGTTGCTGTCGTAGTCGGTGGTAGATAGACAAACATACACACACAGATCCACACATGCATGCATACCGATGGACATACACATGTGTACGTACGAAGGGACGTTGCCGTCGGCCGAGGAGCAGCTTCTCGGCACGGTGTGCACGAGCAAACACGATGGGTGTTGTGCCTGATCTGCAGCCCGCCACATCTTTCTCTCCTCCGCCGGGCCGCATCCGTTCCGCCGCTGCTTTTTTTTCTATTCGACTCTTCACAATGTTCTTTTTCTACTTTGCTTACATCATCCACCCACCCACCCACCCAGCCCCACTCCCCAGGTCCGCGCGCTTTCTTTGTCCTCTGCCGTTCTTTTCTATTGCAGTGCGCTGCAGAGATGTTGAGAACAGAAGAAGCGCGAGAGCGGCAGAGGCGCACACGCTTGACGTCTCTGTCGCCTGTGTGACATCGAAATTGTCAGTGCCATCACGTTTGAGACTCTCCGCAGGTCCATAGGACAACTGAGTGAAGTCGTCAACGCCCGACCAAAATATCAGACAGGAGGAAAGGTGCAGAGTAGATTCACAATGCGTATATATATATATATATATATGTGTCTAAAAAAATAGGCAAAAAACAGTAACAGTTAAGTTTCGGCGAGGAGGTCGATTGGCAAGAAACGACGTTCTCCTAGCCAGGGACAATGTAGTACATTTTGTAAATAAATTAACTTATCTGCTAGTCATTATAACGTCGAATGGTAGCAGTTTCAGAAAGCATATAGAAAACAGAGTGAGAAAAGCAATTCGAGCAGCTGCAGCAGCAATTAAGAACCCGCAAATGTTGTCAATACATACCGCGTCCGCCCTCTTCAAGATTAAAGTAGCACCAATAGCAACATTCGGTATATCACTTATATGAGAAACATAGGAAGGCAGATCTACAGTTACTAGATAGATTTTTCATTATGAAACGGCTTTTGGGGGTTAGCGAATTTTTGTAGTAATAGAATAGTTCATATCTTAGAGGGTGGGACTTTAATGACACAGGAACCACAACTTCCATGGGTTTACCTAGGACGAGAGCGTTTGAGCCCTATACTATGAAGTGGACGGAAAAATGAAAGAAAATCGATTTAGTAATATATATATATATATAAAGTGATTTATTAAGAATGCAAATGGAGCTACAATTGTCTCCCGCAAGCGTGTGCACTAGGATATTACTCGTATAGAGTGGGTTGGGACCACTTCAGCAGCGTGCCCCGGACGGCATAGTAATATATACTACGGTGGTGATGACAAGCACGGCCTGTTGAGCAGCCGGATATAAAAGTAGACATTTAACTACGGCGCTTGCAGCCTACGGGTTTTATCGCGTGTTATGCAGCACGAAAGAATTCCACAATCCTCAGGAGCGTTGCTGGTGCACAAGGTGCTCTGGCCAGTGCGACAGATACCATAAAAGGCCCTGAGAGCACGATCCATATAAAGCATCATCAGCCTTAGTCCTAAATGTCCCATCTGAGAAGCATGCTTTGCATCATTAACTACACGAAGGCCGATTCCATGAGAAGCTGCTTTCTCTACCAATAGGCTATGATCGACCATGTGAAATACTCACGAGACATCCTGGGATACTTCAAAATATTGAAGGGCGGTTGAGCTCTCCTTGGAGAATTCTTGATTGGTATCGAGGTGGTTATTCGCAGATAGAGATCATATCCTGTCGTCAACTATAATTATCTTTATGATTAAACATGGGATAACACATAGCATAACGCCTCAGGTTAGTAGTTTTCCTGTACAGACTTCTCTCTTTTTTATGGACACTTGTACACTTGTATGTAGTAATCATATCCCTAAGTGATAATCTGACTGCTCAAAATGAGGGAATAAGGTGGATTCTCACTTGAGTTCTTAATTCACCATTGGATCAGTAGCGTTTTCTGCTCTTGTTTCTTAAAAGACGCGTTTTGTACCACAAGTACCACACGATTTACACATTGGCGTTTGCCGAGGCTGTGTTTGTTCTTGTAAAAGAGCCGCTTTACACCACATGTCATCAAACGATTTACAAATGTGCACCACATATCACAAAACGATTTACACAGGTGCACACGGGTGCGCGTTGCAATTCGTTAGCATCGCTTAATTTCTGAGGCAAAGATTTACTAAACTTAGAAGTAAATTAATATATAAACATAAACATTTTCCAGTGCTTTTCAAGTGGCTTATTTTTTGCCTATTTTGGGTCTACTTTCTTCCCGCCCTTGGGTAGTTATCGTAGATCGTTTTTAAGCTCACGATGTCCTTTTTCCACGGGTAAGAATCTTCCATACTTTGGCTTATCATTCAGGTGCAAATTACTATTTTGAATCATTGGAATCATAATTGGCAAGACTTCACGCTGTTAGAGCAGTGTCTGACTTGAAGCTCGAGCAGCTCTAGCGCTCTTCTTAAACTGGTTTTCCGCACAAATCCATATTTTGCGTTACAACTTATGTAATATATGTAACGTTAAAGGAACAATCAGAAAGACCGACTAAGTTCAGCTAGAATACATTTGAAATTGTAGACGTGGAAGGACACATGATCCTCCATGGTGGTCTCATGATCCAATTGCGCAGACAACTCACGCGGGCCAGAGCTAGAACCAAAGCCCGCTCCTATGCCCAGTATTAATGAGTGACTTTTGTGGCAAAGTTCAGAAACGGAACACCTCGGCAGAGACTCTAATTAATGCCAACACACGTTTGTCTCTTGCTCTTGTTGTAGGTCCCTCTAGCAGCTACATGGACGAGAGGGCTGGCAGAGTGTGTATATATATATATATAAGCTGTCCGTCTATCCTTGTTCGCCTCGATTCTCTGCATTCGTTCCTGAGCCGTAGTTGCTGTAAACTAGTTTTAATGTTGCCGCTTCTGTAGTCAGTAGTCCTAAAGTGTTGTACCTTTACTGTTGCATTGGTTGTAATCGGCTGTAATTAAAAGAGCATAGAGTAGAGTAAGATATGCATATGGCTTTACCATACAGAGACATCTGCACCTTCTGAATAGTATAGGATGCACACTATATATACATATATATATATATATATATATATATATATATTCGCTTGCTTGCTTCGTTGCTACTGCTGTTACTCGTCAGGATTGTGCTGCACAAGATTCTGTGACAGCGAAACCGTTTAGCCTATAGGTAGCTGATTGCTCTTTGAATTAAGCATTAGCAGCAATACAGTAATAATTATAACCATATATATATATATATATATATATATATATATATATAATGGGGGGGGGGTAGATATCAACGACAAAGGCGACAGCAACAACACCACACTTGAGAACCATGCAAACAACAGGGCTAGGTAAAACAAAGGTAATAAGTGTGGACAGTGCTAAAGGCCGAATTAACGTTTACTGCAACAACGTTAGTCGGGCAACAACTATAACAACATCAACAGCGATTACCAACAGCGCTGTGAGGGGCAGCAAGCAACAACAACAAAAAAACGGCAACTTCAGAAATAGCACCAACAACAGTGATACGTGCGTGACAATGATCCGAAGGCACGAATAAGCGTATATATATATATATATATATATATATATACACATATATATACACACACTCATACAGATGGGCGATATGCTCTTACTTGGCACGAGGCAAACAAAGGGGCTATCGATTTGGACGGCCGCACGAAAACGTTGGTCCGAAGACCCGCTTTGCGATCTCAGCTAAGCGCGGCGCAAAATTCGATCGCCCGTTGGGCAACACCGACGACGGTGATGACACACGGTGAGCTGCTCTATTTCATCTCACCGCTCACGAAAGAACCCGATCAGTAGCAAATCGTATGGCGCTTGGAGGGTCTCCGGCGCAGCCTGGACATCATGGTTTTCATCCCATACATCCCCGACTCGTCTCACCCCCAACCCACCGTTCCCCCCCCCCCCCGCCTTACTTTGCTTCATCTACATCATATTGTTGTCCTGCCTAACTTCCTTCCCACATGTTTCTTCTTTATCTCATCCTCATCACGTTATTCTTATTCTTGTCTTCCTCTTCGTGTTCTTCGCCTTTTTCCTATTCTGCATCGACATTTTCGATTAAGCGTATCCGCGTTCAAGTCGTAATAGGTCGTTCGCCTTGCCCAAGTGCACAACCACAACGGCACCAGAAGTAACAACAGCAGAAGCAGAGCACAACATGACAATGACAACTACAACAACAACAGCAACAATAGCAATGGCAAGAAGCAACAACATCAGCAACAATATCGACAGGCACATTATCATAGCAGGCACATTACCGTACCGTACCGTGCACGGAGTTGTATCAAGCTCGACGACAAGGGTCCGCTGGTGACCGCCCGTAATCGTCAGGTCGGTTGGTGTGATGTTCAATTTCACGAATGTTGCTATTGTTGCTTTTGGTACCACGTGGCACTCATGGAGCTGTAGCCTGCCGTGTAGCTGCCGTTGCTGCGGACTGCTGAATCCGGTCGATTCTCTACCATTCCGTCGCGGCAAGCTCTCATCATCAATAACTTGCCGAGTTAGCTTATTTTCAATCGAAGCAGGTGTGTCGTACTTTTGTTGTCGACGAAGACGACAATCCCACCCTGGATGGATAGCTGTCGGCCACGGCGAGTGACAATACGACAAGCCGTATAGCAGCCGCAGCAGCAGCAACAGCACCTGAAGTTACGACCGTTGTAATTTCAGCGAGTATAACAGCAACAACAACGACAACCCAAACACGAAAAGTGCTTTGTGAACAGAGCACAAACGATGAGCTGGTCGCGTATTAAGTTGTATAAAACATTGTTCCTCGTTTGCTATCTTGTCCGGTCTTCTTCTCTATGTATCTGCTATTGCGGTTTCGTTCTCTATCTCTCTCTTTCTCCATATAATATATATATATATATATATATATATATATTACCGATCGTGGCGAAGTTGTTATTGTTCAAATTTGTTTATCTGTAATTGTACATATGTATACCTTATAGCGCGTATTAAATCGCGGGCGGCGGGAGTGTAAGTATCTCTCTCTTTTGCTATTCGTGATCTAATAATTATATAAATATATATATATATATATATATATATATATACAGGGTGTTCCTATTTGTGTGGCCAAAACGCTAGGGTATGGTCAAACTCGGTGAGAAAATCATTTTTGCCAATGGGTGGAAGCCGGGAAAACGTTTTGTTTTGGAGTGAGGATGAAATTTATAAAAGCAGTTATTCAGCCTTTTTTCTTCTACATAGTTGTGCAAAATCTACGTTTGCGGGAGAACCAGTCAACGCACAAAGGAACCGATCATACCGGCGTGTTTGGCGCTGAAAGTATAGTGCGAGCTAAAGCTTGGCTCTAGCCAGGTTGACTTCAGTCAATGATCGTTCGAGCATTCGTGCATCGTGATGAGCACTATATTTTGGGACCTTCAGCCTTCACTGCAAGTGTGTGACGGAAATATTGACACATTGGGCAGGTGAATTGCTTCAGCGTTCGCCCAGGGGTCCCGCATGTATTATTTGTGTTGCGCATCGTGTGCATCGCATGCTATTCTAAGCAGAGAAACTGCTAGAACCTGTTGACTCTGCGCATTGTAATATGCGGCGTCTAAATCTATATTTAGGCTACAAATCAATTTCCTATAGTGCCAAATTTGGTGCAAACTTTTTAAACTTGAACTATGCTTTTCGAAAATGAGAAGAAGTTAATATATATACGACCGCCGCAACCTGGGTCCAGAATATGACCGAAGAACAACCGTTATCCAATTGCTTTGTGCCGGACATCGGCCAGCCGAAACCGTCAACATCACTGGATTTAAAAGAGCAACGGTTTACGACATTGCCCGACGCTACAGAGATGCAGAAGAGACAGGGATAGGTAGTGCAACACCTGGAAGGAAGATTCACAACCGCCGACGAGAAGTGAGGACGCCAAAAGTGATCAAAATTGTGCAAAACTGCGTTTTTAAGGATCCAAGTCTATCGATGCGCCGTTTAGCGATCAAATTCAATATGAGTGATTGTTCTGCGTTGGATTATCAACGAAGAACTGCGCTACAAGTCTTACACGTTTAAAGTCAGACAGATGTTGTCTCAGGCCGCAGTGTGCACGTCCTAAGTGTTGTGTCGAATGAAGGAGACGTGATGCCCCCACACTTTTTTGACAGACACGAAACCATAACAAAGGAAGTGTAATACGTGTTCTGCAAAGCGTGATAAAACCATGGATTGATAGAGTGTCCAATGGAAGACAATATGTCTTTCAACAAGACGGCGCTCCCGCCCACACCAGTAATCTCGTCCAGGATTGGCTACGGGGACACATGACGGCGTTGTGGGACAAAACGATATGACCCCTAGCAGTCCAGACTTGAATCCCCTGGACTTCTATGTATGGGGCGTTGTTGAGCAAGAGACTAACAGGTCTCGACATGCAAATACAGAAGCGCTACGCAGAGCCATTGTCGAGTCGTTCAAGAATCTCAATCCGCTATCTTTGAAGAAGGCCTGCGGGCGCTTTCGCGCCAGAATTGAAAGTGTAATTGCTGCTGGTGGTGGCTACATTGAATAAAAATGTTCCTCAGGAGTGTACCTAACGGCACGTAAAAAAATACCGAAATATCTGTTTTTCTTTAGACATAAATTGAGAAAAGGGCGATGACGTTTAGTCCGGATTTACGTCCTGACGCACCCTGTATAAATATATATATATATATATATATATGAGCTTAATATTTGTCCGAGCCATCTCTCGTTTATTGCGCGAGCGATTTGCGGGAGACTAAACGATCTTCTTGGAAACTGCAAGGTAAGTAAAAAACGTCGACCAAACGATCTTGCACTGCACGCTACACTTTGTTAATCGCGGGTTTCTCCAGTAGAAGTCCAAATTCAACTCACAGATAATTGAAGTCGCCGTTTTCGAGGTCGCAGTAGTCGCTCTCGTCGTCGAAATGTTGCACGAATAGAGTGTCGAAGCAAGTGGTGTGGCGACCGGTTTGCGACCAACGAGTTTACTAGCGAGTTTAGCTGACGTCTTCAGGCGGGGGGCTTCTTGAGGCGGGCCGGACCCATTCGGCACCGCCGTAGATGCGTCGGCACAGTATCCTTGCTGTTTGCTGGCAGAACCTCGTGTGGGCTAATCCATCGACAAATTCCGCCAACAGCTGGTAAGGACTAAGACGACGCCGATCATGCGTCAACGACAACGACAACAGTGACAACAACAACAGTGACAATGCCGCCAAGGACACTACTACACAACGACTGCGTCCAGTTGGCTACAGATCGACACCAGCTTTGGCATTCTGTAAAGCTGTAACGTTGTGCCTTCCATACGATTTACGATATACATATACGCTCGAATACGTACTACCAGTCGACCGCTTGCTTGCCTGCCTAGATGTACGCATCTGTGTGTATGCCTCTCTCTTTCTCACTCTACCTTCTATATGTGTTTACCTGGACGCGCGGCAAGATTCCGGTTGAGTTGCTCTTGAAATATCCGCATATATATATATATAACAGCTCATAGCCGTATATGTATATATCTACGCACATACCAGTGCCTGCAATTGATACGCCATGAAAAGAGAGCTTTAGCCCACTAAATCTTCCTCGGTTAGGCCGTAAACGATCGACAGTGGTGACAACACGGGCGGAGTCGACACAAGATGATAAACTTCTGCCTTGTTTGCCATGTTTTGGGAAGCTGCCGAAAGGCACCAGAAGCTTAGACGAAAACCGACAGATTTCACGGCCGAAATGCAGCCGTTTGCCCTTCGACATAGCGCGCAAATCTACAAACGCATGAGTTAACACTGATGAAAAAGACATAAACGAGAGAACATCGATAATACCTAACCGTTATTGTTGCATCGGATGCTGCATGCCTCTAACCGAGCAGTTTTGATCAGACGCTGTTTCTTCACTAGAGTAACACAGAGTAAGGGAGAACAAGTGGTGTATTTGTCAGAAACGTACGACTGAGATTCGTTTATACAGCAAAACAGTTCTTCACCTTCAAAACAACACCTTAGTTCAAGAAAAGCAAACGAGCTTCGCTTCTCTTGGACCCGATGCGTCTTATACATTAATTGTTCTGATACCTGGACTTAGTCGACACTATTACATGCGTACAAATCATATACATGCATAAGGAAATTAGTACTCATCATCAAGGAATATTACCGCTAGCCAACCGTACGCTGTAGGCGCATTTATTTAAACTAGCTTTTTCTGCTAGTTTGAAAATTTCCGTTACAGAATCCCTGCGTTCAAAAAGTACCCGCGAACCAAAAAAAAATGGCCAAGCTAACAAGCACAAAAAGTTTAACAAAACAACCAGAAAATAGCAAAATAAAAAATAGCTTATTCGCGTTACGCCTGTTCATCTTAGGCCACATATGACCGCCGGAAATCGTATGTAAGGATTTTTCGACGTCGTATATTGTGCCTTTGAAAAAATTATATAAATATATATATATATATATACACATCGTGACCTAGCCATACAGGCTTTGATAAGCCACGGGGGGTGGCTATATATATATATATATATATATACATACACATTGCTGTACATATTGCCTTTTATTTAACTCGTAACGGGGTTAACAATTGTCCCCTAGCGAACGTGACGACAAACTACATCAGCCCTAGGTCCAGACCTGGTGTAGACCACCTGGACAAGGTGCCAAGCACCGCCGTGGCGTTTCCACGTTGTATATCCAATGATAGCCTTTGCCGAAGAAATCACTAGCGCGTGGGTCCCCCGTAGCCAATCTGAGACGCTTGCATATCTTAGTAATAACTCCCTCAGTAATTTTACCTGGGCCCCCTAAGGTCTCAAAGGCAAATGGTCGAAAGTCCATAGAGTCTCCAATATGTGCATACTTCCGACACTTATTTCTTTCCGCATGCGAAACAGCATAACCAGCCTGGGTAGCGCCGTGACTGACCATTGAAGGTGCTAAAAAGTCAGTTATATATATATATATATATATATATATATATATATATATATATATATATATATATATATATATATATATATATATATATATAATATTATATAATGTGTTGTGTGCCCTACGACTGTCGTACACGATAAGAATCGCATTCCATGCACTCGTGACATTAATTCTATCAAAATTGGATCTTTAATTTTTTCGAGCAAGTTTAATTTTTCGTCCTTGTATGATTAAAACGTATCCACGCGTGCAATCGTTTCAGGAGATTACGCTGAAAGAAAGAGCAGACCTGAACAAAGAGAGGCAGAAGTTGCCTTGACGTACTTATAAAGGTGGCCCTTGTTTCTTCCCCGTAGACAGGACCCGTCGCGCGCGCGCCTTTGAATCGCTCCTTCGTCTGCCGGAGAGCCTCTGTTCTACCTAATTGGTGTCAGTGAATCAACCGTGTCGATTGGGAGGCGTCGAGGCTGGTCTGTACTGGCTCTCTTTGGTGACACGAGCTATAGTCATCGTCGTCAACAAGGTTGTTTGCTTTGGTGCCGTCCATCTCAGACGTCACAGTCCGCTTCTCATTAATCAACTCATTTTCACTGCAAAGAAACACACTTCTCTAATGGTGATGATGATGCTGCTGCTGTTCTGCCAATACCCATCGCAATCAACATTCAAAATAATAATAATAATAATAATAATAATAATAATAATAATAATAATAATAATAATAATAATAATAATAATATATATTATTATTATTATTATTATTATTATTATTATTATTATTTATACTGATGGAGCTACAATTGTCTCCTGAGAACGTGTGCACTGGGGATATTACTCTATCTCGTATAGAGTGGGTTGGGACCACTTCAGCAGCGTGCCCCGGACGGACGCCGCGTTCCCGCGTTGGACGTCAAGGTCGAGGCGCTGCCTCAAGAAAGCCGCAGATCTCTTGTCTCCGGTAGCGAGGTTCAGCTACTCGCCGACTCTGTGGAGAAGTTTGCGAGTGAGGTTGCCTGGGCCGCCCAAGGTCTCGAACGCTAGCGGTTGAAACTCATGTGGGTAATCTATTGAGGCGTACTTTGCGAGCTTCCTCGTCTCCGCTAGATTACCGGCGTGGCCTGCCGAGATCGCCCGGCCACCGACCATTGAAGGTGCTAATGAGTCGGTGACAGTGGCATCCCAGACAAGCATCTTGCCCCTACTGAAGGGTGTGAGAGTCATCCCATCCGGGCGCTTACCATCGTTGGCGGACAGGCCCTGGGGCTCTAGAATGCAGGGGAATCCACTTGACCGAAGCGCTCGGCCGAAGGTGTCGTTAATGCCGGCATGTCTGGCCCGCCGTCCCGCACTCATAATGCACGACAAGCCGTGATGGGCTAATTTGTCAACGGGGTGGCCACATTTACACTGATGGGGGGCTACCAGGTCACAGCCGAGACGAAGACCTACCCCGATTCGGGTTGTTTCGTCGTCCAGGAGGGTGCCCAGTGGAGCGCTTGGAAGTGCGTGCAACCAGGCTCCAGAGCCTTTGGCAGCGACCGCTCGGATGCGAGCGTTTGCGGGGTCGTCGATAGCGCCCGCAAGTAAGCCGCGGTACGCTTCGTCGTATAAGAATGTACTCCAGTCGTGTTGGCTCAGAGGGTTGTCCGGAGCGCCCCTGCAAGCTGTCTTTAGCTCCTCGAACAGGCGTCTCTTGAGTTCCTTGTACTGACAAATGCCGGCTTCGTCTAATAGTGTGATGGCATTGTTCTCGGATCGGAAAAGGGAGGAGACGATCGCTGGTCCTGCAGAAACGAGCGGATCCGGGATTCCCAGACCCCCCTTTGAGATCGGTAGTTGGGACTGTTTTTGAGCGGAAGGCGCCAGCGATAGATTAAGAAGAGTTTCAAGGGCGTTTAGAGTTAACTTGTTCAACGGACGCAGATCGTCCAACCGTCCTGTTAGATCGGCTCCGCGAAGAAGGTGGGTGACCCTCGTAGCTGAGAACGAGGAATTATTATTATTATTATTTATTACATGTTAAACGATGTTACAGTTGAGAGGTCTGAACGTATTCTTGCATTATTATTATTATTATTATTATTATTATTAGTTAGTTAGTTAGTTAATACAATTGTGAGGTATGAACGTTTAAATGTTTATCCTGCTCTGTTCGCTTTCTGTCAGTTCATGGCGCCTATAATGGAAGCCACGTTTCCTCTACATACGGCCAAAGACATCATCTGTCTCAAAAACATGGCCTCGCGTCGATCGCCCGTAACGTCTTCGATTCGTTTTCCGATGTCTTGCAGGAGTTTTGCTGTACCTGTGCTGATGGGGCTGAGTGTCTCTAATGTAATGGGTGCAAAGTGGTTGCTTATTATTATTATTATTATTATTATTATTATTAAGCGGGTTGTCTGCATGCCAGCCTGCAACACCGCAGGACGGTGTGCTAACCCCACGGCGTCGACGTAACTTCTTTCTATTTAAAAAAACGAAATATATATATATATATATATAAGTACACATACGCCATCGGTATACACCGTATGTAAATGCGTGTATGTATATACGCACTTAGGCCTCATGCAGATTAAGCTCAACAGGCTCCGACCGTCTTCGCCACGGACCTTCGCGTCCTCTGTGTCTCGTCACGGAATCCGCACATACGGCAGTTTGCCTTGCTGCTGTTCTTCTGTTTTTATCCGCCTTAACTATTCGCCGCCACCGCCGCCGCCGCCGCAGCAATGATGAGATGCGTACTCTACGTGTATGCGCGCTGAGATTGACGTTAGGCCAGACGCCACGTCGTAGCTCGCAAGGCGGCACGTGCAAAACGTGTACGGCGAGTACGGCCTATGTCGGCGTTGTCGAAACGCACTGCATCACCGCCAGCGCTGTCGTCATTACAGCTCCCGTTTTTTTGTGTTTTTATACACGCCGTTACTATTGCAGCCAGAAAGGCTTTCTTCTTCCCGCCCTCTCTCCCCCCCTCTCTCTCTCCGTCGCTCTCTTACACCCTTTCTCGCTGTGCTTATAGCCGCATATCGCGCGCAACGTGCCGCCGAAGGAAGAAGAGAACGTACCGTTAACGAAACGAACTAATGAACAAACTAGGCCAACTAACTAACGAAGGGCCGAAAAACACGCGCTTGCCATCCCCCCCCGGGCCCCCGAGAGTTACTGCTCTCCTGAGAAAGCACCGATTTGCCCCGTTACGACACATGGGGTACATACGAGTACACACCGCCTAGTCAACGTGGGGTCTGGTCGCTTCGAATACTGCCTCGCGTGTCTTCTCCCCCCTCCCCGTTCCTCGCACCCCCCTCTCATACTCTAATTGCGTGTATTTAATTTTATGATCCGCCGGACATGCGAGGATGCGAGGAAGCAAACACGGCAGCACAAGAGACATGAAAGATATGATTTTTGTTTTTTTTGGTAACGCTCTGACAACCACAGTTTAGTCGCTCGTAATAGGCTACAATGTCCGGGGCACGACGGCGTCGAATTGCACCCATCGCCGTCGCGTTCCCGTTACGCGTTAGAGTTGCATGGGCGGGCAGAATTCCCCGGACGAGGGAATGTAGCCGCATGACAATGATAACCACGATCAACAGAAACGACCCGTAAGGGATGCTTGGGACTCGAACTTGCACTCGTCGGTCTGCTGATCATGGTTGCCATGGCAACGGGCCGTTTCGGACGATGTGTTGTTAGCCGCCCAAGTCAGCGCCGCTATGAACTAAAAGTAATTGGTAGTAACTAACGACTAAGAGCTAGAGAAAGCTAAGACACAGATGCTACAGGTGCAGAAGAATACGGGGCTAGATGGAGAAAGAGATACAACGAAGGTTAAGGGGTGAGGTGGATTAAAATGAAGACTCTATGTGTGCTGTTCCTTCTACGACCCTTTGTCAAAATCGCTCCACCCTACTCTGACAAGCTCAACAGTTTCGGCAGCTATAGCCGACGCTAGCAATGTATTTGAGTTCGTCGTCATCGTCGCTGTTTTTTGTGTCTCGTTTCGGTTCTCCGGCGGTTATTCGGATGTCAGTAGTGACGATTACCTACCGCCGCTCCTGTAATATTAATTATGATTAGGTTGCTTGGATTGCAGGGTATTTATCTAACAGATAGACAGGACCACTTGCATATCCTGTCTGAGAAGCCCAAAGTAAGACCAAGTTACTGTGCGTAGTGTGTTTGCATGTTTGTTGGAAATTATATTTATATCGGGAGTATCTTTGTCTAGAATTGTTGTTATTACGACCGTTATTGTGTATGCGCGATAAATTTAATTGCCGTGCTTATGTCGCATTGTCGTATCAGTGCAGTTTATTGTTAGATGGTACCGCAGGTAACTGCGTGAGAACGGATATATAAATAAATATATATATATATATATATATATTTTTTTTTTTTTATCACTTAGCTGCAGTTTTATTTGCTTATATGCAGGAGGCGCCGCTGCTTCGGCGATACATGACATGTTCGACATGTTATTTTATAGCGGCGTCACAGAGAGGCAACAATTGTCTTTTTATGATTGTATACGCCGGATAAATCAAGCGAAAACGTCACATATTCTCCAGGCTCGGGCGTGTCCAGTCTAGCAGAGTTCCACGCACAGAGGCGGCGTAACCCCGCTGAATGTCCAGCAATAGTCTCTGATGCATGTACTCGACAGCTCTAGTGCCCCTTGTCGAACGATTGAGCGCCTTGCCGACACGTTGAATAAGTTTATGCGTTCTCGGGCCAGGTCCTTCTAATGTCTCGAATGCCAGTGGACGAAAGTCATGGGGGTAAGTGATACTGGCATACTTTCTGCACTTATTCGTTTCCGCCAACCTAGACACGTGTCCAGCATGTTCCGCTCCCGCACGGACCATTGAGGGGGTCAGTAACTGTTGCATCCCATACCAGCATGCTAGTGTCAGCCCGTCCGGTCGCTTTCCTTCATTCTTGCAGAGGCCAGGAGGCTCGAGAATGCAAGAAAAGCCAAACAAAAAAAAATATATATATTTAAAGAAGTGTAATGGAATAATGTTCATCCACTACCTCTTTATCAAGACATCTGTAGTCCTTACCTCTTTGGTCATGCCCGATTGCCGTGTACATTCATTCTACTAAATTTGGTAATGACAAAAGAAATAAAATTAAAATTAAAATACGTTCTCTTAACATTGACTACGACCTCTGATATATATATATATATATATATATATATATATATATATAACTAATATGTATGAATTAAAATGTGAAGTGTATTATATTATATTTCAGCTGCTAAACAACGTTTTTGCTTCACCGTCGTAGGTGGAGTGTAGGCAAAGCTGATATGCGTGCGGAGTAGTGGCTAAATGTTGCGACTTCATGTTTTGTATCGTTGCGACGAAGATCGCGTGTTACAATATTGTAGTCCCGGAGCTTGACATGCCTTTGGCAGGCACCGACTGTTCAGGAAAGTGGTTGATCACGGTTCTCTTAAATGTGTATACCGCGCACCTTGCAAAAATACGTTCAATTTGTCCGTTCTCGCCTCCCTTTTGTTTCGCTCTCCATATATATATATATATATATATATGTATATTTATATACATATATAAACAATTATTTTTGCTTCTGCACGTGTTTTTCTTGTAGGCGCTGTGCAGATTGGATACACACGTTTAAAATAACTTACCTTATATTTGGGTCGTCGTGCACTGAGTGACACTACAAGACGTATACCTCCGGGTAAACATAGCTTTTCTGAAAAAAACGGAAGCAAGACTTCGCGTCGGCGGGGCAAGTGTCACCCAACATAGGCAGAACATGTACTCTAAAACGATTGTGCTGGTCTATTGTTAAATTACTATAGAAGTTAACACTAATTAACTTAAAACATACCAGCCGATCAATACGATCGTACACAGTTAATGATGTAAGAGTTAAATGACAATGAGCTCACTACGTTCAGAACAACGAAAACGCGTAACCAATCTATTGGGGGGTTTAGCACTTCGGAGGAAATTTAGCATTGAGGTCCCCATGGAGGCCTCAGTGCTAAATCCGTTCGCAACAAACCTCTCCGCAACAGAAGTTTAATATGCCGACCCTTACTATTCTCCTCTCCAAGATGGTGGTCCATTGACGTGGCACGTTCTGTCGCGTTCAAGCTAATGCTCGATCACCGTCCGTACCCAGCGCTAAAGCGTTCGGCAGAATCTATCCAAAGCAGAATCCGGAGTGTCGGTATATTATCTAATAGTCAGTTCGGCCCTCAACATAATACATAGCCTCTGATCAATGACGCCATCTTACCCGGTCATAGTGGGATCTAGCTGTTTACCGGCAAAACCTGTCTCACTCAATGTGAGAGAGTTATACAGATACAGAACGTTATACAGTTGCCAGACTTAAGGCTTTTGTCGATTGGTGCCAGAAAGGTTTGTAAGATCTTTCTCAGTTAGAACTATCTTAATTTAGCTTCACCACCCTTGACGAACGAGGCCAAGCTTTCCAGTCAAACCTGAATTTCTGAAAGCTTACGTTGAGGTATTCCAGACACTAAAGATCCAACCCTGACTGAGTTGTCGCTGTTTCCCCTTGCATGGCTGCACGCTAAATTCTCTCCGGCTGCCCAGAATCTGGAGTGGTAGAAAAAGGCCAGCGTGGTTAATATCGTGGATGGTATCCACAGACTATACATACATAAAGCCTACAATCCTGATGGCATCTATAACGAACACATAAAGGGGGCACCTTTATTCCTACCTTACTAGGCGCATATATTCAATGTCTGCGTGTCAGAATGAAAGATCCTGGACTTATGGAGAAAGTATTTCATGGCCATGATAACCAAGCAAAAGAAAATTGAATTATCTTTAAACTGAATTGTGTAACAAGCTACTCTTAAATATCATTGTGTGGCCTTTTAACTCATACCTCAAGAACATCAAAGCAATACCAGATGAGAAACACCGCTTCCGTCTAGGTAGATCAACCCTGACAGCGTGCAGAGTTCGTTTGATTAACATTAAATAAATGCTGAGCCTCCCCAAGTGGTATTAATCTGCGGTTTTTGTGAACTTTAAGACCCCATTCAACTCTAGATCACAAACTTTTGTGATGCATAACTTTGCAGAATTGGGAGTTCCTTCAGCACAGCTGGGTCTCCCCAAAAACACCCTTCAGAAAAACCTCATTATTATCGACAATAGTGTTGCTGAAAAACCGTCGTGGAACGAACTAAAAGTTTTGTATAAAAAAACAATTAATGTTTCCACTACTGGGGACAGGAGAGCCGCATGATTCTCACGCCAGAGACTTTCCATTGACGTCCAGCGGGGCAAGGCGATCTTAATTTTGGGATCGTTGCCTAGTGGTGCAGATCAGGGCTGTTCTAGTTTGAAAATTAACACGTTTACTTACACAAGTTTGGAATATGAATTGATGAACAAATATATATGAATTAAAATTAAAAAAGAAAAACAAAATATTCGACGACTACAACAATAAAAAAATGATGTTTCTAACTCTTCTCACTCAAGTTAACAACCTACCCCACCTGTTTAAAACACTGTTACTTCCATAATTAAATAAAACCGTATTGCTTCCGTAAAAATTGGCGCTTTTCGATTTAAATCTTTGTCATATCAGGAATTCACTCAGCCAGTAAACTCAAATAGGGCAGGAGATGATACGTCATAGTCGGACAAATAATCTTTGCAGCCGCGGAAGCCGATAGCTCGATGCTATTTGCTCCTCTCTCCTCTTAAGCACGAAGCAGCCTTCGTTTCTTCTTGCCAAACAGATTCGATTTAAATCGCTAACTGCCGCTTTTAAAAAAGTGTTCAAAAATTTGATAAGAACTTTTTGGGCATAGGTTTGTACGCAGTTTAGACCGCGAATTAAAACGTGATTAGTTAGGTTAAGGGGCTACCATATTGAATAAACAGTTCGTCAGGAGCTCCCAGTCAACTTGCGTATAAAGTTTCATCTAAATATCTGTTTTTACTTAGGTACAGGCTCAAAAAGAGGCTATAGTTTGCGCGACTATGTTGACAAAACACCATGTACATTACATCTTAGTTCAGGGCAATGTGTGGGATAGATATCTATGTCTATAGTTCGTCATGCGAGCGCCTGCTTCGGCGTGTTTGTTCGCGCTGATGTTTGTCTCCGTGTCGGCACCAGATTGTACGAGGTAAAGAACAATAACGAATCGCACAACTACTCGTGAGATTAAACCACCAAAAGGCACGTCGATATAGCTGCCAGAATAACTACATATCTAGCGACATAAAAAATGTTTACTCCTCGTAAAGTGTGGACCAGCCACGTAACTCACCCATGTCGAGTTCAGCTTATACACCCCCGCCCTAGTGGTTGCCTAACAGTCGGGCAGCCTGCGGTTTACACACCTAAAACACAAAATATATGCGCTCGATCCCCCCCACCCCGGAGAGTGCACCCCACGGCACAACCTACTCGTTTGTCGTCGAGAGTGTTGCGACTAGAGACAAAATCGTGCCATATATATGATAGTCTATTCGAATTCTTGCCTCAGTTCCAGTTTTTCTGCTGCTGCTGCTGCCGCTGCCGCTTCGTTCTGTTTGTCGTATTCTCGTCCCTCTGCACATCCACTGCTCTTTTTCTATTCAACGCACAAAATGCACGCAGGAAAACTGGCCAAGAACAAAAACATTGCCTTTTCATTATTGTCCTGTGAACATGCCTTGTTGTCCCACGAAAGAGGAGGATCGAATACGACGAAAAGGGCGACCGTTGTTGGATGGAGGTGAGGTACCAGCAAACGTAGCTGTTGGCAAACATGGCTTATAGCTCATAAAGTGACGCCGGCACGGAGGTGATGACATCAAATCGACCGGAGATCGCGAGGGGCGCGAGAAATACACAAGAGGGGAACAGAGAGAGAGAGAGAGAAAGAGAGAGAGCGAAGCTCCAAAAGGCGAAGAAATTGAGCCCTCATCGACTACACACATAGTGTACGCTATCACTCAATGAAGATTGTAGGACAACGACACCTCGTCTGCCTCCCTTTCGATCTATATCATATATGTCTGCAAGTTTATATATTATATATATATATATATATATATAGCACCTCTACCAACAGCAACATCAACAACAACTATTGACCTGAAATTGCCGTTAAAGCACGGGCGTATGAGCAGGCGGAAGCAGACGAGGAGAGCTCGACCCGCGTTGCTGAGGTCACGTCGAAGTCCGCTGCTGGCTCCGCGCTTCTGCTGCTGCCGATGGTCAGGACAGAGAGACGGAGAGTGAGAGAGAGAGAGAGAGATCAACCTCCCAACCAACCACCCAGCCACCCGCCAACTATGACTGAATGTTTGGAAGTCGCTCGCAGTGGAGTTGATTGAGCTCAACGCGTCTTCTTGCTCTTCGTCTCTTTCCTCTTATTTTTCTTCTTCGTCTCTTTCCTCTTATTTTTCTTCTTCGTCTCTTTCCTCTTAGTTTTCTTCTTCGTCTCTTTTCTCTTTGTTTTCTTCTTCGTCTTCCCCTTCTCGTGCGTCGTCTCGCCTTCAATGCTTCAAGGCTCAGCAGCGGCGTGAGGCGCCAAATCGTGACGTCGCGAGAGACACAAACACGCACGCTTGCCTGCCCGCCCAGCAGGAGGAGAACGATGGTTTAACGTTGGTGTTGTGTCTGTTTACCCAGCCATCACAATGCCATATAGTAGTAGTAGCAGTAGTTTGTCTGTAGAGACTAGGATAGATAGGCTCTCTCTCTCTCTTGCGTGCTCGGCCGTTTACTTACTCAGAGGCTGACTGCCCAACTCGACAGTCTGACAGAACGGCCAAACATGACCTGCAAACGGCGACTTCGCTCGTCGTAAACCGATCTGATTCGTCAGTCGTTGTTGTTGTTGGTTATTGCTATTGGCTATTGTTGCTGTTGACTGTTGTTGTTGATGCTGCTGTTTTTGGCTATTGTTGTTGTTATCGTTGTTGTTGTTATCGTTGTTGTTGTTGTTGTTGTTGTCGTTATCGTTGTTGTTGTTGTTGTTGTTGTTGTCGTTATCGTTGTTGTTATTGTTGTTGTGCCTGTTGTTCCTACGGCAACACTAGACCTGGCAGTGGCAGAGGTGGTAGAAAAAGTTGCGATGAGACAACGATAATAGTTGAACTTCCAAGGTCGTTTTTGGCTTGAGATGGTCTGCAACCCCTGTACTGCGCCGTAGCTCTTACAGAGGACTGTGGGATTGCTGACAGATGACTAACATGAGACAGAACTCTTTGACAAAGCCTTGATTCACTTCACGTCCACGTAAATTCGACGTGCGTTCCGCCAGCCGGAAAATGACAGCCGACAAAGGTTTGTTTAAAATCTACATATGTATGTGTGTGTTAGTTTCTCGTCGTGCGTTTGCTTGTCTTCCCGCAATGTATTCGGTATTTGTATTAGCGGACATTTGTTTACCCAGCTGAGCAAGGTAGCTTAGTGGCAAAACCCTTATTGCCTTTCATTTGGACAATCGTGGGTTCGAGTTCTGTACCGACTACTCCTGAAATAGTTTTCATGGTTTCTAATTCAGGAACGGTGAATACCGAAGCAGCAGACTACAAATAGCCACGATCAGACCCAAAAAAAATGAGCTGCTTGGATGGCTTAATAAAATAAATGGTGCATAACCACCTGCCCCATTATTAACACAATAGTATGACAATTCAATCCTGTGTACTACTAGTGAAGTTGTGCTACGCCGGGTGATTTATATGTAGTATATATGAATAGAGGGGGAACGCCCTGTTTAGGAGTGACAGTGAAATTATGAATTTCTGCTATACCGATGTGGTTGGCCGGGCATCACTGCACAACATATGCGATTGCAAAAGACGCATTTAATTATTGGGGATCATTTTGGTACGACTTGTGGTTCATTTTGTCATATGAGAATCAGAGGCTGCTGTAACCTACCTCGATGCTAAAGCTCCACAGAGTTAAGTTTTTTTTACTGTCTCTCCTGAGTAAAACATTGCATATCAACTCCATTGAAACGATCCTGCACGACCACCTCAAGCTCACCAATATATATGCTTAATGGGTACCATGCTGTTTGTCACAGGACAAAACAGCCAGCAGGTTTTTCTTGCTCGAGTATTTTTGATTAAATGCGACGAGGGCCGGTTTTCTTTGCTCGCGAGACTTGTCACAGACGGTGAAGCTTGGGTTCATTTTTATGACCCTCTACACAAATTATTGTTGGCTGGCTAGGTGATGACCGGCTTTCTATTCTCCGAAAGTGAAATTATGGCATCGATCAAACTTGGAGAAAGAACTTGAGAAGGTCGTACGGTGACGAGCTTTTCCATGACCACGGCAACGCGCTGGCCTACAGGGCTGAAGATACCAAGTATGTTCTTGCCGCATTTGGAGTTACGTTGGTGAAGCCCTACAATTTATTTGTTGTCTCCAAACATGAAAAAAAGTCAGAGGAAAATATTTCGATTCACGCGAATCGGTGCTCGAATCGAAACTACCGAAGTGGAACTAGAAATTATCGAAAACGCAACTTGGAGGCGTGCTTAGATACATGGATCCACCGTCTCTTCATGCAAATGTATGTACATATATACCTGCCATGTATGAACCATCTAAAGGAAATAAAATTCTAGCGTAGTCTGTTCAATACGAAATTACTTGAACAGTGTATAGTTAAATTATAGATAAAAGCTCCACTACTATGGAACCAGCTCGTGTCTAGCTTGCTTTGGTGGAACTAGACTTTGGGTATAAATTAATGTATGCCTTATAGTTCTCATAAATTAAAAATATACTTGTAGTTACTAATTCGTGCTAGTTGCACAAGAAACATGCGTGTTTAGTGTCTTATCGAATTAAATCCGCAGCCACACGCGAGATGAAACTTTCTCTGCCACGTTGTCTAAGCAACCATACATATATTTATAGTACCTGCGCCCTGTTGATAACTCCTTGTAGGTATCAACTTAAAAAATCCTATCTTCACCCTGCTAAGTATAGTTTTCGTAATGAGGTCTCTCTTTGCCCGCGTCACTGACCTAAAGTGGGTGTTAAACGTTTTTGTCCTAACATTATAGTTGATACAAGTAGTAGCAGTTTAGCGTGACACATTCATGCCCAACGCGAAGCTCACTATGCCCCGTCTTATTATAGGATATGTCTTAGGAGGAGATTTTGTACATTCGTGAACGCTTGTCTTCTGCCAACTAAGCTGTGTCACCTAACATTCTATGTATACACTAACAGAGCATACGTAGTTAAATAATGCAAGCAACAACAAAGGAAAAAGAGAAGGAATGTCTATACTAGCAATATTTTTCCTAGCTCCGCCGTTAGCGCCTACTGTCGTATATCTAATATAATATCATAACAACGCTATTTGCGTTTTTGCCTGTTTTTATAGCATACAGCGCACATACCGTAAAGCTCTGGGCAAATCTTGCAAACCGGCAGCCTGCGTATGGCGAACGTTTTTGCAAGCCAATGCCTGCAAAGCGAGCGAAAGGAGAAACGCTGAAAACGCGGGACGTAGGCTTTGCTTAGCTGTATCGAAGTTGGACGAAAAAGTACCCTGTGTTGTGCAGCAGTGCCGCAGATGTGTGCAGCATGGTACGTACTATACCAAAGCAGATATATGATAGGACGATGAACTGAATAGGCTACCTTTCTGCATCCCTAACAAGTTGCCCGCAATGCAGAGATTGCCATCGGGTATCTTGCCACCACTATTTTCCCCGCGGTTTTATCTTCTACTGCACTTGTGTCATAAATAGACGGAATGTGCGCAAGTGGGATAAGGCAGCTGTATAGAATGGTTGTTAGCGCTACCTTATGTTCCCTTGGTACTTATCGGCCAATACAACTGGATAGTGAAAGTGTGCGACAACGGTGCCGCTTGTCGGTACACAAATCTTGCATTTGCAAAGCATATATATATATATGCTTTATATATATCCATATATATATGCTTTGCAATTACTTACACTTCCCCCGTACATTTAAAGTAGCCTTTACAGCCCTCGAATGGGCCATGACAAAATGACAATATGCATTCGTTGCCACTCAATCGATATCGTATGCCTTGCCTCCCGCGCCAACAAAAGTGACCTCGGGAAAGCTACTTTTGGGAGTTTATTCAGTCTGACCAACTTTCTATTGGCGCGTAAAGGTCCCCGCAGCACGCGTAACTCGCGCGCCAGCGGACCAACGCTCGAAAGAGAGCCATAGTTACTCCCGAAATTATATAGTAAACTAGTAGGATTCATGAAAGCAGGTATATCTTGTTTAAGCAGGTACAGTGTTTAGATAAGGACCTAAAACATCTAATCCATTGTATAGCAAAATTGTTTAACGCAAGGAGAAACGTGATGAAGCTGCTACAGTCCATGGTCGGATTGTTTACTCTGCATGCGTGTCAACATGCATAATATATGTATAAGGTGGAATTAACGGAAGAAACGTAAACAACATTTTAATCATATATATATATATATATATATATAAATTATTAAAACGTTGTTTACGTTTCTTCCGTTAATTCCACCTTATACAATTGGGTTCATGTTCAACTGATTTGGATGTATTTGAAAATCAATCATTACACTAAAATGACCAGTAGGCTATGCCCAGATATATAGCGAGCTACAAGTTTCGGCTTTTGTAGTGAAATCAGCCGTAGGATTTATGAAAGCAGGTATATCTTGTTTAAGCAAGTACAGTGTTTAACCAAGGACCTTAAACATCTAATCCAATATACAGCAAAATTGTTAAACGCAAGGAGAAACGTGATGAAGCTGCTACAGTCCATGGCCGGCTTGTTTACTCTGCATACGTGTCAACATGCATAATACATAACAATCTTGCGGCAACAATTTATTTTTACAATAATTAGTTTTATTGTGGTCATGTCTCAACTAAAATTAGAGGTATATTTTGTAAAGTATTTGTCCGACGTGCCTTAACTAGCACATAGTGTATTTCCGAACCGTCAGATTATTTGCGCTTTTGTTGCTTTCCGATATTCTTCCTACGGAAATCGACTAACAATTTATGTCTAGTTTTGTAACATGCAATTACCCAAATGTTCTTAATAGATAAAACAGTCATACGAATCCAGATGTCGGAATTTAGATGACTGAATCTATGTGTCATGCTTAGTCTGACCTTCTCATTTATTTTCATTATTTGTATGGGTGGGCTTTATGGTCTAATGAGCAGACTATGTGCATTATTGTGTCGCACCGATAATCGATTATTCTGGTCAGGTAGCCGATATGCCTTGAACTGTCCACACGTTCTCCTTTATGGCTCTTGGATCAATGATAATATCCGAGTATTGATCCATTTTAACGTGGGACTCACGGGAAACCCCTGTATTGAAGCTCTGGCAGTTTCGTATCTATATCAAACACGTGTACGAGGTATTATGACTACGATCGATAGACACGTAGCAACTTTCAATGGTTAAAAGCGTTTTCTATAATTATAAATTATGTAAGGTCTTATGTCTAAGTAGGATTTTAGAAATTCGCTTTATATTACATAAAGAGATTAAAAAGCGCTTTAATGAATGGAGGATATTTTTAGAAAGCTACAAAGCCACACGGGAGCATTTTTACGGTTTCGTGTAGTGCTTATCGAGTTCTACTTAAATCCTGCCTTAGACATCGATGAGCTCTGGATACCCGCTGTTAAGCTAACCTTATGTAAAACAATTGTTTGGTTTGTCTTTTGAAACAACTGGCTATAGAGTTTTCCAGTTTTCATCAATCAAGTGTTTTAACAAATTATCGCCTGTCCTTAATTTAAATAAAGGCGATACGTTCTGATTCGTCCTGATTCCTACAATGGTTCTAACCACAACTAAGTTTTTTTTTAAAATAAAGATCATTATACAATTTTGTGCTGGTTGCTACGGAAACGCTGGACCCTACCAGCAAAAGGACAGGACCGCTTCTCACGGACCTGACAATGCGTATTTGAAAATGTAGAAGACTGGCGAAAGAGTTTGGTTTTTAGACAGATGATGGGGTACAGCCATGGAGTACAGCTCTGTATGCACCAGGCTTTACAATTGTAAAATGAATGAAACGAATATATACTAATATATTTTCGTGTATTTTACGCACCTATCGCAATGGAGAGCCTCGGGCTTATCAGTAAGAGAAATTGATCCTCAAAGGTTTACCTGAATACATTCAAGAGGTTACAGAAAAAAAATTATAGTTATTATTATTATTATTATTATTATTATTATTATTATTATTATTCTTTTTTTTAATATTATTATTTGTGCTCTTTATTACATGTTAAATAATGTTACAATTGTGAGGTCTGAACGCATTATTGCAAATTCTTTAAATAATTATTTCACTCCATGGCGCCTAAAATAGATGCCGCGTTTCCTCTGCAAACGGCCAAAGACAACGCTTGCCTCAAGAATTGACCCTCTCTTCGGTCGTTTGTGACCTCCTGAATTCGCTTACTCAAATCTTTGAGAAATGCTTCGGTTCCCTTGCTGATTGGTCCTAGCGTCTCCATGGCAATAGGCACGAAAGTATATATCTTGTTTCCAGTATTTAACGCGTTTTCTGGCTTCCGCATGCTTTGCCACCCACCCCGGCTCAACTGAGCTGTGGTGTAAATAGGAAGCCGCGGTGGTGCACGAAACCGTTGCATCCCAAGCAATGGTCACCCCATCAGGTCTTTCTTCGCCAGCGGACACTAAACCTTTCGGTTCAAGTGTAGATGGTATACCGGCTTCCCTAAGAGACCTTATAATCACCTTGTTTAGTTCAGCATGTCTGGAGGATCTACCGGCGCTCTTCAGGCAACTCAATGGGTGTAGGCCACTGGAATCTACCATCTCTCAACACAGTTTGCACTGAAACGGCTCGCAGACGGGGGCGCCGATTCTAAGTGCTGACATCATGCGGAAATGGTTGGGATCCAGCATGGTGCCGAGCTGAGGTGAGGGTAAGGCTTTAAGCCAACCCCCACTAAAGTTATCTTGTGCCGCTAAGAATACGGCGCGGTCTCTCCGGGAGACAAGCCCCTCTAAGATCTCCCTGCTCTTTTTTGCTTTTGAGCTCATCGAGGTTATATTGGCTGGGATATTCTTCCAAAGGCCCCGGGTCCAGCATGGTTCTAATGCTGTCCCGCGCTTTACTAGTTTCATCTTTTATTTGTGGTCGAACTGCCTCCTCCACTAACGAGGCTGCGACCGGACCAAATCGGATCAGTGAAGCAGCGTAGCAGACAGGAGCTAGGTCAATAGCACTTCGTATTCCCAGACCACCTTCACGTATTGGGAGACTTGCTCTCTGCCAGGTGTTGTCTTCCAAATTGACGTTTAGGACTTTACTAAGTATATCTCTGCTGGCGTCATCATACGCGGTTAATTCTTTAGAGCACACTATAGCAGGGCATGAACGCAGTGTGTAGTTAAACTTTGAAGACCCCAGACTATATCTCCAAATGCACAGCGCGGCTTGAGGATGCAAGCGTGTCAGTCGTGGACGAATTTTTGTTAGGGCTTCTTTCTTCCTAGAGAGTGTATGCGAAGTTCCATCTTGCTTTACGGGGGCCCCCAAAACTTCTAAGTTGTTTACCTCTACTCGCGTGAGGTCAGGAAGTATTTCTGTGATCTCCAGGATTGCTTCCTCTCTCTCCTGAAGCGAGCCCCCGACAGCGGTAATCTCACATTTTGAAGCATTCAGTGCCAGTTCCCCGTCTTCTTCAAACTGCAGCACTCTTCTCAGATCTGTCGCGATGATACTCGCGGGGCCGGCAAGCGTGGCGTCATCTAGATACCACACGTTGAAAGGGCTCTGTAGTTGCGATACTAGATCTGATATACCGAGACTAAATAGAGCAGGACCTAGCGGGTCACCCTGTTGAATGCCTGCTTCCGAACGCAATGTTGAAGTTGTGCCCCAGGTTAAGAGTGAAGGATCTCTGTAACTTTGCCAGACCATGGGCAAAAGCTCTGGGCTTTTCTTCATCACAGTATCTTGTCCCTTCTTAGCGTATTAAATGCATTGCAGAAGTCTAGTTTAACCAGAACCCTCACTTGGTCCTCAGTCTTCAAAAGGGCGCGTGTAGCATGCACCAGTGCTTCTGCGCCGCCTCTAACAGCCACTCCTACTTGATGTGGCAGGATCGCTGTCAAAATTGCCTTTTTATTTCTCGCCATTGCTCTCTTTGCAGCAATCCTACGCAAAGTCAATCCACAAGCTATGGGCCTTATAGAGTTGTATTTTTTCTTAAGAGCTGTAAGATTTGCACCATAAAATAGTGGTAGACAAAACTTAGGTAATGTGCCGTTTAACACTCTGCCAAGGAATATGCTTAGATCATTTAGCAGGCATTCTGACGAGGGAACAGTTTGATCCAACATATCGCGCAGATGACGTGGTCGCAATCCATCCAGTCCGGCTCCGCTTGCAACAGAAAATGAGCGAATTGCCTCTAAGATCGCCGAATTTTCGACGCTCTCGCATATTCCAACTGTAGGTTGCTCGAAGGTTTCTAAGCGCTTCTGACAGGCGGCCGGTGGTGGCGGGTGTTTGTTTCGTAATTCGCGCTCTGTGCGAGAATTACGTGGTGCAAATGTATCTGATGACAGCAGGACTCTAGCGGCAGAGCGTACATCGCCCTCGGCTAATTTTCTTTCAGTCATAGACACGCTCTCCCGGTCTCCAACTGGGCTGTCTAGTCTATTAGTTGGGGCCTTTCTAACTGTCTGCAGGAGGCTTTCCAGAGTCTTTTGTTCAAGCATTGACGCGCTGTCTTTTATTATTCTGGTTAGTGTGGCTTCATGATTTTTTCTGTGTGGTAAGGCCAGCATCATAGATAGAGCAGACATTAGGCTATTCTAGCTTTAAACATCCAGCTTTGAGTTGAAATTATTCAACGCTTTTGCGAAAGCTACGGCACAGGCTTCTCTCGCTCCCCGGGGTATGACCTTGGCAATTTTGAGATCTCGGCGTGCCTGCGCTAAAGTTTGGACCAGTGTCGCTGGGTTGGCTGATGAGGAATCGATAGAAGAAGTATGAAGAGGAGAAGGCGTATTGGATGAGTCCGTCGGTTGTGGTTGAAAGGGTCTTAGATGTTGATTGCGTAGGGATGCCGGGGGGTGTAGACGTGTTATATGCGCTCGCAAGCCCTGTGAGGTTCTCAAGGCGCGACCGCAGTGTGTGCAGGTATATTTATGTATGGTTTTTGTCGATACTCGTGTCTTCCGTATGAACCAAAGGCACTTCCTTAGAGCCATCTAAGACGGCTATCATAAAGGGGTTTCCTGCCTCCGACTCAAGAAAAGATATAGCTCTATTAAAGTCTTGGTTGTCTTCTAGCCATTTAGACAGTAGGGGCTTAAAGATCTTCCATATATGGAGATTAGATTATTATTATATTAGCTTAAAGATCTTCCATAATTCCGTTAACGATATTTGAAGATCCTGTAACTATTTTTTCTTGCGACTTCGGCTGCCGTTCTTGCGGTTGCTTGTTCGATACTTGTTACTTTTGGTCGACATTTTTTCTAAATCTTGGTGGGGGGAGGTGACAAAGCACGGTCTCTCCATCTTTGTGCATTATTTGTCTAGAACCCATAATTGTTGTAGATCGTGCGGCATCAGCATAGGACTTCTGTCCCTCTGTCGAGGTATTATTATTCTGCCTTACGACTTGAACCATTGTAGGAAAATCATCTTTGACGGGGAGACGGGTGAATACTTTCTCGTATAGCTTCACTCTTTGTGCTTCGGAATATATTCTTCTTACACCACAATTGCTATCGTTGGAAGCATGGGCGCCGCCACAGTTATCACAACGGGCCTTATCATGGCATTCCCATATTTGGTGTCCAGGGCGGCCGCACTTTCTGCTTTTCTTGTTTTTGACAATCGGTAGCCTTATGTCCGTACTTATGGCATTTTAATTTATTATTATTATTATTATTATTATTATTATTATTATTATTATTATTATTATTATTATTATTATTATTATTATTATTATTTATTAATATTGTTTAAATGTTACAATTGTGAGGTGTGAACGTGTACTTCTTGTCTTCTTCTAACTCCTAAATATTATTCCATAGAACCGACAATACAGCCGGCGTTTCCTCGGCACACAGCAAGCGACAGCAGTTGCCGTAGAAACTCGCCTTCGCGCCGATTCCCTGTGAGATCTGTAATTCGTTGGCCCAGCTCACTGATGAATCTCTTGGTTCCCTTGCTTACCGGGCCCATTGTTTCCATCGATATTGGCACTACGATATAACTTGTCTCCAGTTCTTGGTACTTGCGTTTTTTCCCATTATCTGCGCGCTCGGCAACCCATCCCGCTTCTAGTGAACTGTGGCGTATATACGAGGGAGCCACTGTACAGGACACTGTAGCATCCCATACCAAGCATCTGCCGTTAGCCCATAGCGGGATTGTTACACCGTCTGGTCTTTTGTCGTCATGAAGTCCTAATCTGGGCTCGAGCGTGCTTGGTATACCAGCTTTGCGTAAGGCTCTTCTTATAATTGCATTGATTTCAGCGTGTCTAGAAACTCTACCATGGCTTTTGATGCAGCTAAGAGGGTGAAGTCCATCCTCAGTTACTGTGGTACCACATGCGCGGCAACTGTAGGGGTTGCAAACCGGGGCACCTATTCGAAGAGCTGTTACCATGCGGAATGAGGTGTTGTCCAGCATGGTACCCAGCTGCGGGGAAGGGAGACACTTTAGAAAGCCTCCACTAAATGTGTCCCGTGCTGCCAGAAAGACAGCTTTTTCCACTGGAGATTGGAGGTTGTCTAACAGCTCTCTAGCTGCAGCGCTGCATCTGTAGGAGTCCAATGTATGCTGTGTGGGACGTTCTTGCCAGGGGCCTGGTCCAATTGTTTGTCTAGCTATTAGCTCTGCAGCGTCTTTGGCTCTTGTGATTCCTTGGCGGATGTCTGGTTCGACCAACGTTTTTGCGAGTTTACCAAATTCCAATAGAGACGCGGCATAGCACATGGGAGCCAGCTCCGCCGCTGATCTAATACCAAGTCCTCCTTCGGCAATTGGAAGGGTTGCTCTTTTCCAAGTGTCATCATGCAGGTCGACGTTTAATACTTCACCTAAAATGCTTCTTGCGGTATCGTCGTAAGCTTGAAGATCTTCGCGGCATTTAATAGCTGGTGAAGTGCGCAGAGTATAGTTAAGCTTCGGCGAGCCCAAGCTGTATCTCCAGATGCACAGAGCTGCTTGCGAATGCATCGCCGTTAAGCGAGAGCGAATTTGCTTCAGTCCAGTGCACTTTTCTTTAAGGGTCTTTGAAATCGATCGTAAGCTTATTGGGGCTCCCAGAAGCTCCAGCTCGTCTAAGTCAACGCGCCTAGAATCTGGCAAGACATTCGAAACCGCCCTAAAAATTTCATCCTGTTCTTGGGCATTACCTCCCAATGTATTGACTTCACACTTAGAGGCATTGAGGCTAAGGCCTCCCTCTTCTGCAAAATTCAGTACGTTGATAATATCACCCACAACCAGATCAAGTGGGCCTCCAATCGTTGCGTCATCTAGGTACCAAACGTTAAGAGGGCTCTTCATGCGTGCCACTAAACTGGATACCCCGAGGCTGAATAAAGCAGGTCCAAGCGGATCGCCTTGTTGCACTCCACTAGATGATAATAGTGGTGCTTTTTCATCCCAGGACAGCAGAGTCGGTTCCTTGTAGCTTTGCCAAGCTAGCGGCAAAAGTTGCGGCACTTTGAGTCTTACCTCATCAAGCACTACATCGCGTCGTATAGTGTTGAAGGCGTTACGAAAATCCAATTTAACTAGGACCCGTACTGGACCTTCTGCTTCAACAAATGCTGGTACTGCGTGGACTGCCGCTTCTGCACCGCCTTTCACTGCAACGCCTATCTGACTTGGTGAAATTGCTGTCACAATTGTTGTCCTTGTAATGGCAATGGCTACTTTAGCGACAAGCCTCCTGATTGTAAGGCTGCATGCTATAGGTCTAATAGAGCCGTCTTTTTTCTTTAGCGCTGTCAGATTGGCCCCGTAGAAGATGGGAATGCAGAAATGTGGCAAATTACCACCCAAGGCTGAACTAGCAAGAGAACGAAGTTCTTCCACCAGCCTCCCAGATGACGGTACTGTGCTATCGAGCATATCGAGCAGATGCCGAGGACGTAAACCGTCTAATCCTGGGCCTGATGCTAGGGAAAAAGACCGGGCGGCGTCAGTAATAATTTTTTCTGGTACGAGGCAAGCTTGCGCTGGTACTGGTGCTTGAAAATTGTTTAAGCGCTCTCTGACTGAATCCGTAGGACGAGGATGCTTGTCTCTCAATTCCTGCTCTGTGTGGCTGTTGAGTGGCGCGAATGAGTCGGTTGAAAGAAGGCTACGTGCGGCAGATCTTACATCACCTTCTGCTAATTTGCGCTCTGCTGTAGCGGCTCTGTCACGATCAGTGTACTGTTTTTCTGAGTTTTTGGGGGTGCTGCGTGATTGTTCGGCAAAAAGATTTTCTAGTCGTTTCCACTGCGTATCCACGAGATTTTTTTTAATTATTTGACAAAGTGTGGTATCTTTGGCTTTTCGCTCCGGGATGCGCAACATTAGAGTCGGCAACGTTACCAGCCTGACCCAAGACGCGTTGTCTTGCTTTGAGTTAAAATTAGCCAAAGCCTCTGTGTATGCTGCGCAACAAACTTCTCTGACCCCTCTGGGTATAATCCTTATTAGTTTAGCGTCTTTTCGCGCCCGAGCTAAGAGTGTTACTAAGGTCTGTGGGTCTGGGTCATATGTTGTCACGATGTTACCAACCTGGTTTTCAGAGTTATTTAACGGGGGTACGGTCGGTAATGGTTGGGGGTTAGTTCTATGGAGGCGAGTCTTATGCATGCGCAAGCCTCGCATTGATTGTATAGATTTCCCGCAGACATCACAAATGTATGGTTGTTGGGATCGTGGCTGAGATTGAAGGGGGTTTTCTTGGAGAAGTGGTTGTGTGCTCATTGTTTGTTTGTAGATGTTGTACTACTTCCGCTGCCCAGTTCAGTCGCAAGCGATAGAGAGGGCTCAGCGGTGCCGTCAATAACGGATATCAAAAAGACTCTTCCTTGTTCCGACTCCAAAAATTCGAGAACTTTGGCTATTGATGGATTTTCGTTTAGGCATGATGAGAGCAAATTCTTGAAGATCTTCCAAATTTTCATAATGCCATCAATCAGATGAGCTGTTTGTGCGGGCTTTTTTTCTGCTGTTTTTGTTCTTTCTTCAGCGCTTCTTTGTTTTGGTTTTGGCTTATTAGAATGGCTTATTATTATTATTATTATTATTATTATTATTATTATTATTATTATTATTATTATTATTATTATTATTATTATTATTATTATTATTATTATTATTTTTATTATTGGACGAAATAAACATTTTGCATATATGCATGCATTTCATGTAGTCAACACGCAGTTCTAATCTGCATGCTGTATAGGTCAGCAGACTGAACACAGGATGATGGAGTAGTCTAGTTTTCACGTTGAAAGGCCATTGTGACAGCATCGATTATACAGGTATATTTGGAGTTCCTTAACTTGTTGCCCCTGATGACTCCAAGGCTTTTCACAACTTGAAGTTTGCCGAACTGCTGACTCCCGTCGTATGTTGTAGTGGCATCTTGCATGTCTGAAATGCAGGACTCTGCATGTATGGATGGTTCAAATAAAGGGCGCCCGCCCAGGCCTTAAAAGTGCTCAACGTTGCCTAAAGACGGCATCTATCATCTATTGTGCGGGATGGGCAGTAAACTTTTGCATCTCGTCCGTGTACTTTAGCTTTAATTCTCTGTGGAAATATGTCGTTCAATTGGTCAGTGGTCTGAGGATCGTCTCTTGCAAACACCGGGATAATACTCAATTCACTGCAGAATACTGTTAATTAACGCGAACGCGGAATGCTCTATTTTGAAGGAGTGCAGCTAGCCAGTTAATAATGTGTTCGTTGATTCCGAAGTGTGGTAGAACTTGAAGCAGATGACGCTTTCGATAAACTTGCTGGCTATCATCGTTAGCCACACGGGACGCATCAGCTTTATTGCCTTCTCTATGTACGCGATTAATAATAGCGGTGTTAAAAAGCCCCGGTATTGTACCGTCATTCCATAAACGACGAAAAATGCGACCTAGAGGCTCACATGTACAATAATCTAGTTTCCTAAACATGATCGGTGGGATTCCATCAGGAGTCGTGCTCGTAGTGTTGGCCTGATAGTTCGGCAGGTGTTGCCGCAAATTGGTGGGGGAAACGTCCACATCGTTGATGATATGAAGGGAAGATGCTCCTTCTGGTATAGGCGGCGCCAGCTGCAGCATGCGTTCGTGTAACTCCCTGTCACTCGGGTACGTGTGATTAAAGAATTTTCAAAGAATCCATGCCGTCTCAATGTCATCCGTTTCAAACGTTCCATTTGTACGTTCGGATGAACGAAAATGAGTCATAGATCTTAATCCTTACCCGCACGTAGTTTGACACCTTCGTCGGGCCCTGGCTGCGAGTGGTTGCGCTTAAGCTTAGTGCTCGTTAGCGCCGAGCAAATCTGGCTATTTCAGTTTGAACCCGGGCTACTTTCAATGTATCAGTGACCGTTTAAAGAGCACTGTGGTGTTCACGTAGATATGTATTATCGACCCTGTCCAGTTTTATTTTTGGGTATGAATGACTTTATCAGAATAGGCACATATACTCAAGCCACTCGAGATACATATCAGCCACTGACGTGCAGTTGTGGAAGAAGACACCCCAGTTTAGTTAACCGAAGTTTCACTGCATCAACTCGTTGTTTACGTTTTTGATGTCGAAACTGTTAGTGCGATGCATGTCGATTGGTCGGGAAGCCATGATAACTAGTGACAGCATTTTTTAGGTTATTCGTAGGTTTATTTGCCTATATAACACAATTCCTCCCGATGCGACGGGCACATAATCTTCGTTTAGCCCCTGAGTAACCTCCTCAGTACAGAGGCTGTACGCTTTTGAGTGTATTTGCAAGCACTTATGATTATTTATATAAAGCTATGTGTTACATTCATTTATTTGATGATGTGACATGATAAGTGACACACAATTTGAATATTATTATTAAGACGCAATGGTGGTAACCACTGTATTTACGATTCTGCCTTGGGCTGTTGGTTGAATTCAAGCGAGTTTGCCGCTTCCTCTCTCTCTCTCTCTCTGAAGAACAGAGGCCAAGGCGGCTTCACGTAGGTGAGACGGACCCGTACTCGTTCGCCGGTGCTTGCCGTGCCCCGTTCTGCTATCGGGCCGCGGTAGAGGTGACTGCGATCGTGGGCGGACTGACCGCTCGCATCGCCGTGAAATATCGCCAGGTGTGCTTTGCGGACCTCATTTATTCACTGGCGCTGCTTCCGTTTCCAGACGTCAGCTTAGGACGACGAGAATGGCGAGGGTGGTGGCGGCGGCGAAGAAGAAGAGGAAGGCAAAAGTGAAGGCAACGCCGAAGATCTAGAGGAAAACGAGGAAGACATAGGGAGATACGCCGACCAAAGGCCATAGAGCAACTCGTTCGTGCAGTGGGTGGAGGTGGCGGCAAGGTCATTCGCTAGCGCCTGCAGCCTTCGTTGACTGCGGGACTGGGTCGTCCCATTATCGCCAAGATTCATGGGTCACCTGGCTCGCTGGCTGGCTCGCTTGCAACTAACTAACTAACTAAGCAAAGCTTACAACGCTAGCTCTACTACTACTACTACTATTGATATTGCTGCTGCTACATACATGTATACTACGTTGCGGTTGAAGCCCTACAACAGCGCTCCTACGCTAACTCTCAGAGACTGGCCGAAAGACCAAAGCCGGAGTTTCGAATCCTTCTACTCCACCCCCGCTCCCCGGCTTCGATCAGCTAGCTGGTCCCTCGAACGCACGCATTTCCAGTCAATGATGTTGGACATTTTTGGATTATCTGTGGGTTGTGTTCATTACTATCGCTTCCATCAGTGTTCCCGATGCAGCTTGTGCTGGGGTGGCCAGTTCATTTTCATTCGATTTCTCGCTGTTTCTCGAAGTCTTGTTGAGGCTACTGACCACAATCGAAGATGGTTGTCATTTACTATCATTATTAGTATTATTGCCATTGGTGTTTCTGGCAACGTTGTTCAGCCTTTTCGTGACATTGTTCAGCCTTTTCGTGACATTGTTCATTGGCAGGCAATGGACACGACAGCCTCGGAAGAAAACTGGCATGTGCAAAAATGGCTTCTTTTCCTTCGCCAGAAGGAAATTAACAACTGCTGGCTTGAAAGTCGCTGCGTGCAAGCATCGACGAAAGCCTGAAACATAGAGGTATTGTCCCAGAACAGCCGAAAAACTAGCAGATAATACAGTAACTTTCGTTGCCTTCTGTCGTAAAGTCATGGAAACGCGCCGAGTGAGGACGTCTACCCCCAGTTTGGAGTTAACGGGAAGTTTGTGAGAAGGGAAGCGAATATTTTTTTCAATTCAATTATCTTTATTTTACTCAGATTGAGTATAATATAGAGTTCAAGATGTTTCTTCATAGTACTCGATCTTCTTCACCCTTTCGGCGAGAGAAGTAGTGCAACGATGTTTTGTCCAGCGCTGTGCATTCCACTGCATGGTACTTGGCACACCTCTGCAGGCAGAACCGGCAGGTGCACAACTCGCCAAGGAAATCGAATAACACACTAATAAGTATGAAAACCTCCTCCATATACTTTGCATGTACTGGCTTATCTGCGATACCATATATATATATATATATATATATATATATATATATATATATATATATATATATATATATATATATATATATATTCATATATATAATATTTGTATCAACACCAGTTTATACATAAACCCGTTAGTTACAAATTATTAGTATTATAATATTGGATATATATTTTAGAGTTTAATATTTTTTGCCTATATGTATCGCACCAGCATTTGGCTTTGTTCGAATAGATTCAAGGTCATGCCATCAGACCCCTTTCCATTGCCGTTGACTAAACTGGCAGGCTCTAAGATACATCAGTAACTTAAATGTTTCGTTCAAGGCTCAGTGGCGTGCAATTAAGTTATAACTCTGGAAATCGGAGAGACTAACTCTCAATCTCAACCCGAACAATATTCGTGTAAACTCATCGCCCAGAAGGTTAAACCTGCAACCGGCAAGAAATTATAACAGCGTGTTCCTCGGTCTGCCAGCGACCGAAGTTATTCGTTTCCATAAGCCGCTCTATCAGACGTCGTTTGCCAATTCTGACTGCCTACACCGAAAAGAAGGGGTCTTTATGAGAGGGCCACAGAAGCAATGGCGTCCTCCTGAGTCTGCTTAAGCGTAGGCCGAAAGTCCGCGACCGCCCGGTGTCCAGAATTGACTCAACGCCGCTGGTTGCCGAACGTAAAGAGGCAATGTGTGTTGCGACAGAAAGAGAAACTTCCCGGAGAGGCCGACTCCACCTCTGGCCGTTGGTAAGGAGGGTTGAACTAGGCTAAGCAGCTAATTTCTGTGAACAGGTAGCGGCATGGACATATAAAACACAACCCCTTGTAATTCGATTGTTTCTAATTCATCGTAGCAGCTCCGCTGCACCCTCGTATCTAACATACCTGCTCTCGTATCTGCTAATAGCCCGCTGTCTCTTGTATTATCGCATAACCATTCTACTCCTGCTAAGAAGGCGATTAAAACCAAACTCGATTTGTTCTCTCTCTTGCTTGTTTGACGAACCAACGTGGCGAGAGAACTGGGGCACCGCAAGAAGGTCCAAGCTGTGCCTACACCGATGAGCCTATGATAGAAACTTCATTCGTTAGATTCAGCTCCAAACCACTGCATGTAGAGAAACTCAATATTCTCTCCAAATCCCCCGAGATGTGGCATTCAAGTTTTAATTTCTCATACAACGTTTTTTAATGCATTATATTTACTCTCCTGGTATGCTCGTACAGAAAGTTGATCCCCCACTCTAGCAGTTTCCAAAAAATGCCAACATTTTAAGCAATTTTAATATGCACTATGCATTTTAGATACACTTTAACATTTCAAACAATATTCAATATTGCCTGCCAATCGTATCTTAACTAGCAAGGTAAACCTGGTAAACTGCTAGAGCTGGATATCTCACTCTCAATTAGAAACCCCGTAACATGTTAGGACATAATTTTTTCACAAAATTAAAGTTAGCTAAGCCTTATGCCATCTTAGGAAGACGGATATATATATATATATATATATATATATATATATATATATATATATGTAATTGACTGCTTCGCTTGGCAAATGCGTGTACATATATCACTCTTCTATCAAAGGCGCATAACGCTGTAGCTGTTAATTACTTATATTGCACTTTTTGTCGCTCATGGTTTGACCAGCTTCCGTCGAAATAGTTTCTGCTTCGAAATTTCGACCTGTACCTTCCTTGCATAATTCTAGCGGTTCCTCAAATCCTAAATCTCTAGTACCTCTCAATCGTTCACACTCCCTAACCAGATGGTCGACAGTACCATCTCTCTTCCCGCATATCCGACAAACCGCTGCTTCGTATTTCTCGTGGCAGTTTCCCTGTACCTTCGTATTTAACATCTCTGCTCTCGCATCCGCTAATAGCCCGCTGTCTCTTGTATTATCGTATAACCATTTCATGATCCCGTATACTTCCTTTTAACTAGTTTTCTTCATAAGTGCTGCTTGCCACTTTCGTGTGTATGCTGCGCTTACCCAACTTTTAGTTTGCCAACTGGACAGAGCAGTGTCTTCCCACTGTTTACTACTATCTGCATTGCTGCAAATTCCACTTTCCAGACCCATTTTGTTTTACTCTTATTGCTTTTTATCTACTGTATCGTTTTAAACCATCGTCTGTCATCTAATGTCCCAATTCTACTAAATTATTTCAATTCAGTTTATTCACCATATCATTGGTAGTTACAAGTGGATTGCATGTCTTATAATTCACTGTTACAACTAAGCAGGTATTTCACACGTTCCTGCAGTGATTGTGCGTCGATTGACGCGCATCGGGTCAAGTGGTAGCGGTTGATGTTACATTCTCCACAAAATTTGCACACACATTCGTCAATTTCATAACACGCTCCTTTTAGACATATATAATGGTGATAACCATGCCAGGTTATCCTACACAACAGTGTCCGATTTGTTTGTAGAGCCTTTTTCCACTTATCTGTGGAAAACGCTGGTCCCTCTGTATAGTTCTGTATTACAAAATTAATATTTTCTTTTCTAAACACTAGGTATTGGCCCAAGGCATCTGCACTGAATGGTATTCCGTCAGATATGAGGTCCTCCGTAAAGGTTCTCTCTCGACACAGTTCTAACGCTAGTGTTGCCGATGCATTCCTAGGTAGTCCAAGTGCACGTTGTATAAAGCAGTTCTTAACTCGGTCGATGTTTTTGAGGCCTGTCAGCTTAAGGTGAGGCGCAATCACTTGTAAGCTATATCGAACTATTGGTGCAATTTTTATTCTAAAAAGGTTGACGGCGATTTTTAGATCAGTGTCACGAAGTTCTCCAATAAGCATCGTAGCTGCCGTTGCTTTGGCCCGTTTTTCTTCTATGTGCCTTCCAAACGAGAGTCTTGAAGTTAGCGTCACTCCCAAGTATGGGAAGTAACTTACTAACTCTACAGGGGAGCCGTTTATCTTTATACGGCGATCTGCGGTAGCATATGCCCCTCCGCGACTGAAACGTAGGACCTTTGTCTTGTTTATATTTATTGTCAGTCTATTCTCACTGCACCACTTTGCCGATTCGCTGAGGTAAAACTGTAAGTGGTCTCGGGATTTTGCGAGAACGACCAGGTCGTCAGCATAGAATGCATGTGGTGCTTTTACTTTTCGTAGAATTTCCGTCAGACCTGCCACGTATAGGATGAATAGGAACGGACTTATAGAGTCTCCCTGAGCGACACCGGTTCTCTGTATGATTGGGTTCCTGACGTAATGGTCGCCATTTTTAATAAAGATGTGGTTATAAGCTAACATGTCATGTAAGAGGTTGTACATCGGGCCCGTAATTGAGTATCTGCTGTGAATGACTTGCAAAAGGCGATCCCTGGGTACGCAGTCGAAGCTGGTTTTAAAGTCAACAAATGCTGCGTAAGTCATTTCCCCTTGAGCCATACGTTCTTCTACATGGTCCAGTACAAACTTCAAAGCGTCTGCAGTTGAGCGTTTTCGAAGAAATCCGTGTTGTTCTGTTGGGAGTTCATCGATTGTGCGCTCATAGAGCCTCGAGGCGGTGAGCGAAGTGAGCACTTTAAATATCACGCTTGTTAAGGAGATGCCTCGGTATGATTTTGGGTCTGTAGCATCTCCTTTGCCCTTAAATATAGGTTGCAGGTAGCTTTTTCTCCACTCATCTGGTATTTTACCCTCGCGTAGGCACATATTGTATAGTTTTGTTAATGGGGAGCATAACATACTTATGTTGCGCTTTAAGTGCTCGTACACGATTTGGTCTGGCCCCGCTGACCTGTTGTTTTGCTTTGATGTAACTGCTAGTCTTACTTCGGCTTCCGTAAAAGGGATGAACTCAGATGCGGGGTCTCTTATTGGGAGAGTCGTCTCACCGCTGAGAAGATTTGTGAAATGTGTCGTCCATTCGATGTCGTTAATTAGTGGATTACCTGTGGCCGGACGTGTCGGGAGGAGAAGCCACGGCCTGTATACGCTGTCTTGTATGAGACGCATTCTCTGTTTTTCTTCGTATCGAAGCCTCTTTGCTTTCTTAATGGCCTTAAATACTCGTTTTAGGTGAGCTAACACTTGTAAACCTAATTGGCTCATGTCATTATGTGTACATATAATATGTTTCATGTACTTGCATTCTTCATCAAACCAAGGTTTGTGTAACCGCGGTTTCATTTCCTTTCTGGGCCTGGCTGCTTAGAAATTGCCCATCTAAGATTATATTCAGCGTTGTTGATATCACCTGTATATTGTAGCGATTTAAGGGCCTGTTCTAGTGCGTTTGTGTTCAGTATTCGAGTAAGCTGTTTTTGATCTTTAATTGTATTGTGAGGTTCGGGGCGTAATAGGTCGAATGTCACTTTGCAGTGCTTACGATGTGCTGAGGCAATGGACATAAAATTGCGTATTATTGTTCCTGGCTGGCGGCTTGTAGACAGTACAACATCTACTATGCTGTGGCCGTTCCAGCAAATGTAAGTTGGGTCTGTAAGGGTATTCTCTATGTTCAATCCAATTTCATTTATACCTACTATAAACCCCGTTTGGCGCACGTCATCTCTTAACAAGTTGACGTTTAGGTCTCCTGCTATTATAACGTTTTTACGCGAGTCTTTGCAATAACTTAGACAATCACCAATATATTGTATTATCTCGACAGTCTTCTTGTCGGGTGGGCTATATATACACACTAAATAATAGTCACAAAGTTCTACAATGACCTGGCGGGCGGTGCATTTAACTTGGCGAGCCCACTCTGATGTCCGAACTGCTATTGTCACACCCCATTTTGGTCGTCCATATCCCTGTGATTTCAGCGCTAGCCCGTGGAACGCCTTATGATTTGGAAATGTTATGCGTGTCATGTCGGTTAAAAAAGTCTCTGTTAAAAACATAATATCTGGCTCACTAAATTCGTTTTCACCTGACGTCTCGTACAGTGATGCCAACGACTCTACGTTCCATAAGAGGCATCTCGACCGACCTCTTTGTCTTGGCGAGTTATTTAATTGGATAGTGAAAATACACTGAATTGACGTTTGCTTTTTCAATATGGAATCGTCAAACACATTTTGGACCACAATCCTGTAAATGACGGCGTTTACATATATATATATATATATATATATATTGAAGTCCTTGAGCAGCGTACAGTATAGAGAAAAATTCTACTAAATTACCTCAGCATACTTTACACTTCTCTTTCGATAAATGTTAAGATTTCGCACTCGCCTTGAAGAAACGTTCTGCTACAATTAAAACGACACCCCACTGATAGCTTAATTACGCCTCCCTGAGTCCCTTCTAATTTCCTATATAAACCCAAGCTGTACTAGAACAGCGTTTTCAAATTTCAGCCCTATATATAGACTATATAAATAGTCTATATGCTTATTGTCGTCATACTAACAATACCTATTTGAGACGCTTGGCTATAGTTTCTCGTAGAGTAAAATTACATAGTCACTATTAGATTGTTATATTTTTTATTCATACGTTTATAGTTAAAGTATACGTATATTTTGCTTATATTCTGGTTAGATCGGGCCCGTGTCGCTGTTTTAGCAGACATTATCTACCCCTTGTTAAGCAGGCTAGCATTGACACAGTCTAGGTCCGGCGTCTGATACGGCTGTGGCTCGGCATCGAGCTTAGAATCCGTCGCACGTTCGAAGCTGGTCCTATTTCTATACCTTTGATAATACGCGATGTCGTCATTTTTTGCTTCCTCTTTCTTACATTCAATGTAAAACTGACTACCTCTGATACGTCGTCCCATTCTTCTTGTGATCATACGTTTATTTCTGCTGTTCCTAACCGGTATCAGTTGAGTTTATGCCTTTTGTTTCTACCACCACCGTTCACATCTGACGCACAAAGAAGGACGGCCACAAATAATCTAGCCCTTTCAAACAAGACATGGTCTTTGAAAACCAGTCAGCCAGCCAGCCCAGATATAGGGACGCCACAGAACCTGACGACACTACGTGGGTAGGCTGGTTCGGCACGTGCCTCGGATCGCTCGCCTTGCACAGCCTGCCATAGAAGTGTGCGGGTTTCGTGCGGTTTCTGCGCCGACTCAAACGCCGTCTCATCGATGAAACTACGCGACACGACAGACCAGCCGGACGACGCGTATCCTGGTAAGATACGTTGGCAGTTCGAACGTAGTCTTCCAGCACGTAGCATTTCAGTTGCTCCAACAAACCAGAGCCGGTGCACGTCAATGGCCACTCAGACAGAAGCGAAAGCGTTCGCTGTAGGAGACGTAGGACACAGCGATCTCAACAACAGCCATCAAACGCCACCCGTGTTGTACCCGGCAAAAACATTAGTTACAATAACAACAACAACAACAATTGCATTTAGAACGTAACACTATTAGCTTACGTTGTTTTGTGTATTGGAACAGAGTGTATACAGAAGCTATACATGCTCTAAATTCCTGAACTTTTTCAACTATATATATTTTTTTTTTATGGGACTGTCTTCTCCGGACGGCAAATTTATTTAAGTTCAATAACTCTTCATTGAGCTTGAAATTTCCCTTATTACATAAATTCAAACAACTATAACTATTCAGGTAATTTTGAAGAAAAGGCCATCGCCCGTGTATATATCTATATATATATATATATAAATATATATATATATATATATATATATATATATATATATATATATAGCTTAGCGCTAAAAACAAACAGAAAAAAAAGTCTTTCACTCATAAAGTTAAGTGAAAAGCAGTGTGCTCAGCAGCAACAATAGAGCACTTGGCAGAGAAATGTGACTGTTCTGGACCAGGCCCGAAAGAACCCGACTTAACACGAGCAGACTATTTGATGTTCCTAAAATTCAAGTCCGAACCAAATTGTTGTGTTTTTGTGCCGATTCCAGATATTTCAAGGGCGTGACGCGCGTGCTAGAGTCGACGCCAGTTACGAAACTTCTACAGCGTCATTCACAGATTGCCAGACCACGGCGAGTCGTCGCAAACGGTGTGTTTGCGCACGGGAAGAATGGATGTAGAAAGTCAGTTTATGATTTATTTGTGAAATAATACTACATAAAGTTTGAGAGAGTGCGAAGGAGAAGGAGAAAGAGAGATCTTACCGTGTCATAATACTAACACTTAAACATATTAAAATTAAAGCAATAAACGATCGTCCCGTTTCGCAATGCTAAAAAGTGCTTATTTTTTAAACCGTCCAGATCAACTTTTTTTCTGAACATAAATAGGTGCACGCTGCCAGCTTAGTGTCCCCACATTTATTTCCCAGTTTGCTTGAGCGATTCACATGCCGCACTGCAATTAGCTGTCTATGAAGCAGTCCGGTGGTGTACCGAAAATGGCATGCTACTTTGTCAGCCAATTGTTTTATACTTAATCATGTCAGAAAATTAATAACACCGTTTTATCGCTCTCGACTTTTAACGACACGTGACCTTAGAATTTATGTAATCATGGACCTTAACTTTGCTTGTCACTATCTTGGATATTTAACACCGTTTGCCGTTTCAAACAAAGCCTGCTATATATATATATATATATATATATATCCAGCTCCACACATTCTGGACAATATTGATATACATGATATAGATATGGGCCTTTTCGTCACCCATGAGACGCCAGCCTAAGCCTATCGTTTCAACAAAGAAAAAAACTTCTGGTAGGAGGTCTGCCTTTGTTTCTGTCGAGCCGTGAAATGAGCCCAAACGTCGTTATTCTGCTTAATTCACTCGTTAGGACATGCATCTTGCTAGTGGCATTATAATTTTCTGCGGTGTAGCTGTGCCAAATGTGGAAATTTCGTGGTTCAAACTAATCCGAGACCCCAACTCGTGTGTCGACTGTGATCTTTACACGATTGCTTATAATAAATGCGTGAAATGTGGTAAAAATTGGTGGTCCTATATTTTCCAGAGACTGTATATATATTTAATTTTATGAATCACTTGTTCTCTAAAAATTCATAAACTGCTTACCGGACTGAAAGCCCTACATAACTAACAATTATTAACGTAATTTCACGAATATTTATGAAATGTCTGCGTTTAAGACGTTTACTTAAGATCATCGCTGATGCCTTGCCATTCGGTGACTCTATGTTTAAACGGCGTAACAAAATATCATAACTGTTACTTGATTTAGAAAATTGCTGGGGCTCTTTTTTCACATCAGGTCAAACAACTTAAGTCATTGTCCCATGCGTCCGAGGGCTGTGGAGCGCACTGTAGAACGCATATATTTTTTTAGATTTCCCGTAAGGCAATTGCCTGTGTACGGATTTTTCATGTCATGGCTAAGTTTACTCCACTCCGGCATTTACCTTGTCTAAATTGGAAACCATGCACACCAATTGAAGAGTGCCCGGTCTGGGTCTCGAACCCAGTCCTCCCGAATGCAAGGCAAAGGCTTTGCCACTAAGCCACCTTGCTCGGTAAATATCAGAAACCTGCTTGCATAGCCAGTTGGGCTCATGCATTTTTCGATATTTGATAGTTAAGAGGGTGTCTACTATGTACTTCTGCACAGATGGCAATACCCTGTCTCAATTTTTATCTATACTACGTATGCTATACATATATATATATATATATATATATATATATATATATATATATATATATATATATATATATATATATATAAGTATTATCTTGAACCGGACAATTGACTGACTCGTGTAACAAAAGCCACTGTACCCGTAAGATATGTACGCCATTCTATCTAAGACGGTTTGAGTTGTTCTATTCTCGCGTTATGGAGCCGAGCAACGACCACATAATACCCATTAGAACGTCCCGTCAGCAGCATCTAGCAATCTGGCGTCAGCTAGCCGAGCCAATCAAGTCCTGAAGCTGGACAGGGTTGAGGTTGAGCCACCACCGCCGTAATGCAGTGACGGCCCCTAGCCATACGAAAGCGGGCTTACTGCGTGAACGTGTTCCCTTTACCCGGAGCGGAATGAACCTGAATGGAACAGTGAACGAATCAGAGGCTTCAGCGGCGCTGGCCTCCTTCGCTGTTTTTGTTGCTGTTTCGATTTCCGTTGTTGTTGTTGCCTAGTTTTGTTTTTTTATTGTTACTGGCGTTACTCTTCCTGTAAGTGAAAGCTAGTGATCTTGATGATGTTGATGTTGCTTCTGTTGTTGTTGCTTCTGTTGTTGTAGCTGTTGTTGTTGTTGCTGTTGTTGTTGTAGCTGTTGTTGTTGTTGTTGTTGCTGTTGTTGTTGTAGCTGTTGTTGTTGTTGCTGTTGTTGTTGTAGCTATTGTTGTTGTTGTTGTTGTTGTTCATACTGAGCGCCGTTTCATTGGTCGACATCAGGTGTTCGACAGGCGTTCCCTATCTTCCAAAAATTCTTCGCCAGCTCCTCTGTACTCCCTCGTTTATCGGCCACCGTCGTCGCATGCTATATCCGTCGAGTCCTATTTGCATAGTACAGCAAAAAGTACCAATGCTACTATGACTACTACTACTACTATTAGTGCGGGAGACTGCTGACAGTACTACTACTACTGACAAATAGATGAATCGCCGGCACTGCGAATAGAGCGTCAATTTGATTTATGATTGCTAACAGCGCGTCTCTGGCGCGTCGAGGTCGAGAAGCTGAAGCTAGCTTCGACGTCGCCTGTCGTTCAACAAGCAGCTTGCTTTACGTTGGCCATGTGCTTGTTGCTGTTTCAGTTGTAGTGGCTGTTGTTGCTGTTGCTGTTGTTGTTTTGGCGCTGATGTTGATCGTTTGTCAAAATTGCAGCTGCTGATGCTTTTGTTGCTGTTTCGATTGCCGTTGTTGCCTAGTTTTTTTTTGTTGTTGTTATTGTTGCTGTTGTTACTAGTGTTACTTCTCCTGTAAGTGAAAGCTAGTGATCTTGATGATGCTGATGATGCCCCTGCTGTTGTTGTCGCTGTTGTTGTTGACGCTGTTGTTGTTATTGTTGTTCGTAGACTTGCATGTGGTATTTGCTAATTGACAAGTTATGTATTATATTTAGTGTCGTTTCTAACGGTGCAGAAGATTGATCCTACTGCTACGTTGTCTGTCAAATCAAAAAAGATGTCCAAAAATTGACTAGCACATTACATACTATATTGCTAGCTCACCCTAGCTAAACACAGATGCACATACATTGCCAAGTAACACTTAGTCTCGATATCGCTCCTGTGGAATTCGATCATAAAGGTCTTCATTTTAACGATTTAGTACCCCCGCCATTAGAGACCGAAGATCGACTCGTCTACACGAAAATATATTTTAGGCTGGTTTCATCTCGTTTGTATTTGCAACAATGTAAATGGCATGTATAATACATTTGCTATAATATTTCTATAAATATGTCTACACCTTATTACGACCTGAACTGTCGCTCACGGAACAACCCCCCTTGCGCATTACTTGAGTAAGCTATACAGCGGCCTTCATCAGCCATTCCTACTGAACGGCACATAACTAGTCTGTAAAGAGGTATACAGTGCTCATTGAATCCACATCTTGGCTTTAAAAATGTCGTCCCGCTGTTCGCTAAGTCACCAAACAAACTAGAGGTCCAACTAGAGGTTTAGGTGTCTGATTTTAAACCACCCACACATGAAACAAAATTATTTGTACGGTCTAATATATTGTAAAAAAAAACACTAAAATCATTACATTATTGAAATGCGTAGTTCAGATGCTTTATAGCTGCGACTAATGTACAATAATATTGCCATCATCGCTGGTTTTTAATGGATCGAAATATCAGTGCTTTAGTTCAGGCTTAGCGGGCCTCCAACACTGCTCTGACATCCGATTTAGCGGTCTAAGGAGCCATCTTTTTTTACTACTAAAGCCGCCGCCCAGTGAGCACGTAAGCAACTCGTTTACCTGGTACACGGCAAAATTGATTCGCCAAAATAGCATATTTGCTACGTCATAATTACTATTTTGGCAATATGTGCGTATTACATTGTTGACGTTGTTGGTTGTGTAGTAGAAGTAGTAGTAGTTATAGTGGTTGCACCAGGCTGGACAGTGGAAGAAATAATGAGAAGGAAAAACGAACTACAAAGACAGCGAGTTGAAAGGCTGACCCGACGAAGAGATGGAATGGCGGCTGGAAACCAGGAAACCAACTTTAGAAGGAAATAATTATAAACGAAGCGCATAGAAGAAACAAATTTTTCCGCAAAGTAAAACAAAAGTAGTTCCGGTGACATGAATGGTTGTAACATATATTTCCAAAAAAGTAGTAGTTGTTGTTGTTGTCCTTCATCTGGGGTGTCATTTTAATGTCGTCGTTCTTATCGGTCCTGTGAATTTACAATTCAGCATCGTCCATCATCATCATTCAAATCATTTGTCATTGTCCTTTCAATGTCGTTCGCTCGTGTTGCCTATATTGTCGCCATAAATGCCGGCGTTTCTATCGCTAGCATTACTAGTCCCTCCTTGAAGGCCGTATCCGGCGTCGTCCTTGTTCTTGTTTGTTGCTGGCCCGCGGTTGTCGCTGTTTTTGTTGTTGTTGTTTCTATTTTGTGTTTAGTAATGATCATCCTTTTTTTGTTGTTGTTTCGCTTATAATTGCTATGATGGAGATCACTATTGTTGTGCTCGTTCTTGTCGCTCTCCTTTGCTATGACAGATTGTATTTTTCTGTTTTTGTTTTTATGAATGGTATGATTGCTTATACAATTGTTAGTATCAGCGGTGTTGCCGATGCATACTGCATGCAGCAACATCTGCTGCCAAATGTTGCCTAGAATCTTGTGATGTTGATGCCATTGTCGCGTTACCGTGTACCACCACCACCACCAGCCCGCTTGCACTTGGCCGTGGTCTTGACATGCGTGATGTTAGCGGCTAATGGCGTGCTGTTGGCCTTTTCGTTGTTGTTGTCCTGCTTGATATTACTTACTTACTTACTTATTTTGCCGTGTTTCTATTCTACGGACACGACCCCAATGATGATTGTTCATGTTTACAGTAGTGACGATTGCCGTCTTAGTAACGTTGACGATGATGATGATGATGATCATCATAGTCGTGGTCTAACCAGTCTCACAGCAGAACTACACCGATGCAGTTGCAGCAGCAGCAGCACTAAAAGTAGTAAACTAGTAAAAATATTAACGACGCCTGCGTCTTTGGTGCTCGTCTAGTGACTCTGCCCCCTCGCGACGCCTTGGGTTCGACATACTTCCACGTTCGCGAGGGTGTGGGGGGGGGGGGTCGTTTATCATCCAGAAGGCACACACTTGTTTGAACACACGTACAATAGTAATAATAACAATAATAACAATATCTAGAAAGACGCCAGCAGTGAGTCTCCGGAGTAAACGTTCTAGCGTTCTTCATTGCACACACCGAACGAACGATAGGGAGGGGATGGGATATGATGCGATGCGTTGCGGCACGCTGCGATAGACGGCATATTGTACGGACGCTCTCCTTGGGGGGGCTACTCAAGCCCAAGGCATCGCGTTATCGAGCGGTTTCTTCGTTGGCGAGTCCCCGTCGCCGGGCTGTGGTGTGTCGTGGCGCAGCGCGTCGCTAGTGTCAGAAAAACGCATTTCGTCGTCGTCGTCTGATGATGACGACGATGACGACGACGACAAAGACTCTATGAATGCTAGCAAAAGTTCCTTGCCAAAGTAAGAGGGGACATGGGAGCATGGGGTCGTCCAAGCAAAATATCACCACACCACCACCGCTGCTGCTGTCTTGGTGGCGGGCGTCGCCTCGTTCACGCAAGTCGGTCGCATATGACAAATGGTTCGGCGATCGAATAACGACCGCTCGGCGTCGTTGGAAATTAGCAGATCCATCTGCTTGCTAGCTAGCCGAGACAGGGAGCATGTCGTGTAGTAGGCGACGCATCAAGGCGAAACACTCACACAGACACATTCACAAAAGACGTTTCGCACTTTGACATCGTATTCGCCTCCGTCGTTCGTTCGTTCGTTCGTTCAAGTTGCAATATTTACATAACGATGCGCCGATTCAAAAGTCGTAGTAGTAGTAGTAGTAGCAGTGGTAGTGGTAGTAGAAAAACGAATGGTCATGGAATATGCTGTCCACCTAACGAAAAGCTGTGGCACTCCCGATTTAAGAGGAACAGTTGCTACTACGGTGGCTGTCAAACAGCTTGGCAAAAAAAGTTCAATACGTATAGCAAACAGCATGTGTGTACGTCTACCGTATTTGCCGTCAGATATGTGTGTATATAAATATATATATATATATATATATATATATATATAAACTCTTTACAACCTAGGATGTTCTAAACGGAATGTATTAAGGTCTTGAGCAAGTAACGATATGCATCCCTTCAAAAGAATACTTTGAAGAGCTATTTACTGTACTGTTTTATCATGTAAGTTATATATATATATATATATATATATATATAGAG